>BSBK01002231.1:4657500-5007500 GCA_027943335.1 Chamaecyparis obtusa
CTCCAAGGGTTCTACTGGTTCCCTTTTGATCTTAGGTCTATTCTTATCTCTTACATTATGAATCAATGAAACATCCATGACTACTACAAATTCTTTAACCAATTTATAGGTCTTCTTAGTAAAATACCTTGATTCTGCAATTTAGGGCTTGCGTAGATTCGGTACAAAAATCCTTCACCAAATCCTTGCAAACTTCTTTCAATCACTGCTCTTTGATCTCCTTAGCACTAATGATCAAAATAATACTGATCATAACCTTTTAACCTTTCAATCTAACAAAACTGACATTGCATTCAATTCCTTTGCCGCTTCTTTCCAAAAAGTTATTTCTGCTTACCTGCAAAACTTAAAACTTCTTGTGATCTTGCATAACACAATATTATCCTATGCACTCTTAACCATAGCATCAATACATCATATACTACCTTTCATTAACTATGCAAGATTTAATTCAACCTATACTAACTTCTATACTATCCTAAGTTCCTATTCTACTATATTTTTCATGAATTAAGTACTTTGAGATGGGTTAGGTAGAGATTCACTCTTACCATTAGATACTTCACCTTTCTGATTACCTTCAGTGCTAAATATATCTCCTTGATCAGTGGCTTTAGCAAACTTCATTTCTTTTGAATTACTATAGCATCCTCTTTGACTATTACTTGCATGTTCATTTCTCCTTCCATGACTTCTAGGGTTAGGGTTAGGATGAGAAACCCTATTATTCATTCTACAAAACCTTTCTATATGTCCAAACATGTTACATATCTAACAAAGTATTCCATTGTTTCCATATCTTGGTCTTGACAGGTTGATTTGTGATCTACAATTTCTATCAATGTGTCCAACTTTGTTGCATCTATAACATACTACTCCATTTCTTCTATTCATATCTTCAGTAGGTCTCTTATCTGCATGGTTATTATTTCTAAACATTCTACTACTATTATTATTCTCAACAAATTTAGGTTTTCTACATTCAATAGCTCTATGTCCAAAACCATGACAATTATAACAATAACCATTAAGAGGTTTAAATTTCTTACCAGCACAATCTTTCTTCATATGACCAAAAGTATTACAAGAAAAGAATCTACCTTTAAATTCTCTTTGCGTACCTTTAGGTGATTCTTCTTGTTTAGGTGGTTCATCTTGTTTAGGTGTATCTGATGAACTACAACTCATTTAGTACCTGAATGAAGAATCTATGATTAAAGATCACTGAGGAGTTGCTGATTAGATATGTAAGATGATTAAATCAGTATTATGTTGTCATTGATGTCAACTAGCTTGACAGTACTTATCTTGTAAGTTACTATACTGATACATCTGAAGAAAGGTGAAAGAGATGAAGAATAGAAATATCTACATGAGGAAGATGTATATGTCAGATGATGATAAGGAATACATTGAGTAACTTGTTGATGAGTCTATGACTTGATGATATTGACTTTATTATGTTGCATTCATCTATGATGAAGAATAGAGCTGAAAGACACAAAGCAGTGTTGTCGGTAAATGAAGCATTCCAGTATACACTGATGGAGTTTGGTGTATACTAAGCATAGTGTTAACTGAGCTTGTGTTCACCGATGCATTTCTTTGTTAACTGAGTAGAATAGAAAGGAATTAAATGATTAGTTTAGCCGATAAAGTGATGAGCTGGAAAGTGTATGAAATCAAGGTAACAGATAAGGTTTGTTATGAAGATCGATGAATAACATAATTCAAGAAATATCTAATGGAGTAGATTGAAACATGTTACTAACACATCAACCAAAGAAGGTTAAAGTGACAAAATCAATGAATGATATTATGCAGCAAAATCTGATGCACAAAAAGAAAATGATTTACTCATCTATATAAGAGACATTGGTGTCATTGTTGAAACAATGTCAGAGGAAGAAGATACTACAAAATTATCATATGAACAAGTTTTCATGCATTTTGATCATACTGGTTAGTGAGAACTAAACTGCAGAACAATTACTGAGCTACAGAGAGTAATTACTGACTGATAGTAAGTTGATATATTATTGAATCTGAAGTGATATATTGATTAGAAAGATTTGTATGAGCTGAATATTGATCTGTAAACTGCAATTGAATTTGTATCAAGGTAGATCATCTACTATTACATATTTAACCATTGTACACAATCAAATCTCTTAACCGAGTGGACCAAGAAAGTCTTTTTATGTTTCATTCATAGAGTGAACATTGTTATCCTGTCAACCCCAGAGTGACTACTGGTTGGATGATAACTTGTGGTCTAAAATCCTCTAACAAGGTCACACCTAACAGTGTGTTTGTAAACCTTTAATAGGGTTGGGTCTTCACCAAACTCACTTCAGAAGAGTGAACATTTTTAGGTTGCCAGTCCTAGGTGGTTTTTCTCTTCACAAGGTTTCCATGTTAAATCTCATGTTATGTGTTGATTGTGATATTTGTTTGTTATCATACTTTGCATATTACATGTTATATTTGATTAGTAACTACTATAAATTTTAGACTAACAATCAGTAAAAGCTCAGATAGTGAACTCCAGCATAAATATCTCAAGATTTATAAGAGGGAAGTGCCAAGACTGAACAAAGAGAACTTTGCAGTATGACAGAGCCAGATGAAGTTGCACATATCTGGAATTGGGAATTCTGCACTAGAACTAATGGAGAATGGCTATATACAACCGACCACCAGTCCCTTAACCCTTGATCAACTAAAAGATAGGCATGAACACAATATTACTATGATGGAAATTGTTGTTTCCTATACCGATGCTGAATTTGAAGACATTAAGGGATGCACTACATCCAAAGCCATGTGGGATAAACTGAATCTAATATACAGTGGAGATTTGAATGTCAAGAGAGCTAGAGAAGAAATCCTAACAGGTAGATTTGATGATATGAAAATGAAAGAAGGTGAGAACATTGTGCAATACTCAAATAGACTAAAAGAAGTAGTACATGCTATTAGAGCATCAGACAGAGTTATTGATGATGAAACATTGATAAGCAAGATTCTCAAAACTTTGCTGCCAGTTTATGCAATCAGGATCTCTACAATTCATGAAACAAGAACCTCATCCAACCTTACCTTGACACACTAATTGGTAAGCTTACAACCTTTAAATTGAATAATTTTGACAATAGTGTTGTACCTTCTATTGAATCCTCTTTCATGTCTTCTCTGAAGATTGGTAAGTCTAGTAGCAGGAATAATAAGAATAATGATCATGACAGTAATACTGATGATGAACTTGATGAGCTTGAAGCTCTTATGGCTAGAATGTTACCCAAAGGTAAAGGAAGATATAGAGGTAAGCTACCTTTGGCATGATTTAATTATAAAGAAGTTAGCTACATTGTTGCTAGATGTCCGAATAAGAAAGATGATGATAGATCCAAAGACCAATTCGAAGGAAGCTATGGGAGAAGAGCTAACAAAGGCTATTGACACAACAACAAAGACAACCAAGATAGCTATGACAAAGGGAAAAAGGTATGTTACATAGCCAAAGATATTGAATCTAAATCTAACACTGATGATGATGTAGAAGTAGTATTTATTGCTATGAAAGATGATTCAGAGGAAGAAGAGAAACATGAAGAAACAACACTGATCTCTAAAGTAAGAAGAAATGATACATGGATCACAAACAATGGTTGTACACATCATATGACTGGTGATGTAGAGAAATTTGATCTATTTGATGAATATGATGGAGGATTTGTTAGGATGGGAAATGATGCACCCTGTATGGTAAGAGGTAAAGGTTTACTGATGATTAATGATAGAATAAAATGTGAAAATGCATATTGGGTATATGGACTGAACTATAATTTGTTAAGTGTGGCTCAGCTAAATAATTCAAGCCACCGAATTTCTTTTGAGTATAAAAAGGTAAAAATCTATGATGATGGAGGAAGACTTGTCGGAACCGGTACACAATCCAGAGGTAATCTATTTTATCTTGATATTGATCAGTCTTCTTGTTTGTTAATGAAGGATGAAGATGCATGGTTATGGAATAAAAGGTTATGCCATGTGAATTTTGATAACATGATCAAGATTAGTAAATAGAAAAGAGTTAGAGGGTTGCCTAACTTGTCAAAACCTGATCATGCTATGTGTCATGAATGTCAGAAAGGTAAGATGAATAAGTCTAGTTTTAAAAGAAAAGACTACTCAACAAAGAAGATACTTGAGTTGGTTCATACTGACCTATGTGGTCCTATGAGAACTCAAAGTTATTATGGTGATAGATACTTTATTCTTTTTATTGATGACTATACTAGACTGATGACAGTTATGTTCTTAAAAGAAAAATCTAAAGCATTTAAGATGTTTAAGTGGTATAAGGAAAAAGTAGAAAAAGAGACTGGAAAATAATTAAATGCTTAAGATCTGATAGAGGAGGTGAATTTATCTATGATGAATTTACTAATTTCTATAATGAGCATGGTATCAAAAGACAGGTCTCTGCACTGAGAACACCTCAGTAGAATGAGATTACTGAAAGAAGGAATAGGTCAATCATTAACTGTGCAAGAACACTAATGCTGCAAAAGAATATTTCTCAAACATACTGGAGGGAAGTTGTCACTACAACTGTATATGTTCTTAACTGAGTACAACTGAAGAAGGACACCAACCGGACACCCTATGAGCTATGGTTTGGACACAAACCTACTATAAGTTATTTCAGGATTTT
Organism: Chamaecyparis obtusa; assembly: GCA_027943335.1. NCBI lineage: Eukaryota > Viridiplantae > Streptophyta > Pinopsida > Cupressales > Cupressaceae > Chamaecyparis > Chamaecyparis obtusa. The sequence goes on from BSBK01002231.1 coordinate 4,662,221, forward strand.
TGGAAGCAAATGTTTTATTCTAAAAGATGAGAGAAATAGAAAATTTGATTCTAAAGGTGATGAAGGAATATTCTTAGGATATTCTACTAAGAGTAAAGCATATAAATGTTTGAATAAGGTTACAAATAAGATAATTGAAAGTACTAATGTTCGTGTTGATGATTTTGATGACAAGAACGTAGAGGAAAGTAGAAAGGAACTAGAAGACTATGGTAGATTCACTTACATTGAACATCTTGATTATCTACTAAAGTCACAACCTATGATAATTGGTCAGTAGGAAAATAACCCTGAGGAATAGGAAAGGGAAACCGACAAACAAGATGGAGCTACCGAGAAAGCACATGAACCTGAACAGGATGAACAAGAAAGAAGAAACTGTGTACTGGCTATTTTTGTCAGAAGACATCATCCTGAGACACAAATTATTGGAGACAAACAAGCTAGCATGCAGACAAGAAGCAAAGCAAGACAAGGTACATGTCTAGTTTGTGAATTTGAACCAAAAAATGTGAAAGTTGCATTAGAGAATGAAGAATGGGTTAATGCAATGAAAGAGGAAATATAACAAATAGAGAAGAACAAAACTTGGACCTTAGTACCCTAACCTAAAAATAAGAATGTTATCGGTACTAAGTGGATATTCAGGAACAAACTGAATGAAAATGGTGAAGTGACAAGAAATAAAGCGAGATTGGTATGCAAGGGATATGCACAGGAAGAAGGTATTGACTATGGTGAGACATTTGCACCTATTGCTAGATTGGAAGGAGTTAGAATGCTACTTGCATATTCTACACACAAGAAATTTAAGGTTTATCAAATGGATGTGAAGTCAACATTTCTGAATGGTATACTTGAAGAAGAAGTCTACATAAAACAACCTAAAGGATTTGTTGATCTAGACAACAAAGACATGGTATGTAGATTGCATAAAGATTTATATGGTTTGAAGTAAGAACTAAGAGCCTAGTATGAAAGGTTGCATACTTACTTGTTAAGTATTGGATTTGTTAGAACTAGTGAGAACAACAATTTGTACATAAAAGGTGATACTAATGACACTATTCTTATTGCTGAAATTTTTGTTAATGATATTATATTTGGAGATCAAGATCATGTATGTAAATATTTTTATGATGACATGAGAAATGAGTTTGAAATTTCTATGTTTAGAGAGATTAAATTCTTTCTTGGACTACAAGTGATTCAGAAGAGTGATGGGATATTCATCACACAGTCTAAATATATAAAAGAAGTATTGAAGACATTTGGGATGGAAGATGCTAAACCTGTGGGAACACCAATGGCTACTGGATGCAAATTGACAAAGGAAGATGAAACTATAGAGGTAAATCAGACACTTTACCAATCCATGATTGGTAAGCTAATGTATGTAGTTCACAGTAGACTAGATATAGAAAATTTTGTGGGAATAGTTGCTAGATTTTCTGCTAATCCTAGAGAATCACACATGATTGCTACTAAAAGAATCCTAAGATACCTGAAAAAGATAGAGGATTATGGATTATGGTATCCTAAGGAAGGTAATTTTGAACTGAAGGTCTATACCAATGATGATTGGGCTGGAAATGTGGATGACATAAAAAGCACCACCAGAGGAGCATTCTTCTTTGGTGAAAGACTTGTAACCTAGACAAGTAAAAAGTAGGCTTGTATTTCTCAGTCTACAGCTAAAGAAAACTATGTTTCTGCTACTACTAATTGCTCAAACATTACATATATCAAGCAATTGTTGGAAGGAATGAATGAGGTAATCACTGACTCGGTGATTATATACTATGACAACACCAGTGCTATTAATATTTCAAAGAATCTAGTGATGCACTCTAAGACAAAGCATATATCAATTACGTATCACTACTTAAGAGAACAAGTGCAAGAAAAGAAAGTGAAGTTAGAATTTGTTATATCTAAAGAACAACTTGCTGATATCTTTACAAAAGCTCTACTAAAGGACACATTTGAATATTTGAGGACTAGACTTGGGGTCCGTCCCCTGTCTACCTATCACTAATGTGATCTGGATGTTGCATCAGCTTAAATTTATTAGATGATCACACATGTTGATGCATCATAGTTCAAACTTTGGATAATGTTCAAGGTTGTGATTAAGTTTGAAGAACTGAAACAGATTGGGATATTAGTATACAGAGATACAGAGACTATATTGGACAATAGAGAGTTACTTAGCTACTATAGAGCTGATTATTTATTTGTTTCTTTGGCATTATTATCAAAGGGAGAGATAAATAGTATGAAAGAAAAGTTAAACATGCACCGATGAGAACTATCTAAGGGAGAGATAATCTAAAAGAAACAAAACATTGAAGATCAGTTACAAAGAACAGAAGTAGGAACCTGAGAGCTGAAAAAGATCATATCTACAAAATGACAAAGTTATATTTTATAATTTTGTTTAGTAACATAGTGATTAAACATATTAAGCTAGGGAGAGCCTGCACAACATTTTTTACAAAGTTGTAGAATACATATTTGGTATGTGTATGGTACACTTCATATTACTTAAGTTGCCATCAATGCCAAAGAGAGAGATTGATGAAATACAACTAATTTATAACTTGAATGAAGAATCTATGATTAAATATCACTGAGGAGTTGTTGATTAGATATTTAAGGTGATTAAATCATTATTATGTTGTCATTGATGTCAACTAGCTTGACAATACTTATCTTGTAAGTTACTATACCAATACATCTGAAGAAAGGTGAAAGAGATGAAGAACATAAATATCTACATGAGGAAGATGTATATGTCAGATGATGATAAGGAATACACTAAGTAACTTGTTGATGAGTCTATGACTTGATGATATTGACTTTATTATGTTTCATTCATCTATGATAAAGAATAGAGTTGAAAGACACAAAGTAGTGTTGTCGGTAAATGAAGCATTCTAGTATACATCGACGGAGTGTAGTGTATACCAAGCACAGTGTTAACTAAGCTTGTGTTCACTAACACATTTCTTTGTTAACCAAGTAGAACAGAAAGGAATTAAATGATTAGTTTAGCCGATAAAGTGATGAGCTGGAAAGTGTATGAAATCAAGGTAACAGATAAGGTTTTTTATGAAGATTGACAACTAACATAATTCAAGGAAGATCTAATGGAGCAGATTGAAATGTGTTACTAACACATCAGCCAAAGAAGGTTAAAGTGGAAAAATCAATGAATGAGATTAAGCGGAAAATTCTAATGGACAAAAAGAAAATGATTTACTTGTCTATATAAGAGACATTGGTTTCATGGTTGAAACAATACTAAAGGAAGAAGATATTGCATAATTATCACGTGAACAAGTTTTCATGCATTCTGATCATACTGGTTAGTGAGAACCAAACTACAGAAAAATTACCGAGCTATAGAGAGTAATTATCGATGAACATTAAGTTGATATAGTATTGAATTTGAAGTGATATATTGATCAGAAAGATTTGTATGATTTGAATATTGATCTGTAAATTACAATTGAAGTTGTATCAAGGTAGGCCATCTACTGTTACATATTTAACCATTATACATAGTCAAATCTCTTAACCGAGTGGACTAAGAAAGTCTTTTTATGTTTCACTCATAGAGTGAACATTGTGATCCTGTCAACCCTAGAGTGACTGCTGGTTGGACGATAACTTGTGGTCTAAAATACTCTAACAAGGTCACACCTAACAGTGTGTTTGTAAACCTTTAACAGGGTTGGATCTTCACCGATCTCGCTTCAGAAGAGTGAACATTTTTGGGTTGCCGGTCCTAGGTGGTTTTTCCCTTCACAAGATTTCCACGTTAAATCTCTTGTGTTATGTGTTGATTGTGATATTTTTTTTTTATCATACTTTTCATATTACATGTTAGATTTGATTGGTAACTACTATAAGTTTTAGATTGACAATCAGTAAAAGCTCAGACAGTGAAAGTATTTTATGTTTACCAAGTAGCAGAAGTTGAAGAATTTGTTTTGGATTATACATTTTGTTTTGGAACACTGGATAACGGATTCACCCCCCTCTCAGTTATTCTAACAGTATCTTCAAATTTGTCAACTTCATCAGACTTCTTTTCTTCTATGCTTTCAAAAACTTTCAGATCTGGTTCCTTGCTCTCTTTACACTCTTTAGATGAGTTAAATCCAAGATCAGTTTTATCATAGAATGGCTTTTGATAAGACAATTATTCATCAATCTTCTCACTTATTGAATATAGTCTCTCAATTTGCTACTTAGATTGAGTCAGATCACCTTTCAAAATTGTATTGTACTTCTCAAGTTTAGCATACTATAATTTAGTTTTCTCAAGTTTAGATGTCACTACACAAAGTTTAGATTTTAGATCTTCTTTCTCAGATTTCAGATTTTCATTCTTAGATTTTAGATTTTCATTCTCAGATTTTAGATTTTCTTCATTCTTTCTATTTCCATCTTTCAAATTCAACTTCAGATGTACTAACTTTAGTTCATGTTTAAGGATCTCATTTTATTTTTCTAGGTTGTCATCACAATCTTCAATTTGAATTGTAGATTCCTTTTCTGACTTCAAATCTTCCAACTTGTTTTTCAGTTTCTCAGTGAGGTTCTTTGCATTATCATATTTTCCTTTTAGAGTGTCTCTTTCTTTAGTAAGCATATCAATCTATTCAAGATCTTCATCAAGATTCTTATGTAGCTGATCCATATCCATAGAGATCTTACTCAAGCTGATAGGCTTTCCTTGAATGATTCTTTTTTGAGTAACCTGGATCTGATACCAATTGTTAGAAATAGGGAATACTAAGAGGGGGGTGAATCAGTATTCTACAAACTTTTACTTTTGCCCAATTATGGATATAACATATTAACTTGATACATGCATAACATAGTAAACTAAAGAATATGCATAACAGTAAATAAAATGAACTCATAACACACTATTTGTTCTCGAGGAAACCCTGGCCAAGGGAAAACCCCAGTGGGGATGGTACCCACAAAGATCCACTAATCAAAAGTATCATTTTAAGGATGTTGACCCTATTAGGAGCCTATTACATGCATATAGTGTCTCAATCCTGATTAAGGGACTTTAGGCCTTGTTAGAAGCCTCAACCCTGCTAAGAGTTTGGTAGTACAAAATATGATTACTAGATAACCCCACTGCCCAAACAAGTAATGTACAATGATTGCTAATTACAAAATATGGCAAGGTACATAACCTTATATTGCTTTCTTTCTTTCACAAATTCACATCAATATCTCTTTGCTATATGTTCGCTATACCATCTATATCATTACAATTGCTTGTCTTTTTTTTGCATTTACAAATGCCTCATATTTATACAAGTTATTAAGGCTAATAACTCTTACAGTCAGCTTAAAAAAAGCATTATAAAAAATACATATTTACCCAAGGGTTAACATCTAGGATGTCATCCCTTTATATCATTAAGACCTTATTTTGATAAACAAAATAATCCCTTAACTCTTTACCAATTCTATCTTCATATATTGTCATGTCAGCTTAACACTGTCTGTGGTAAAATTATCATAACTTCTTTCGTACATGTCGTACTAACTTGCGCTCTTAGGTGAGTCTTCTATAGTGATCATAGTATCTATGTTCAAGTGTGTAAGCACTGAACTTACTCCAATCATCATCACTAATCAAAAGTGTCTCTGGGTACACTGGAAAAGAACTGTCTCATACTTAGACAATTTTTCTTTCCGCTCAGACATACTTGCTCTCTATCATATGTGATCTTCATGTAGATCATATGTTTCCATAATGACAACATCTAAGTATCTAACTCAGCTAAATTGCTAGCAAATCTCACCCGAAGAGGATCTTCAATTTCTTCCAACTCAAAGAAATCTTCCAATTCACCAATCCTGTCAATCAAGTTCTCAAGTTTCAAGGTACTAGAGAAAGTAGAAACTTCCATTTGGTAACTATTACTTAACCGACCTCTAGATCTATGTAACTGACTAGTTTTGTCTTCACCGTATCTATCTCTCTGATCATCACCACTAGATCCAACAGCTTCAAAGTCTTCATCAGCTTCCTTATAACCATCTTCAATACCAACATTCTGAGGTACACCAGTCATAGCTCTCATGATCTCATTAACCATGTCATTCCTCATTAACTCCATCTCATATCTAAAATTAGATTTCACCTTCTCTATAATCCTAGATTTTACAGTATCAAAGAGATCCGCAATTACTCTAGGGTCCAATCTTCTAGAAGGAATCCTTAAATATAAGAAAACCCTCTACAAAAAAACCCACACTAATCACCTTGTGACAATCTCCTAGTTGTATGCAAGTTAGATCACAACCTGCCACCTCGTACAAACAACTAGGCCAAGATTCCACAAGTTCAGTGCCACAGATCTGCAACTCAGATCATATGATCTCTTTTCCCATAAGATCAATTTTGTAAGATCATCCTTGCTAGTTCAACCCTTGGTCAACAAGATCAACTCTACTCTAATACCACTTGATGAAGATTAGGGTAGGAGAATCCAATTAAGGATAGTTCAGCCTTGCAGCAATAGAATAACATAGCAGAATAACTCAACATAATATGCTTCAAATCAAATTTTCATTAACATGCTTGGATGTAAGGCCTTCTAGGTTAGGGCCAATTAAAAAAAAGAATTAATTGTTAGGAATGAATGCTAAAGTGTTTGGCAGCCATTCTGGAGTAATTGTTGTTGCATTCATGACTATGATTGTCATTGATATCAACACAGTGATTTACCGAAGACTTGCAGAGAAGCAGACAGAGTTTGGATTAGCGCATATGGGTTATTGTAGTTGGAGCTATATGATGTTGATTTTATACTCTTTGATATGTCATATGTCTATGGTTAAGAGTGCAGATAGTAATTCATTGATTCATGGAAGTTATGATCATTTTGGTGGAAGCAGTGTTCAGGCAGTGTTCCTGAGTAGCGGTTTGTGGAAATCGGATGATATCTCCTAATCGGGATGGAATCTGGTTTTGCATAGTTAAAGGGAAATTGGAGACACATTGATAGTGATGTGTATGAAAATGTATACTTTGAAGTCACATGAGTGAAGATTTATTGTATTTGGAAGCTGACAGTTTTATGTAATTTTGGTGTAGCGTGTGGAAACTTTTCTTTTATAATTGTATGTCAATTCATTTGTAATTATTTGAGTGTGGTAAAAAGGAAGGAATGTATTTCCTTGTTGTAGTTTGGAAATGTAGTTGGAATGTAGTTTTAGTGATGACGTGTGATGTAGTATGCATGAAGTGAAGAAAAGAGCTAAGTATGAGAGCGAAATTGTGAAGGAAGATATGTGAAGTACAGAGATTTGAAATTGAGATCTGATGTAACAGTGAGTGTGGTTTGGAATAGTCAGAGAAGAGGTAATATATTATTCTATTGATTAATGCAAAGATTATTTGGATAGTGTGTTTAGTGATCTTACCCTGAAGCTGTTTGGGTAGTGGGTCCTTCTGTCTTCCATAACTCTTAACTAGGTTAGAATCTTTTAACAGGGATTCATATGTACTGAATATATTTCATAAGAATCCTAACAGAGTCCATCCTCTCACAATAAATATTTATATTAGTGCATCTTTTTTGGGCATCATTCCCAGTAGGGTTTACTCTTTGATCAAGAGGTTCCCTAGTCAACATATCTTGTGTCATTATGTTATTGTGTATGAATATCTTTCTATGGTTGGTAATTATATTGATTATATGATTTAATGCTATTGAAGATGATAAAAGTTATAATTATTTGATAATTGATTCACCCCCCCCTCTTAGTTATCTTGGTGGACTTTACTTTCTAACAATTGGTATCAGAGTGACAAGTCCTTGAAAGAGAAGTTTAACAGCTTAAGGAGATCCATGGAAAATTTCAAGAAAAAAAGCCCTAAGTTTGATGGAGTAAATTTTGATAGCTAGAAAGAAAAGATGAAGACACACCTATTATGTTTAGGACCAGGTTATTGGTTGATTATAAAGAATAATGAGACTATCATTGAAGAAGACAATCTTGAAACATTTACTACGGAAGAGAGAGATCTATTCATGTGTAACATACTTGCAAGAGAAGCACTTTTGACAGCACTACTGGAGAATGAGTACAGTCAGGTAAAATATTTGAAAAAATCTCATGAAATTTGGAATTCTTTACACTCTACTTTTGAAGGTGATGAACATGCAAAAAGAGTTAGATTACATAATTGGATATGTGCATTTGAAGATATAAGAATGTCAGAAGATGAATCTGTTAGAAGTTACATTGGTAGAATGTCAGAGATCATTTCAGTTAGAAAATCTTATGGAGGAACAAAGATAGATAATGAAGTGATATGGAAAATTCTGAGGACATTAACTCTTGTATTTAAGTAGACAATAGAGATGATTGAACAAGTGATACCTTGTACAAAAAACTTTATAAGAGAGACTCTTCTTGGAAGATTGGAGGTAGCAGAAATGAACTTGAGATTATCAAGAGACTTACCTAGAATGGAGACAACATTCAGTGCTCTTAGTGTTTGCCCTACTTTGTCAAGAAGCATTAGTGTGAGTGGAGATTATGTTGGTAGCAATAGATCTAGAAATGAAGAAGACAAGAAGGTTGAAGAAGGTATTGCCTTGCTTGTGAAAAGAGAACCAGATGAGAAGAAAAAATTTAAATGTTGGACTTGTCAAGAATATGGTCATTTTGCATCTAAATGTCCTAAGAGAGTTAAAAAGTACAGAAACAATTTCAAACCTAGAAGATCTAAGGAATGTTATTATGCTAATGATGAAGATCTTGAAGCTAGTATAGAAAGAACTTTAAGTGAAAGTGATACTGCAAATATTGATGACATAGGATTTGCAGCAATTAAAGAAGAAAATCCCAAATCTAATGTTAAGGAAGAAAAATCCTTACTTGCTCAAGTTGAAAAGAAAGCTGATTGGATTATAGATAGTGGTTGTTCACATCATATGACTGGAGATATGAAAAAGTTCATAAAGTTGAATGAATATGATGGTGGAGTTGTTAGAGTTGGAAACAATGCACCTTATTTGATTAAAGGTATAGGATCTATTACTCTTGATGGAAAGACTAATACTAATGATGTCTATTTTGTTGACGGATTGAAACATAATCTTTTAAGTGTTGGACAAATAGTTGATAAGGGATATCAAGTTTTGTTTATTGAGAAAACTTTTGTGATAAATGATAAAGATGGAAATCTGATTGGAACTAGATCTAGAACCAGAGGTAATGTATTTCAGTTGAATCCTACTGAGATGAAATGTTTGATTACAAAGATTGATGATAGTTGGTTATGGCATAGAAGGTTTTGTCATATAAACTTTGATAACATTGTGAAAGTAAGTACTACACTTGCAATAAGAGATTTACCTAGAATTATGAAGCCTACTAACATTATTTGCAAATAATGTGTAATGGCTAAATAGAAGAGAAGTTCTTTTCCTAGTAAGAAGTTTACATCTACAGAGAAGCTAGAGATTGTTCATACAGATTTGAGTGGTCCTACCAGGACTAGAGGATTCTATGGAGAAAGGTAATTTATGATTCTTGTTGATGATTTTACAAGAATGATGTGGATTGCATTTCTTAAAGAAAAATTTGAAGCATTTGATAAGTTTAAGATTGTTAAGAATAAAGTTGAGAATGAATATGGAATGAAAGTTAAAATGTTTAAGATCTGATAGAGGTGGAGAATTTACTTCTAGAGAGTTTAACAACATTTGTGAAGAAAATGGCATTAAAAGATAGTATTCAGCCCCTAGAACACCTAAACAAAATGGCATTGCAGAAAGAAGGAACAGATCAGTGACTGAAGCAGCAAGAGCTATGTTGTTTGAGAATGATTTGGAGAAGGTATTCTAGAGAGAAGTAGTGAACATAGTAGTATATACAATGAACAGAGTACAAATCAGAGTAGACACGGACAAGAGACCTTATGAATTATGGTTTGGACATGCACCCTAAGTTAAGTATTTTAGAATTTTTGGAAGCAAATGTTATATAAAGAGAGATGATGATATAGGAAATTTTGATCCTAGAAGTGATGAAGGTATATTTCTTGGATATTCTTTGAAAAGAAAAGCACATAGATGTTTTAATAAAAGAACTAAGACTATTGTTGAGAGTGCAAATGTTAAAGTTGATGAAAAGTTCAAAATTAAGAAAGAATGCTTGATTATGAATCTAATAAAGAAACTCATCCTAAGCCTAATACTAGAACTACTGAATTGTTTTATGAAACTGATAGTGATTTGTTGAATGAAAGCCACAGTGAAGTTATTGAAGAACCTACATCTGAAGATAGATCTGAGATAGTGACACCTAGCAAGAGTCTGTTAAGGAATCATCCTTTTGAATAGATTATTGGGAGCATCAAAAGAGGAGTTCTTACTCGAAATAAGGCACAAGAACAACTATGTTTAATTTCTCAAATTGAACCTAAGACTACTAATGAAGCTTGTGAAGATGAAAGTTGGACTAATGCTATGAAAGAAGAACAAGACATGGGAATTGGTCCCTAAACCTAAAGACAAGAATGTTATTGGAAATAAATGGGTATTCAAAAACAAGATGAATGAACAAGGAGAAGTAGTAAGAAACAAAGCAAGATTGATATGTAAGGGTTACTCACAACAAGAAGGAATTGACTATGAAGAGACTTTTGCACCTGTTGCAAGAATTGAAGTAGTAAGAATGTTTTTGGCATATGCAACTTACAAGAAATTCAAAGTGTATCAGATGGATGTGAAGTCAGCATTTCTGAATGAAGAATTGGAAGAAGTCTACATTGAGCAGCCTAAAGGTTTTCTTTAACTCAAGAAGGAATGGTATGTAAATTAAAGAAAGTTTTATATGGACTTAAACAAGCACCTAGAACTTGGTATGCAAGACTGGATAAGTATTTGTTAAAGTTGGGATTTATAAAAGGTACAGCTGATAGAAATCTGTACACAAAAGAAATTGAAAATAGTTTGTTAGTTATAGTTATTTTTGTTGATGACATTATCTTTGGAGGAGAAGATGAAGCTAGTGACAAATTTGTCGATGAAATGAAGACTAAATTTGAAATGAGTATGATTGGTGAAATGAAATACTTTTTGGGATTACAAATAACATAAAACAGTGATGGTATCTTTGTAAGTCAGACAAAGTACCTGAATGACTTGTTGAAAAGATTTGGAATGGAGGATTATAAACTAGTTGGAACACCTATGGTGACTGAACATTGTAATACCCCAAAAATGGGCTATAAGTTCATTAACCTCCTATATCATCAAATCATATGAAATCGACATCAAAGTCCTAATCTAAGGCACATCTAAACATCATCAAATCTAATTGATTATCTTAAATTTTGCATCGGAGAATATTCCTAGTAATATTCCTAATTATCTTAATTATCTTTAATTTTATAATTATTTGGCAATAAATCACATTTATCCTAAAATTTGATTAATTGAATATTTTCATATTTAATTAATTAGATTTAATATTTGCCACTTAATTATGTAATTAAATTTAATTCTATCAATTCGACATCAAAGTCCTAATCTAAGGCACATCTAAACATCATCGAATCATAATTAATTATCTTAAATTTTGCATCGGGGAATATTCCTAGTAATATTCCTAATTATCTTAATTATCTTTAATTTTATAATTATTTGGCAATAAATCACATTTATCCTAAAATTTGATTAATTGAATATTTTCATATTTAATTAATTAGATTTAATATTTGCCACTTAATTATGTAATTAAATTTAATTCTATCTATTATTAATTGTATTATTTAATTTTGACAATAAATCAAAATTCCTATCTTTAATTGATTAAATTCTTATTTAATTAATTAAAGCATGTTGTCATTATTTAATAATATAATTTTTAATAAAAGTTTGAATAAATAGTTAATTAACCCATAAATTAATTATTTATTTTCAAAAATCAGTTGAGTTGAGGATAAATCACTTTATTTATTTATTTAATTCTTAATTACTATGCATATTCAAAAGAAACAGTTAAACTCCAAATCAGAAAATCAATGCAAGTTATTGACTTTTTGGAACTCAACATCCTTTTGGAGTTCAAAAAGTTGATCTAAACTCTAATTTGAGTTAAAAAGCTGTTTTTGCATGTTTTTGCATGATTTTGAGAATTAACTATCTTTTATGATCAGATAACTCAAAAATCAAGATGAGTTAATTTGAGTGATTTATGGCTTTTATTCATGCACCTCCAAAGCCCTGGATTTCTATAAATTAAGGCTTTAGCTCTTCACAAATCATCTCATATTTTGCACAATCACGCTGGAGAATTGGAGACTGAGGAATCAACTTGCGAATTCAAAGCTTTGTGAGATCAATCTTATTTTTTTTTGCATTCATATTACATATCATTGTTAGATTCATAGCATATCAATTTTCAATAGCATTCATAGCATATCAATTTCATTTAGCATAGATTTCATATCAGTTTTTACAATTATTATTGCATAGAAAAATCCAAAAAATAGCTTAATTGCATTTATTCCATATCCATCTTTTGCATTCAAATCCTTCATTTAGGTGTCGTCTAGGTCACTGATCTTGATTACAATCTGAGAACATTAATCTCGCACCTATTAGAAGGCAGTAAATCGCTTGGTTAGATAGCTTTCAATTTTGCATGATTTTGATTATAGCTAACCTCTAATGTTTTACTGAGTGTTGTGTCTACAGATCAGGTATAATTTTCACACACACATTTTTGGCGCCCACCGTGGGGCAACCCACCTTTGCATGCTGGTTTTGATTTTTTTAGGAGCTAAAACCCCAAAGTTTCAAAGATTTAATTTTATCTCCCAAACGGCTTGGAATTTTGATCTGAAATTTTTTTTGCAGGTTGGTGACATGTCATGGAAGCTACAGTAAAAAATTTAGAATTTTCTGAGATGTTTTGAATTTTTAATAATTTTTTCTTGAAATTCCGGAAAAAATTAATATCTGACGCAAATCAGCATATTTTTCGAAAATTTTTATATTTTCGGAAAGCTCTTTAAATTCTATAGGGGGTCCATTCTTTGTGTTTTAAATTTGGACATGATATCATAGCTCAAATAGTCAATTTACAAAAACTGGTCTGTATTGATAAAATGGGTCTCTAGGGCACAAATGAAGAGGTTTTTCTAAAAATTTTGCATTTTTGGAAAGCTCTCTGTTTTTTAGCAGGGGTCTCTATTCTGAATTTCTATTTTTGTGGCCAAAATCATATCAAAAAAATTAGATCTTGTTGACTAGGTCAAATGCAGCAAAAAAAATAAAGTTTTGTGATGGGTATGCACTTATTTTTTTTACATGGTTCAATGAATGATATAAGTTGTCATTTGGGTTGATTGCTGGTTATTATTACTGATAATAATTGATTTTTAGAGCTAACCCTATGGTTTTCATAAGTTGAATATATTTTGCATATCTTGTTTGCTTGTTTGCTTGTTGGAGAGTTCGTCACTTGCTTGCATGGAAAAGCTCAACAAAAATTGCTAAAAATCAAGTAAAATCTACTAAGCGCATTGCAAGGATCCCAGGTATTCTCCTTCATCTAATAATATTTTGATTTGGGACTTAAAATAAATCTCTTATGTGTCAAGCTTGTGTGCATCTTTTCATGCTTTTGATCTATTTCTACACACTTGCATAATTGATACTAGGTTGTGAACCCTTAAGGATTCATTAAGTAGTCTTAGAATACTTGTGATTGATCTTGATTGCTATCTTGGGTTATTGGACTCGCTAATCCGCCGGCCCCTCATTTCCGCCCCGTGGTTGCAATCTCAGCGCCATAAAGGGGAGGGGTCAACAGGACAGAAGCGTTAAATGTTCCACTTGGCAACCCTTTTGTGCTTTTAGGAACTCCCTTGTTTTCTAAGTTGTGGACTCGTTTTTAGCTTGTGTGAGGTGTTAAGTGTTCCACCTTGTGGACTCATCTCATATTCGCTTTAAACATTAAGTGTTCCTTTTTCTACTTTTTGGATGCTTTTGGTAGATTTGCTTTCGGAACATACATCTATGCTCACATAGTAATTAGGCCCTATGAACACTATTTGTGATTCTTGAGAGATTGGATTCCTAGCGAAATCCTTCTTGACGATAGAATCCTTGTAGGTAGGGAGGATACTTAGTGCGTTTCACATTCAACTTAGTTAGTGAGTCTTCTCTTATTGATCGACACATTCTCTCTCCGGAGAGGTTGATAGATCATGTGGGGTTGATATCACAAGCTTTGGTGAATCAAAATTGGTTAGTGCGTCTTCTCTTATTGATTGATACATTCTCTCCCCGGAGAGGTTGATAGATCACGTGGAGTTGATATCACAGACCTTGGTGGAACAAAACTTTGTCTTAGCGTGTCGGATTAATCTGCTTGCTTTGTTTGGGTTAAAAGTGAAGAGGTGTCAAAACCTTGAATCTAGAGCCAAGTCCCCTTGTGGTATACTATTGTGAGTCATCTTTAGAGAGGGTTAACCGTAGCGGACAATCCCTTCACAGGGCAAACTGCATTGACGGAACCTCAAGCGGTAATAGCCATTTTCGCCATGGTAGTGACAACCGCTATATAAATGTCCTTGTGGAAGAAATCTCCACGGGTATGGTTCATTGTTGGGTTGTCAGATCTCCCTAGCAGCTCTTGAAGATTAAGTTCTCGGACTGTGTCAAAACCCTGGTGCGCCGGGATTGGAGTTCACCCCTTTGAATCATAAAAGTTGCAGAGTCAAACCATTACTAAAAACCTTAGAGAGGCCAATTTTTCATTCTCAGGTATATGTGTGTTATTGCAAAACTTTTTAGAACATACACAATTAGTACTCTCAGGGATTAGCACAATTTGGTCACTTGATTGTTCATGCGCAAGGTTGCTTTTGCCCTTGATCATTGTTTTCAGACGTGCTTGGAATCACTTGCTTGCTGTTCTGTGTGCTTATTTATCTACTTGGCTATTAAAAACGATCAAATCTGGTATAACCTTCAAAATCTGGACAGTACAATTTGCAAACAATCCAAAACTGAAAATCTTAAATTTTGCAAAAATTGACGTAAAGTTCTTTCTGGAGTCAAAAGTCATTTCAAGAAGTCAAAAGTCGTACGAGTTTTGTCAAGTGTCATTTCAGTATTACCCAACTGTCGTATGAGTTTAGCAACTGTCATTTCATAGACTACCCAGTGTCATACGAGTCTGCAGAGTGTCGTTTGGAAAAATTTGAGAAAGTTGTCAGAAATTGTCAAATTGCAAGATATCCAATGTTTCCAGCCTAGTTCCAGAATCTGTCAAAAATATCATTGTGTCAAGAACAGAGCAGTAGCTATTGAGCATTCTACCATTTTCTGAGTTTGATCTTTTGAATCCGATCTAGTCTTCTGTTTGATCAATTTGAGTCCTTTTTATCTCGTGTCAAAACCTTGTCATAACTATCAATCTTCAATCAATCAATCTTCAAAAACAAACTAATTGTTGAGAACTCGTGTCCGCTATCTTTTGGGCGATCTATCCCATGCATCCAGGGCACATTTTCCTTCACCCACATCTCATCAGATCTTCAAAACTATCATAATCTTGACAAGGTTGCGTCATCCGATTTTCTCAAATCAAATTGTTCTTCAGTTGTCTTCATCCTTTTCTTCTGTTTCATTCAAAGTTAATGGTGGAGACCAGAGCTTCTTCACACAAGAAATCAGAAGAAACATCTCAAAACTTACTTTTGACCAATACTCCAGGTCCAACTCTTGAACAACTCATCAAGTCAGGTATCTACGAAGACGACGGTCTCGGTAACTTTCGATTGAAAATTGGTTACAGACCTCCTCTATCAACTCACAGAGGTAATCAACAAACTCTTCCTCAATCTATTCCAGGGAGCCCAAAAACTCCTACCATGTCTCAAGCAGGGACAAACCATGGTTCTCTAGGAGGAGGATCCCAGGGACACCACTCTCAACATAATGCCGACCAAGACCCTACACCCTCTGAAATCCATCGGTGTCAGAATGACGATGAATTCAAAAGAATGATGAGGCATTTCTTGAAAATGGATAGAGAGGCATACTTTTTGCAATTAGCCCAAGAAGGAGCTAAACTTCCTCCTCACTTCAATGTCGAAGATATCATCACACATGAGGAAGAAACTCCGATGACGACCATAATGAACCAGCTGCACGCTATGCAGGTCAAAATGAATAAAATTGAGAAAGAGAAGGAACCCAAGGAATTCTCCATGGAGGCCCTTTGTCCTTTCCCTTTTGACAAAGACTTGTATATGCCTCCATTCCCAAAAAGAGTGGAGATACCAAAGTATGACAAATATGACGGGCACTCTGATCCTCAAGATCATGTCAGAGAGTTCTGTACACAATCCATGGAATTCATGCATGAACCGACTTATCTAATGCGTCTTTTTCCTAGATCCTTGGGAGGAGCATCCTTTCAGTGGTTTTCAAGATTACCTTCTACGATCAAAACTTTTGAGGAATTGATTAAATTGTTTTATCAACAATATTCCTACAATATTCAACATCCGATTACCATGATCGATATCTGTAACCTCAAGCAATATCCAGGGGAATCATTCCTAACTTTTCTCAAGAGGTGGCGAAAGAAGTTTTCTTTATATGCTAGACCAATTCCCGAAATGGAGAAACTTGAAATCTTTATCAATAACCTTGTTCCAGAGCTCAACTATCCATTGCAAATGCAAGATCATGTATCTTTTGATAAAATGGTGGATAATGCAATCAAGATTGAGAAAGTACTTGTCAAGAAAGGAGAAATCACACTTCAAAAGGACAAGTCTGAATCGGGATCTAGCTCAAAAGATAAAAACAAGACCTGGAATAGAAACAAAGGTATCGTCTCTGACGGTGTTGTTGACACTATCCACACCCCATCAAAGGCACCGGCCTACAATCTCACCCTTGCCACCAAAGCCATTGAAGCTTCAGAGCAAAAATCTGCTGAACCATCTCCAAAGAAGCCATTCAAACGATGGGATAATAAACGAAAGTTTACTCCCCTGGGAGAATCTTTGGAATCTGCTCTGAGGACCCTGATAGCTGATAACATGATCTCTTTACCACCAATCCGAAAACCTGATCCGGATCCAAAACCATGTTGGTGGAAAGATAATGAATTTTGTGCTTTCCATCGAACTAAAGGCCACAGAACTAATGGATGCTTCCATTTGAAGCATACCATTCAAGACTTGATAGATCAAGGGGACATCACAATCGATAATCCTACCAGCAATAATGATCACACAGCATTTACAGAACCTTTTCCACAACATGGCAAGGGAGTTTCCACTTCTCAGCCTAACATGGGGGCAAAAGTCAACTATGCCTACCCTGGAAACGATGTTGTCATCAATATGGTGGAACCATGCCTCTCTGAGAGCTGTAATGTCATCACGATTGTACGAAGAGATAGAAATCATTCCTCAGCTAATGCCGTTACCAGATCACAAGCTCAGACGCATCTGAAAGGACAAACACCAAATTCATTTGATGTCCCTAAGATACCTTTCAATCTCACATCTGCTTCTAAACAGAAGGTTGCCTCGAAATCTCCCAATCCAAAGGATACCAGACCTACATCTTACAGCATCGTACAACAACTCCAGCATACCAATGCCAAAATCTCTATGTTTGAGTTACTTCGAATCTCTCCAGCTCACCGAGATATCCTAGACAAAGCTTTGCTTAGCTCTAATGTTCCTGATGATCTAGATCTAGACAGGTTCCAAACTATGGTTGGTCATCTAACATCTCCGCAATATATCTCCTTTTCAGAAGAGGATGACAACTCCCTAAGTCACCCACATAATCAGCCCTTGCACATAGAAGTCTTGATCCAGAACCGTCGAGTCAAACGTGTGTTGATAGATGGGGGCGCAGGCCTCAACATTTGTTCTTACAACTTAATCACACAGTTGGGATTCTCAGAGATGGCTATTGATCCTCGAAAGAAGATCACCATAAAAGCCTATGATGAACAAGAAAGAGCTTCTAAAGGCACCATTGTCTTGCCCATCCGGGTGGGTCCAGTCATCAAAGATACCACATGTCAGGTGCTCGATCTACCATTGGCTTACAATATCCTTCTAGGGAGACCCTGGATACATGAAATGCAGGCTATTCCTTCAACATACCATCAATGCTTAAAATTTCCCTATGAAGGAGTGGAGGGTACTATCCCAGCTGATCTGAGTACAACTTGTAATACATTGAAGGAAAGTGCCGATAAACTTGTTCCCAATAACAGAGAATCTTCCATCAAGCAACAAAATGTGGCTTCCACATCTAAGATGGATGACATTGCTAAAGAGATCAATATCAAAGAAAATGGGATGGGAGAATACACTATAGAGCCAGTCTTGTCTCTGACATCTCTCCCAATCTCACCTAAGTCATATGGCCAATCCTTGAAGCAGTCTAAATCAGAACCTAAGGAACCTATGGAAGCATACAAAAGACATTTTGTGGTGGAGCAAGTATCTAAACAAGAATTTGAAGAGGATGAAGCTGTGCTGGCATGGCTATATAAAGAGGATTCTGAATCTAAAATTGTTCAACCTAGTGAATCTATAGCACCTACAGTCCCTTCTAATTCATATGGTCCAGGAAACAAATTGATAGCCAAGATGGGATATTCTGGTCAAGGACCTCTAGGAATTAGGGGAAAGGGTCTTGTGACCCCCATTTCACATATTGGTCGAGCCAAAAAATATAATGGTGGCATAGGGTTTAAGAAGAAACCCTATCATCTCAAAGGTGGTTGTTCTCATGTCATAGAACAAATTGCACCAGGAGAACCCCTTCTTAAGAAAGAAGAAATAGAACCCTCTGATGATGATTCAGATAGCTCTGAGCTTATCCCCTATGAAAAATTGCCTAAAGAGATCAAAGATCTTCTTGATGATACAGATGATCCTATCAGAAGAATTAATGTAGTAGAAACACAAGAACCTACTGTAGTGCAAGAGATGGTTGTACCACAAGAACCAACCAATCTCGAAGGCAATCAAACTGATCGAGAAGCAGGGGGTAGTTATTCTGACACTGATTCCCATGAATATGAATTCAAGTCAGAGACTGAGGGTAATCCTTCTTGGGGTATTCATCCTGATTTCACGCACTTTCTAAGATTTCCTAGAGATTCTGAATCAGAAGATGAGTCAAATGATTATGAATGGGGTGCCATTCCAGAAGAAGATGAGCTTATAACAGAGAAATTTATTGATGTTATTCACCAATATGTCTCTCAACCCAATGTAGGTCTAGAGCGAAACAATGAACTTAACGTGTCTGATCCACCTATGGCTGAAGAGGACTCCTATGATGATGTTGAGCCTATTCACGAATTGAACATTCTGAGCTGTAATATCACCTTTGAACTTGAGCATCAGGTTAGGACCAATGATGACATATCCACATCCGTGAACACCATATCCCAAGCCTTTCCCACTTTGACTATCCAACGCCCTGATCTTATCGACCAAACTTCCACCAACCCAAACCATGGTATGTATACCTTCCCAAATGACTATGCCCTTGCCTGCTACCTCAATGCAGTTGAGCCTATGAGTACTTCCATCAGTGAACCGAGTGTCAGCATGACCGAGTCGGACATCAAATATCTTAGTCAGAAAAACAAGAGTAAAAAGAAAAAGAAAAAGAGTTCTGAGGGTGAAAACCACTTTGTGGCAGTCTCAGAACCGACAAAAGTAAAAAGAAAAGACATATCTGAAGGTGAAAACCTCTTTGAGGCACCTAAGGATGAGATATTTGATGTCCTTCCAAGTCATTTACAGGATAGATCTCCAGTTCTGATTGAGCCAACTCAATCCATCAATTTGGGTACAACAGAGGAACCACAATTGGTACATGTAGCACAATCTCTATCAGACAAAGAGAAACAAAACTTCACTACCTTCTTATCAGAGAAAAAGATCAACTTTGCATGGAAATATTCAGATATGCCAGGATTGGATCCCAATCTCATTATGCACCATCTATCCATTGCTCCCGGAGTAAAACCAATGAAACAAAAATTGAGAAAGATGCATTCTCATGTTGCACTCTTAGTCAAAGCAGAACTAGAAAAACTCCTAAAAGCTGGATTCATCCGTGTCATAGACTATGCTGAGTGGATTTCCAACATTGTACCTGTTTCCAAACCAGATGGTTCAATCAGAGTATGCACGGACTTTAGAGACGTGAACAGAGCATGCCCTAAGGATGATTTTCCACTGCCTAACATTGATATGATAGTGGACATGACTGCGGGCTATGAAATATATTCCCTTATGGATGGTTTTTCTGGATACAACCAAATCAAAATTGCTCTAGAAGATCAAGAGAAAACAGCTTTCACATGTGCGTGGGGAACTTTCTGTTGGAATGTTATGCCATTCGGACTCAAAAATGCTGGAGCTACATATCAAAGAGCAATGACATCTATTTTTCATGATATGATGCATAGAACAATGGAGGATTACGTAGATGATACCTTGGCAAAATCCATGATTAGAACTGAACATCTAACAGACTTGAGCATGATCCTCGACAGAATGGAAAAATTTAGTCTTCGACTAAATCCTAAAAAGTGTGCTTTTGGAGTCACTTCTGGAAAGCTCCTAGGATACATCGTCTCCAAGAAAGGCATTGAAGTTGATCCAGCTAAGGTCAAGGCTATAATAGAGATGCAACCTCCCACAAATATCAGTCAAATGAGGACGTTGCAAGGCAGAGTTCAATCTATCAGAAGATTCATATCACAGCTAGCGGACATCTCACAGCCTTTTACAAAAACATTACATAAAGGTGTGACCTTTGCATGGAATGAAGAATGCGAGAACAACTTTAAACATATCAAGAAGTATCTATCAAATCCACCTATATTGATGCCTCCTATTCATGGGAAGCCATTAATATTATATGTCTCCGCAACAGATACATCACTGGGGGCATTGCTAGCACAGCATGATGAGAACAAGAAAGAAAGAGCCATCTACTATATCAGCCAAACTTTAGTGGCCTATGAGAAGAACTACTCAATGATAGAGAAGGCCTGTCTCACTGTGATCTTTGCATCACAGAAATTGAGACACTACATGTTAGCTCATACTACTCATTTGGTAGCTAAAATTGATCCACTGAAATATCTCCTAAGCAAAGCTGCCCTCACAGGTAGACTAGCTAAATGGGTCATGCTCTTGAGCGAATTTGACATTGAATATGTTGAAAGAAAAGCTATCAAAGGACAGGTCATTGCTGATCAATTAGCTGAAGCACCACTGTTTGATGATACACCCATGCAAATGGAATTTCCCGATTCCTCTATCATGCACCTCTCTTCTAGAGCATGGCGATTATTCTTTGATGGCTCCTACACACAGAATGGATCCGGCGCAGGCATATTGTTCATTACTCCTCAAGGATACTTGATACCCAAAGCATTCAGATTAAAGTTTCCTTGCACAAACAATATTGCTGAATATGAGGCACTTCTCAATGGTATGAAAATGGCAATACAGTGGAGAGTTACAGAGATGCACATTCATGGAGACTCACAACTAGTCATCCACCAGGTCAATGATGTGTACCAAACCAAAGATGAAAAGCTCATTCCTTACAAGAGAATGGTCGATGATCTAAAGAAATACTTCATCTCTATCACATTTGAGCAAATACCCAGAATGGAGAATAAGGCTGCTGACGCAATGGCAACATTATCTACTCTTTTACAACAGCCTGAACATGAACTACGCTACGAGTTCCTGGTGGAAGCCCTATCCTATCCTGCATATGACTCCCCTGAAACCCGCATGATCTGCACTGTTGTAAGTTATGACTCATCTCGCTACAAAAATTTGTTCTCCTATCTCCACGACCAAATCATCCCTGAGTCCTTTAACCGTTTTGAGAAACGAAACCTTATCCGATCCGCATCCCGATATGTCATCATTGGTAATGATCTGTACAAACGAGGTCTAGATGGTACACTGCTTAGATGTTTAGAACGAGAAGAGTCTCAACGTGCATTAGAGGAAGTCCACGAGGGTATATGTGGGTCACACTCGAACGGGTTAACGTTAGCTCAAAAACTTATTAGGGCTGGGTATTATTGGCCTGAAATGGAAAAAGAAGCTATTAAATTTGCTAAAAACTGTCAACAGTGTCAAGTACATGGCAACTTGATTCATGCTCCAGGGAGAGATCTGATTCCCTTTACTACACAATGGCCTTTTCAACAATGGGCATTTGATCTCATAGGTGCTATCCATCCGCACTCTTCTAATGGACATACCCATATAATCACAGCTACAGATTATTTTACAAAATGGGTAGAAGCAGTTCCTCTAACACAAGCAACGGGGAAACAGATCTCTATGTTCATCCTGAATTACATCATTTGCAGATATGGGATCCCTCACTCTATAATCACAGATAACGGGGGACAATTCAAAAACAAGGACCTAGATGACTTATGTGCCAAGTTCAAAATTACTCAACATTGGTCATCTATCTACTATCCTCAAGGGAACGGACAAGCTGAGGCTTCAAACAAAAATCTCCTGAAGATCTTGCACAGAACAGTGAATAAAACAGGAAGAGACTGGCATCTGATGATCAATCCAGCTCTCTGGGCATACAGAACTAGTATCAGAGCGCCTACAGGGGCTACACCTTTCGCTTTAGTTTATGGGTCTGAAGCGGTACTGCCTATTGAGGTTGAAATCCCATCACTCAGGATTAGAATGCATGGACTTGTCACTGATGAAGACTACAGAGTGTCGAGGTTACAAGAACTTGAACTACTAGATGAGCGCAGACAAGCAGCGTATGATCATCTCAGAGTATATCAAAAGAGAATGTCTAGAGGCTACAACAAGAAAGTCAGACACAGAGAATTTCAGGTTGGTGATCTAGTGTTGAGAGAAAATCCTAAAAATCAATCACATCGAGAACGCAAGGGGAAGTTCGAACCCAACTGGCTGGGTCCCTTTGTAATCACTGCTACTTTTGGCTCTGGTGCCTATCAACTCTCAACGACTGAAGGAGAACAGCTCCGAGAACCAATCAACGTTCTCCATCTGAAGAAATTCTATGCCTAAGGCATTTAGTGCTTGGTAAATGTCCTGAAAAAATCTTAAAAATCAGAAAAAGTCCTGAAAAAATGAACATCTTGGTGAAAACCTAGCAATAGGCACCTTGATGATTCACAAAAAAAAAATCAAAAAATATCAAAAGTACAACAAAAAAAATCAAAAAATATCAAAAGTACAAAAAAATTGAAAAAATGAAAAATACAAAAAAATGAAAAAAGAAAAAAAAAAGTGCCTTGGTGAAAACCTGGAAACAGGCACCTCGGTAGCAAAAATAGAATCTCTACCAAGATGGTGAAAACCTGGCAAAATAGGTGCCACTTGTTCCAAATGCTCCATCTATCAGCACAATCTTGGTCTTTCCCAGCTTTCAGTCTTGCTTTAGTTTGTACATATATCCCAGTTTGTTTCTGCATATCCTGGTTTCAATAAGTCGGTCTGTACACCAATCAGCTCAAGTGTCTGTATCCTAGCAATGTTCAAACTTGGGGGCAATCAATGTCATATCTTATAGTCTCCAATGTATCTTAGACATGTCATATCCACTCAGAGTCCTTTGAAGCTTCAAGTTGAGTCAGTCAGTCAGTCTCGTCTCCAGAAAGGATTTTGCATCAACAACAATCAAACATCAAACTCAAACTGAAAACAATATGTTCTTTTCATGCTTTTATCTCCTTGTATGCTTACTGATTCGCATTGAGATTTTTGCATATTGTGTCCCTTCGAGCTCTTCAATGATGTCCTTTACAGGATTTAGAGAGTGATGACTGGGGGCATAATCTTTTCTTTGTCTTCTGCTTGTATGTGAAAATCTAACAACTTTGGAAATTTTGGATTGAAATGGTGTCCGACTGTAAGAGCCTCTATCTCGAATTGGATGGCCATGCGTACCTCGACCATTGATACCCAAAAAAAATTCAAGGAAGTTTGATCTAACTATTGTCTTTTTGAGTGAGTTCTTCCTCCTACTGTGGAATGCAATCTTGCCTAAGGATGTGAACGATAAAGGGTCACTACGGGTAATTCACATTGGATTTAGAATGATCTCTTGACTGTTTGATGTGTTTGTAACGCAAGGCGTACTCAGGTCATCACGACGTGTATGTTTTGATGCTTGTACAAATTGCTATATCAAAATGGACATGATATTCAGGTCATCCTGGCGTTTGTGCCTTGATGCTTATATCTAATCCGACATTCAACAACTAAAATCAATATTCATATGTCCATGGTTGTTTGACCAGTGGGTGTTGTATTGATTCTTGCACATACAAATCGATATTCATATGTCTATGGTTTCATGGCTAGTGGGCATTGTATTGATTTATCCGGTTACCTAAAAAGTTCAATGATGATAACAAATCGACACATGATCAGTGACTAGGTCCTAGGTCTTAGGTTGCATTTCATTTTGCATGTCTCATTGCATGATCTCACAATGATTAAACGAACTTCAATGCTTAAATGATTCTTCAAATCGCATCTTCAAGTCTAACAAGAGCTGAATCTCACACGAAGGTTCCTCCAATGAAATAGCAAGTAGAATCCTTTTTCGGGATCAAAATTCAAATCTGAGATCATTCATATTATTAACTACTTGCATATTCGACCTTCAATCATCACAGAAATCTAGTATTCAACTTAACTGATTATCTTACATCAAACTATCAAAATTTCAACTTGGTCAACCATGGTCAACTCATGGTCAAACCTAGTCAAACTTGGTCTTTTGGGACCTTCCAATGATGCAGAATGCGTTCTCGAATGTAAATAACCACTTCTCAAATCAATTAACATGCTTCTAAACCATTTAACGCTGACTTCTCTTGTCAGATTTCAATTTTAATCCCGAAGGGGGCATGGTATTGCACATCAATTCAAAGTCTGTAAATCAAATTCTATCGATCAAATCTATCAATATCTTTCATCAGTGATCAAGACAACAATCACGTCTAGTCACTGATTCATCAAAAGTCCTCATCGCTCGGGGCAAATCTATCATCACTTGGGGCATATCAGATTCATCGATCCATATCAATCTGGTATTCTCTCAATCTTGTAAACTGTATCAGTTTTTGCAACCATCAGATCATAGTGTTCTTTCCTTGGTTCTTCGACAACTGAAAGATTCAGATGTGATACTTGCTAGTTCTGCTAAGACAATCGAGTCTAGAACGGGTCATTCACTTCTTATCAATCCTAAGGTTCAGAATCAGGCATTTTGACACTTTTTCGCAATCATAGGTTCATTTGCTGCTACAGTGAACATTATCTTTGGTCATTCAAGACCTATTATCTCCATATCAAGTCAATATCAATCAACTCCTATCTCAATATCTTTCAATCGGTTTCTATCTTGAGATCGGTTTATCTTTTGAATCAGTTTCATATCTTTATCAAACACAGACTATCTTTGAACCACTGCGCTTCGCACAGTAATTCAAAGAGGGGCAAAATGTAATACCCCAAAAATGGGCTATAAGTTCATTAACCTCCTATATCATCAAATCATATGAAATCGACATCAAAGTCCTAATCTAAGGCACATCTAAACATCATCAAATCTAATTGATTATCTTAAATTTTGCATCGGAGAATATTCCTAGTAATATTCCTAATTATCTTAATTATCTTTAATTTTATAATTATTTGGCAATAAATCACATTTATCCTAAAATTTGATTAATTGAATATTTTCATATTTAATTAATTAGATTTAATATTTGCCACTTAATTATGTAATTAAATTTAATTCTATCAATTCGACATCAAAGTCCTAATCTAAGGCACATCTAAACATCATCGAATCATAATTAATTATCTTAAATTTTGCATCGGGGAATATTCCTAGTAATATTCCTAATTATCTTAATTATCTTTAATTTTATAATTATTTGGCAATAAATCACATTTATCCTAAAATTTGATTAATTGAATATTTTCATATTTAATTAATTAGATTTAATATTTGCCACTTAATTATGTAATTAAATTTAATTCTATCTATTATTAATTGTATTATTTAATTTTGACAATAAATCAAAATTCCTATCTTTAATTGATTAAATTCTTATTTAATTAATTAAAGCATGTTGTCATTATTTAATAATATAATTTTTAATAAAAGTTTGAATAAATAGTTAATTAACCCATAAATTAATTATTTATTTTCAAAAATCAGTTGAGTTGAGGATAAATCACTTTATTTATTTATTTAATTCTTAATTACTATGCATATTCAAAAGAAACAGTTAAACTCCAAATCAGAAAATCAATGCAAGTTATTGACTTTTTGGAACTCAACATCCTTTTGGAGTTCAAAAAGTTGATCTAAACTCTAATTTGAGTTAAAAAGCTGTTTTTGCATGTTTTTGCATGATTTTGAGAATTAACTATCTTTTATGATCAGATAACTCAAAAATCAAGATGAGTTAATTTGAGTGATTTATGGCTTTTATTCATGCACCTCCAAAGCCCTGGATTTCTATAAATTAAGGCTTTAGCTCTTCACAAATCATCTCATATTTTGCACAATCACGCTGGAGAATTGGAGACTGAGGAATCAACTTGCGAATTCAAAGCTTTGTGAGATCAATCTTATTTTTTTTTGCATTCATATTACATATCATTGTTAGATTCATAGCATATCAATTTTCAATAGCATTCATAGCATATCAATTTCATTTAGCATAGATTTCATATCAGTTTTTACAATTATTATTGCATAGAAAAATCCAAAAAATAGCTTAATTGCATTTATTCCATATCCATCTTTTGCATTCAAATCCTTCATTTAGGTGTCGTCTAGGTCACTGATCTTGATTACAATCTGAGAACATTAATCTCGCACCTATTAGAAGGCAGTAAATCGCTTGGTTAGATAGCTTTCAATTTTGCATGATTTTGATTATAGCTAACCTCTAATGTTTTACTGAGTGTTGTGTCTACAGATCAGGTATAATTTTCACACACACAAACATAAGTTATCTAACATAGATGACACTCCTATAGTAGAACAGAAGAAATACAAATCTATGATTGGAGGATTGTAGTATTTGACTCATACAAGACCTGATATAGCACATTCAATTAGAATTGTAGCAATATTTCAAGCTGAACCTAGAGAATCACATTATGCAGTAGTAAAGAGGATACTGAGATATTTAAGAGGCACAATGGACTATGGATTATGGTATGAAAATTTTGATGATTTTACCCTATGTGCATATACAAATTTTGATTGGGGAGGTAGTGTTGATGATAAGAAAAGCACTAGTGGAGGAGCATTTTTCCTTGGAGGAAGATTAGTTTCTTGGCTAAGAAAGAAGTAGAATTGTATCTCACAAAGCACAGAAGAAGCAAAATATGTAGTAGCAGCAAACAATTGTAACCAGATAATTTGGATGAAGTAGATGCTAAAGGATATTGGAATAAAATTTGTTGAACCTGTTATTATACATT
Organism: Chamaecyparis obtusa; assembly: GCA_027943335.1. Classification (NCBI taxonomy): domain Eukaryota; kingdom Viridiplantae; phylum Streptophyta; class Pinopsida; order Cupressales; family Cupressaceae; genus Chamaecyparis; species Chamaecyparis obtusa. The sequence goes on from BSBK01002231.1 coordinate 4,689,861, forward strand.
GTGATAACACCAGTACAATTAGTATGTCTAAGAATCCTATATTACATTCTAAGACAAAGCATATAGAGATTAAGTATCATGTTGTAAGAGAGAAAGTTGTTGAAAAAGAAGTCAGACTTGAGTACATAAGTACAAAGGAGAAAATAGAAGATATATTCACAAAGCCTTTTCCTAAGGATACATTTGAGTATCTAAGAGGTATGCTTGGGGTTATGCCCCAACCTAATTTTGAGAAATGATGCAGTTGGTTGCATCTATCCAGTGGTATATGAGCCTTATCTTTCTTTTGGACTGGATGTTGGTACTTCCTCTATGGGGGAGTCTATGTATCTAAGCTGAGTCATGAGGACTCTAGTAAATGTATTTTTTGAAAAGTGCCTTTTGACATTGAGTTGTTGCTGACTTAGTGATGGAATTTCTATCATTGATGTCAATGGGGGAGAAGTATGCATGAAAAATAATATGAGATAACTGAACAGGATAACGAAGCAAGATTTGACTGATGAAGAGGATTTGAAGAAGCAGTGTTGCAGTATTGGATTTTTGGAACATTGGATGTTTTTCATCTATGTTGCCATCAATGCCAATGGGGGAGATTATTAGGAATGAATTCTAAAGTGTTTGGCAGCCATTTTGTAGCATTTTTTGTTGCATTCATGACTATGATTGTGATTGATGTCAACACAATGATTTATCGAAGACTTGCAGAGAAGTAGATAGAGTTTGGATTAGCGCACGTGGGTTATTGTAGTTAGAGCTATGTGATGTTGAGGTTATACTATTTGATATGTCATATGTCTATGGTTAAGAGTGTATATAGTAATTCATTGATTCATGGAAGTTGTGATCATTTTGGTGGAAGCAGTGTTCAAGCAATGTTCCAGAGTAGCGGTTTGTGGAAATCGGATGATATCTCCTAATCATGATGGAATCTGGTTTTGCAAAATTAAAGGGAATTTGGAGACACATTGATAGTGATGTGGATGATAGCATAGACTTTGAGGTCACATGAGTGAAGATTTATTGTATTTGGAAGCTGACAATTTTATGTAATTTTGGTGTGGCATGTGGAAACTTTTATTTTGTAATTGTATGCCGACTCATTTGTAATTATTTGAGTGTGGTATAAAGGAAGGAATGTATTTTATTTTTGTAGTGTGAAAATGTAATTGGAATGTATTTTTAGTGATGATGTGTGATGCAGTATGCATGAAGTGAAGAAAAGAGCTAATTATGAGAGCAAAATTGTGAAGGAAGATATGCGAAGTACAAAGATTTGAAATTGAGATCTGATGTAACAGTGAGTGTAGTTTGGCATAGTCAGAGAAGAGGTAACATATTATTCTATTGAGTAATGAAAAGATTATTTGGACAATGTGTTCAGTGATCTTACCCTGAAGCTATTTGGGCAGTGGGTCCTTCTATCTTCCATAACTCTTAACCGAGTTAGAATCTTTTAACAAGGATTCAAAATCTCCTAACAAGGATTCATATGTACTGAATGTATTTCATAAGACTCCTAACAGAGTCCATCCTCTCACAAGGAATATTCATATTAGTGCATCTTTTGTGGGCATCATTCTGAATGGGGTTTACTCTTTGATCAAGAGGTTCCCTAGTCAACATATCTTGTGTCATTATGTTATTGTGTATGAATATCTTTCTATGGTTGGTAATTATATTTCTTATATAGTTTAATGTTGTTGAAAATGATAAAAGTTATAATTATCTGATAACTGATTCACCCCCCCCCCCCTCTCAGTTATCTTGGTGGACTTTACTTTCTAACAGTAATTCTGCAAGATCAACAAGATCCAATACAACTCTAGCTAGTTCAGTTTTGAAAACTATCAGAAATTGATAGAAACCCTAAGGAAGATCTGAACTTGAGCTCACAAGCCTTTAAAAAATCTCCTTGTCTCCAAGTATGCAACCACTATCTCTGCTAATACAAACTTTCAAATAGTAATCTGATCTGCAAGATCCTATGGGATCTTTTCCACAACTTCACTTATCTGGATCTCCCAAATCAGCTCCTAGAACTTCCAATCTGATGTGGAATACCCTCTCCTGATGATACTTGGACTTTTTGATTTGGATATTCTATTATGATAGTTAGAACTATACATTTACATTTATGTTTTTTGGATGATGATATGTTTATTAGACGATTGATATGCTCATTTATGGTTATCATTTATATGTTCATGAAATTAGAAAATCATCTATCTTTATATGTTTTATGGAGCTAACCCAAGGATTTGAATCTAACCATTATCATGATGTTTTATGTTTCATGGATATGTGTCTGATGTGTTTTCATGACTCAGGACAAAGTCATAGTTACTCACTTAGTTGAGGTCCACATGATGTATCTATCCTGGTCATCTATTTTCATATATCCAATTTGTATGTATATCCATATGTATACATGTATCTCTTCTTGGTGATGCAGGATTGCATGTACCAGGTATCATCTCCACCTCGCTTCATAGGTCTAAGCGATCCCTCAAAATCCTCAATCATTATTGTTGTTATGGAGATATCACCAGGTTCCACAAGAAGGAAATCTACCTCTAATCCTTTTATCCTTAGGTGGGGAGTTCCCAAGTCAGTCCATTGTGTGGATAATGTATTTTTGTGTCCTCTTAGTTTATTGGTTTTGTGGATCTTATAGCTAGTTTCTTGTCTTTTGCATTCATTGAGAATGAGGTTTTGAGTATGGTAGCTCTGTTCAATTTTGTTAGTAGATTATTGATGTGAATTATTATTCATTTGAGGGTATGATTTAGTAATTTATCTTTATTAGTAGCTACTTATGTACTAGTGTATCTTGTTAGGAATGAGTTAGTATGTGATCAAATCTTGTGATTTTAATATCAATAATAATAAAGAATTCTATGATATTATTTTATAATATTCATAATAATAAAATTCCTATGGCAATAATAATAATAATAATAAATGTTCTAATAATAGTGGTATATTTCACCTTATATATCACTATTTTATTTTGTAAAGAATATGGATTAGTGTATGAATAAATAATCTATTTTATGATAATAATATTATGTTTGCAATAATATTTATAATAATAATAATATATGTACACATAGGCATATGGGTGCACACATATGCATATGCATACATATATTTATATAATTGTTTGTGAGTAAGTAATTATTGCATCATATTAATAAACAATTAAATAATTTATTGGTATGGTAATTGTATTGTAAATAATAACTACTATTACCTTCCTTAAATAAAGGAAACATAAATTAGATTATGGTAATAGGTAAATATAGTTATATCTCTTTCAGGAAAGACTTTAATAATATTGTTTAAGCCTAATTATTAACTAATGGATAGTTGGGATGGTTGCATCGGTTGGATTACCTGTGCAACCACCTCCTCCAATCTATATACAGGAAAGATTTCTTGTGTGAAAGGGTGTTGGATAGGAGTTGATTCGAAGAGAAGATTAGTAATATGTTTGTAGGAAAATTAATTTTGTGAGGACAAAATTCATTATTCTCTGAGTTTGGCATTTGGTGGTTATGTGTAGAGGCTAGAGATTGCATCCAGAAGGATTTGAAGGAGTGTAGGAAAAGTTTGAGAGGATTGGGTATTTCTTCATCAACTGAATCCACACAGGACTCCAGGTTGGAATTCATCCTAAGAGTTAACTCTCCTTTGTAATATGAAATGATGAAAGTATCATTGGATGTTTCTTTGTATGCTTGTTGTTTATATATATGCTTCTCTATATGTTTTGTTTCTACATATGTTGTAGAGTGTTTATGATATATTAATGTATTATGCCAGTCATTTAATGTCTAGATGATATATTAATGTATTCTGTTAGTCATTTAATGTTTATGATATATTAATGTATTCTATTAGTCATTTAATGTTTATGATATATTAATGTAATCTGTCAACCCTTATACAAATATAATATCATTGCATTATGCCAGTTGTTTAGCACTACCTTTCTTCATCTAGATCTAGGGTGTCATTTTGTTTTGTAGTTTCTATCATTCTATGAATAATCACGCAGATTGGTGAATGAAATGCACTACCTACAATTGGTTTGATTGAATCCCAAGATATTAGTATTGTTTTATTGTGGTGTCTGGATTAGGGTTTCTTTTTGAATCCCAAGTTATTATTATTTTTTTGATTTTTGATTTAATCCTAAGTTATTATTATTCAATCCCAAGTTATTATTATTGTTTTAGTGTCACGTGTGGATTAGGGTTTATTTTGTTAGGAATGTTTTAAATTTGGGTTTTTGTTTATAGAAGTATAAGTTTGATACTTTAATTTATTATACTTTAGGTTATACTTGTATAAAGAAATTAAGTACCTATTAGGATGTTTGAGATAGGTTTCAACTTCATAGAAGATAAGATGCAACTCATAGATTTTAGAATTTTAAAAAAAATCAGACTTAGTTAAATTTTAGGCACGTGAGATTTTACAAAGTATTGTGTTTTGGCATATGAAATTTTGTGTAAACCTTATATATGTTAATTACTTGTTGGGTAGAGGATATATGGTGCATTTAGATTCTTTAATAGGGTTAGGATGTGTGTAGGAAGCAGGGTTAGGGTTTAGGATTTTTTGGAGGATCAGGACTATCCTAGGTCTCCCTAACCGCCCCTAATTTTGCTAAACATCCCTAAACTCCCTTATTCTTTCATGTTCTTTGATTTAAGTGTTTATGATTTGTATGCGGTGTGTAGGTTAAGGGTAGAAAACCTAAGAACACTAAGTGAGTGGCTCTCAGTGTGGAGCTGGGGCCCTAAGTGGCTAGCACCAGGATAACCAACTGAAGAGTTATTTAACAAGTGATAATTTAATTAAAACTTATGGGAATGTGTTCAAACACTAAAAAGATTAATATATGCCTCACTCATGCCATTAGTGCTAGTAAAGGCTATGGATGGGAGTGGGAGAAGGTGCCTATGTGTAGGCCAGATCGAATGGCACTTGTCTATATGAAAGGCATTCAATTTCGCATGTGCCTGCTTGGGGGCCAGGGCCCGGAGCGGCTAGTACCAGGACAACCCAAGGGGTGAGGGATATGTGATGAAACTCACTTAGGTTTTTGCTAAGAGTTTCTACCAAGCCTTAGAACCCTTGGGAAAAGATTTATAATTTGATCTTATTTTCATTTTCTTTTTGGGAAAGGTTACCCAACCCTAGGTATGGCCTAGCTATCCCTTCTTTGTGGACCTTGGTGTTTATCCCCTAGCACAGGGGAGTGGGACTTTTGGTATCCATGTGGTTGGGTGGTAAATATTTTTATCAAGGTATCTTTTGCAGATGTAGTGCTTAAGGATTCATGCTTGCTTATGTTCCAGTTTTGAAGAAGAAGACTTTGTACTTATCTTTCTTGATATTCAATTAAATGTAAAGTTATTGTAACCTCCCAAGAGGAGATGAATGTAATGTAATCATTGATGTATTTGGAATGGGTAGATTTAGGAAAAGGGGAAAAGGAAGAAAAGGGATTTTATAAGATTTCAAGTAAAATAGGTTATTTTCTCATTATTTGTTGATTAAGAAAATTAGTGAATCAAATGTGATGATGTCCTATGTGTAATGGTTCAAATTCTTAGATGAATCTATTATGTGGTATTAATATTTTAAATGTTATATTTCTCATAAAGGATACTTAGGAAAATTAGATGGATTTAAATGACAAATTGAAATGAAAGTACTTTGTATTTCTTTATAAAGAATCTAAAAATGTTTTGATGTAGTTTTCTTAAGAAGTAAATCAAGTTGCTAGTACACTAAATAAACTTAAATGAATTGTGCATTAAATTAGAAGGGAACCTTGGAGGAATCTAAGTTAATCTATGGTTTGTTTATATAATTCTTTTAAAGATTCAATTTTTTTCATAAATCATTACTTAGGTTTTCTTTTACAAAGAGAATCTTTGTTCTCTTCCCCAGTTCCCTTCCAGGGCATGACATGATGTCCTCCATCTCTCCCTAAAACATCTACCCAAACACCCTATAAATACTAATCATCAGCCACAAGTTAGCTGGATGAAATAATTAACTCCTACAAAAAAATATTAAATGCAATGCAAGTCGGCTCTCGAACAGCCTTACAAATATTTAATTCAATAGGTCAACCTCTAGATCCACATAGGAGAATCCAACAAAAGATACCAACAATAAATGTACCAAGTCGGCCAACCAAACCACCAAGAACTCCAGTTAGTAAACCATAACTATCAAGTGCCAATGAAAAAACCAACCAAGCCAAGAAACATCGAGCAACATAGGCATCATTGAGCACCAAAAGCTTCACCAAGTTCCTTCAGTGACCGAGCCTTCTTCAATAACTAAAACCGTCAATTAAAGCTACAACTGAGTACCAAAGAACCAAAACAACACACCTCCATGTAGATTCACTGAATACCCTAGAATGCCCCTACATCAAACTCCTACCCCGCTCTCGGGCCTCAACCTTCTTGCCTTCTATAGGAAATCTATCCATAATAATTCCAGGTAGATTCTATAATGCATTAAGGATATCCTAGTTGGGATTAGGTGGTGGCACACGAGGGGGTCCCTGCTTGTCACCTACTCCCTTAGCTACCTGGTTAGCTCCCTCTACTACCACATGACAACCTCTAGGTCTCTACCCACATCAGAGAGCACTACGTGTGACTAGAGGCATCCTACACTAAGGACAAATAAAATAGTGAGTTGGCAAATGTAATGGGTTTTAAGGTTCCTAGACTAGAAACTGTGCTCTGATACTAGAATGTAATGCCTAAAATACATGGACAAAACACAAAAACAATTTTTTTTTGAAACAATACTTGATGACAACTATGGTTACACATACAACTCGCTTGATATGAAACTAAAATAGAAGGTCTAGTCACCCAATGTCACATAGGGGAATCATGGCATGCACTGGTGTGCCATCATCTCTAAAATGAACTGATGACATTTAGGCGACACAAAACTGCTAACTAGATTTTGAAAGAAAGTAACAATAGGTTATAGTTCAACTCAATTTCCAATTAAGGAATGATAATAATATCCCCTATCTCAAACCAGGTTATGGGGACTATAAAGTCATTGGTTTAAAGTTAGACGAACATATAAGGAACTTTTCCCTTATATGCATAGAGTATAAATTTATCATATTAAAATTTCCCTTACGAATTTTTAAAAGATAAGAAACTCGTTTCTCTATAAAAAAAAAAAATTATTAAAGGGATAATACAAACTCAAATTACATTAATAAATAAACTATTGAATTCTCAATTACTATTAAAGTTCACTTCCCAAGGTTATACATAAATCTTTGTTCAAATTAATTAGTAAGCTCAAATTCAAATAGATATGTCATTGTCTAATTTTAGGCCTAAATTCATTATTGTGTTAGGTGGCATATAGGATACATTAGACAAAAATTCTACAATCAAGTTGTGTTCTAGAAATAACTTCCAATAGTTATTTTAGTTTGAAATTTAAATCTAGATTTCCTTACCATAAAATTTCCTAAATCTTAAACAATTAAAGCTCGTGATATTTCATTATTTTGCAATCTATTTACTTTATTCTATTTAATATATTTATAAAAGAAATTCCAACATTAAGTCTATAGAGGGATATAGGACAATTCAAATTAAAATATAATTAAACAAGATTAAAATAAATATCGTCAAATAGACTCTATTTAATATCTCATTAAGAAAATATGAAGAATGAAGGAGAAACTAATCACCACTAAGAAAATAATAATTTTAAACATTTCCTTAAATAACAAAGAGAGAATCCATTAATTTCCTATATAATAATAATTTAAGTATCCTAGTATACTAAGAATAACAATGTATTACATAAATGAATTTCCATTTTATCAATGAAAGAAAGGGGTCTATTTTAAAATTCTAATTGCTAACCCTAACCCAAAATTAGGGTTAGGGCCAACTTTATAATACTACTCTAACCCTAATATCTCATTTCCTTTTTTTTTATGTAGGATTCTTGGGAAGGAGATAGTTGTAGTAAAGTTTGATGTAACAAAAATCTCCATGGAAGTCTTCTTCCAATAGAGGTTGCACATGAGCATCCATTGATGCTTTTCCAGCCTCCTTTTGATGGGGTTTGAATTTGGGTATATCTCCTTGCTGTGCTTATACATAGATTTCTAATATATTTTTTTAAAATTTCTTAGAATTTCTTTGTTTAGGATCTAATTAAATCAAGCCAGGGTTTTATTGCAAAAATAATCTAAAAAGGGCTTTTTTTTTTGTAGGGCTAGAATCAACAGCCATGGTCGAGCACGGCCCAACCCTCGGCCCATTCTCTCCACATGCAGAGGGTTTCATAGATGGGGGGGGGGAAGGTTATACAGCACGTCTGTAGTAGTGACCACGGCCACTACTCCGGTTGTGAATGAACGCAGTGACCGCAGTCACTGTCGTGCATTCACAGTCACACCAGTGGCTTTGGCCACTGCTGTGATCATGGTCACCCACTGGTGTCCATGTCAGCAGCTCCCGTGAGTGGGTAAGGAGGAGAGATGGGGGTTTCAGCTCTACCGAACCCCCAAAGTAATTTTTTATTATTAATATTATTTTTTAAAAGCTATTAAATATATAATATATATATTATATATTAATGTGTAAATATTTTCCTTAAAAATTAATCATTTCATTTATATGATATATATATATATATATATATATATTACTATATATTACTATATATAAATAGGTGTAGTATATTTTCATTTAGATATAATAATTTATCAAGGTATAAGCAAGTTCTCTCTTTTTTAATTCTAAAGATATTTTATAACTGAAAGTACATACTATAATCAGAACATATTTAATTACTTTAGAGTTTTCTTATATTTTCATTTATGACACTATATGAATTCTATTGAAATCAAATTGAGAAATATACAGAATCTATTTAAGTATTAGAGGAATTTTGATTAAGGAGTTTAGATTTTTTGTTCAATTTTTTTTTACATATTCAGTTGCAACTATATTGTTACTGGTACATGCATAATCCAAAATTTAAAATTAAAAGATTACTAAAATCACTGTTTGTATTAACTGAAAAGATATTCTATTTACAAAATTGATTAAATCAACAAATACTAATTATATGAAAAGGGTAAAGACATTCAAATATAAACAGTCCAATAGTATCCTTTTTAATTCTCAGTTTCATTAACCATATAATACATAATTTTAATTTTAATATGATCTCCTCTTTTCTAATACATAATGGAAATTCGATAAACAACAAATTATTAACAGTTTCATAAAGCAATATTCACATTTTCAAAAAACTACAACGAAACTAAATGGGGAAATTCCTCATCCTATTAAGGAAAAAAAAAATGTCTAAGCAAATATTAATCTGAATTACTTTCAAATCTAAAATCCTTACTTAAGAATAGTTACATTCTAAAAAATTTCCTTTTAATGCAAATAAATCTCAAATATTTCTTATACATTCCAACCAAAATTAAATACAATTAAACTCTTTTCTTACAATTTGAAATTGTACAATAATTAATCTTGAATTAAAAAATATCATTCCTTAGTTCTAAGATCCTCAACTTCCATTGGTACATATCAACTTGAAGACTTTCAATTCACCCTTATGCTAACCTAAAAAATAAAACTTTTCTCCCATGACCATGGAGGCTCACCTCCCAGTGTAGGCCATTACATGGCCACCCCTGAGCTAGGGGAAACAAGGATCAATAGGAAACAAACATTCATCTCAAACACAACATAATGAAACATATTACAACACATATACTCCCTTCCCAACTAATGCACATACGATCTCAATTGACCCAAATATGGGTGAAGGTGGAACCATCCTCATGGAGAGGTCATACTCATAGAAAACAAACAAGATCTTACATCTTTCAACAACACATGCCTTTACAAGGCTCAATTTCCACATACTAGCTCATCACACTGAGCACAATTTCACATCCCTTATGGCCCCCAATTTAACAACTCAAGTAGGCTTCATGGATGCCCATACATTCATGTTCTACACCTGAGGATTTCCCAAATATGCCCTTCACCCCAAGAAACTCTCAAATCCTCCCAAGGATGAGAGTTATCTTGCACACCCATAACAAACACACAACATACAAGTAAGCAACAAGAATGTAGAATTCATGGAAAAACACAATGAGGACAAATCACTATGAATTTGAAACATAATATAACTACACAATACATTTACATACACAATCACTTTCATGGTAGATGAACCTACCTTTCCTTCAAGCTATGGCAATGGTGAAGATGAAGTACTTTCCTTTTCCTAGCTTTCCTTTTTCCTCCTCTAGCCTCTACATCTCTCCAAGTCCCTCCTCAAAACAAGATTGCCAAAAATGTGTGAGTAACTCTTTTCTAGACTCCTTTCCTAATAGCCCAAAGACATTCACTCTCTCCTACCCTCATCCCAAGGTAAGTTAGGTGTCTTGGTTCTTTCTCACAAGCTACTTTCCCTTAGCTAAGAAAATGGAAGTAATTAAAGACATGGGGAAGGGGATTATCCTAGAAGACATGTCCAATTTCGTCACTATCAAAGAAGGCTCACTTTGAGAGGCATTTTGGAAGCCTATGGAAGTGAAAAGGGTAAAATTTGATCCCCTAACCTATGCACATGCCTTGGGGTACTTAAAACTAACCCTAACCATACTCTAGGGCTCCATTTAACCCTCCAAAAACCCAAGTGAAGTTTACATCCGAAAATGAAAGGTGATGACACATGCCTTGGTTTTCCAAACCACTAACCATGCCTACAGATTCACAAGATAACCTAAGGGTAAGGTAGGATCCACATTCCACTTAGGCATGCCAACACATTACACTAGTGTCAAGTGACACCTCACAAGAGAAGTACACATCACATTACATAATTACACACTTGGCATGGCTAATGGATAATTTACATTTACATTTACACATATAAACTTATATCCAATTATGCACATATTAACATTTACAAAAAGAATCATTCAAGCATTGCATTTATGAAATTAAAATCACATAACAATGAGGTCGTTCTCTTCCTAGAGTCAACCTTGGCCTTAAACTATTTTCACATAGATCTATCCTTGTCTCCCCGCATTTACAACCATGGTCATAATTTTGCACACTTAATTTATATGTCAGTATCACATGAAATCATTGCATATATAATCATATTGAAAGTGAAATAGGATCTACAATAACATCTAAATTCAATACATAGAGAAACTGCATTTCATGATTCATCATAAACATAATCCACATTGTACCCTAAATCTATAAACATTGAAATGTAAGTTCAATTTCGCATAAAAAAGTAACCCTAAGTCATTTTTTAGAACCATTACAATATGTATTCACATCACATTGATCACATATTACCATTCCTTAAGGCAATGTAACAAAATGTAGAATTCAAAATTTATTCATCTTTTCAAAACATATAATAAGTATGAATCTAACATAAGCATGTAGAGGTACGTCTAACATCATCATCAATATAATAAAGAAAATTATCACATGATGTCTAATGAGATGAAGTCATATAAAAAATAGATCTATCATCACAAAATAAGGTATCATCTAAATAGTCCAAGTATCAAATCAACTACCAAGCTAAGATGGGTCGGTGTAGGACCTCACATCCTCCCCCCTAGGCATGAACTTCCTCCTAGAGTTCATTGAATAGATGGGGATGCTGATCTCTCTTCTGTGCTATGTCCTCCCAAGATGTTGTGACCTTATCATAGAAATCTCACTAGACCATAACCCGGTCTAGTTCTCAACCTCGAAGGGGCGGGGTCTTGCGAGCCAGTATACATATGGGCTCCAAAGCTAGTTGTCCATTCAAATCCACCTATAAAGCATCCCAATCAATGATATGATACTCATCATAAATATATTTCCTCAAAATAGATACATTAAAGACATCATGGATGTGTGACAAGCTAGGTGGCAAAGGTAAATGGTATGCAACTGGGCCTATCCTCTCCAAAATCTCAAATGGTCCAACAAAATGAGAGGCCAACTTAGAACCCTTTCCAAAATAGATTGGGCTCTTATGAGGCTGCACTCTCAAAAAAACTTTATCCCCAACCAAATACTCCTTATCAATCCTCCCAACATCTACATACTTCTTCTGTTGATCCTAGGCCTCTCTAAGACATTTCTTGATCAGATCTACCTATTGCTCCATCTATCTAACCAACTCTAGACCAATAGAAACCCTATCCTTAATCATGTACCAACTCAATGGTGTCCTACATGGTTTTCCATACAAGGTCTAGTAAGGAGGCATGCCCAATGATGTATGATGCCCATTATTATAGGAAAACTCAAGTAACTGTAGGTACTCCTCCCACCTAGCCTGGTGATCCATCACATACATGTGTAGCATGTCCTTTAATACTTGATTAACTCTCTTAGTCTGACCATATGTCTCTGGATGATAAGCTATGTTGAAATTGAGCCCAGTGCCCAAAGCGGTCTGAAGCTCTCTTCAAAAAGATGAAGTAAAGAGAGAATCCCTGTCTGATATAATCATGCATGGAATGCCATGAAGTCTGATAATATCTCTCAAGAATACCTATGCCACTATAGGTATTGTGAAGGTAGTATGAATGGATGAGAAGTGGGATACCTTGGTCAACCTATCCACTGTCACCATAATAGCATCATGGTGATGAGAAGACATTAGAAGACCAACTATAAAATCCATGGATATAATGTCCCACTTCCACTCAGATATCTCATGTGGCTGAAGAAGTCCACTTGAATGATGGTGCTCTACCTTAAATCTCTAACACTCCAAGCATCTAGTCACAACATCTAAAATGTGCATCCTCATACCTAGCCAATGATAAAGTTGTCTCAAATCTGCATGTAACTTCTTCACTCCATGGTGCACCACATAAGGTTCCCTATGAGCCTCAAGGATAATGAAGTCATGAAACCCACTGAAAGAAGGTATGTAAATGCATCCTCTATGGAAAAGAAGGCCATCAGACTCTAGGGTATAATCTGAGAACTTCCCCTCCAAGGGCGTCTAAGCCTATACCATCTGATAAACCTTTGAATAGAAACCATCCTCCTGTAAGTGCTATAGTATGTGCCCTCTCAAATCTATGCTAGTAGTCATAGCTAAAAGTTCATGATATCTCCTACTCAAGGCATATCCTACCACATTCTCCTTACCCTTGATGTAGTGAATGTCAAAGTCATACTCGCATAAGAACTCCATCCATCTCCTTTATCTAGCATTAAGATTTGGCTGAGTGAATATGTACTACAGGCTCTGATGGGCTGAGTGAAGCTCGAATCTATGGCCTAATAAGAAATCTCTCCACCTCACCAAAGCATGCACCAATACTACTAGCTCAAGGTCATGGGTAGGATAGTTAAGCTCATGAGTCTTGAGCTTCCTAGACTCATAGGAAATAGCTTGACCATCTTACATAAGCACTGCCCCAATCCCATCGAAAGATGCATCAGTGCATACAACAAATTTTGCTACTGGATCTGGTACTACAAGTATAGGTGCACTAGTAAGTGCTCTCTTGAGCTACCTAAAAGATCTCTCACACCTCTCTTTCCACTTGAACTTCTTTCCCCTTTTCTAAAGGGAAGTGATAGGATGGGCTACTCTAGAGAATCCCTCAAAAAATTGCCTATAATAGCCTGCAAGGCCCATGAAGCTCCTAATCTCTGTCACATTGGTAGGTGCTGGCCAATCCATAATAGCCCTAATCCTAGATGGTTCAATTGAGATCCCATCTCCTAATATCACATGGCCTAGATAATGTACCTTTGACTTGAAGAAGGCACACTTTGACAAGCTATCAAACAACTGATTATCTCTTAAGCATTGCAAGACTTGTCTCAGATGCTCCTCATGCTCATGCTCATCTCATGAGTATATCAATATGTCATCCAAGAATATCACCACAAATATGTCTAAAAATGAGTAGAATACTCCATTCATGAGGCTCATGAATACAAATGGAGCATTTGTGAGTCCAAAAGGAAGCACAGTGAACTTATAATGCCCATATCATGTGCGAAATGTAGTCTTGTGGATGTCACTCTCCATAATCCTTAGCTGGTGATAATCTGACTTCAAGTCTATCTTTGAGAACACTCAGGCTCCCTAAAGCTGATCAAACAAGTCATCAATCGTAGGAAGCAGATACTGATTCTGGATGGTCACATTGTTTAGCTATCAATAATCCATGCACAACCCAAGAGATCTTTCCTTCTTAATGAAAATGATAGGTGCACCCCATGGAGATATGCTAGGATGAATGTTCCCTTTCTCCAAGGGCTCCTCTAACTAAATCTTGAGCTGACTAAGCTCATGGGTAGTCATCCTATAGGGTGCTCTGGAAATGGACTCTACTCTTGGCACAAGATCTATCTAAAATTCCACTACTCAAGGTGGTGGCATACCAGGTAACTATGACAAGAATACATCTGCAAAATCTCATAAAATAGGGTGGTCATCAAGAGAAGTCTCCTTCTTGACCTCCTCCTCTTTGTCACTGATGGTGATAGAAAATAACTAACATCCCTTTTGTATGCACCACTTAAGCTGCATAGTGGAAATCATATGAAGAGAAATAGTTATTTGGACTCCTGCAAAAAATAAGGTCACACCATCATTGTCTAAACACTCAACTTTATTATGTCTATAATCCATTTTGGCTCTGTGGGAATAGAGATAATCCATGTCGAGAATGACCTCATAAGATCCAAGTGGTGTGACATGAAGGTCAACTGTGGTGGTAAGGTCCCCAATCTACAACTGGCACCCCCTCACCATGGAACTAACAGATGCCCTAGCACCTAAGGCTAACTCAACCTTCCAACTAAAATCCTACCTAGCTTCCACTAGCCCACATCACTCCACTATAAAAGGTTAAATAAAAGAGTCAGTAGCTCCAGAATCAAAAAGCATAGAAATGCTATTACCTCCAATAGTGCCTACAACCTCGCTAACTATGGCCTAGTGCTCAACCTATCAGTTATCAACTACTACAAATATTTTGTGAGCTCTACCGATGTCTCCTATAGTCAGCTTAGAATTTTCCACCCTCTGACTACCGATTGGATGACTCATAGGATAGTCCTTAGCTATGTGCCCCATGGCACCACATGTGTAGCATGAACCTCTAGCCTGGATCTAAATCCCCTGAGGCCTATACTATTGTTGTCCTCTTGTTATACTAGACCCACTAAATCCACCTTTGGATGTCAGAGACTATTCTCTCTGATCTTGTTGAGATCCCTATGAGTGCCACTACTTGGGCTTAGAGCCTTGTTGTTCCTGGGGTGGTCTCTATCTTTGGCTCTGCTAAGATTACTACTACTACTTTTGAGGTGCCCTAGAAGATCCTGATGAGTTCTTCTAATTCCCCTTCCAATGAGATTTTTGGAAACCAGAAGACTGAGGTGCGGAACTATAGTTTTATGACCAGTCCCGAGCATTGTCAGACCTATTATGGATCTCCTCAGTGATCATGGCCCTCTCAATAGTATCCCATAAATATCCTAAAAGTACCATCTGTACTCTATATACTATAGCATAATTCAACCCCTTGATAAAGAGGTTGACCTTGATTTTCTCCTCCTTCATGTAATCCACATAAGGAAGTAGCTTGAGAAACCTACTCTTGTACTGCGCTACTAATAGTCCTCTCTATTATAAGTCATGAAACTTTTCGATGTGATGTTTTCTAAAATGCTCTGACATATATTAGGCTCAAAATATCTCTAAGAAGGTCTCCCATGTGAGGGTATATAAGGAAAGATGTCTCTTAACCTCCTCCTACCTCCACTAAGTAGAGGCGGTCCTTCTCAGCATGTGAACTATAAATCATGCCTTAAGGTTGCTCTCGTAAGGACACAACCCAAAGCAATGCTCAGGGCTCAAAATCCAAGCCTTAGCCTTTGTCCCACCAATGGATCTCAAAAAGGGTAGTGGTTGTAGTCTAATGAGGTCTCAGATCAGGTCCCCTATATCACAGGGCACTCTCGACACTACCGCTGGTGGCGGCTCTAGCATGTGGACCAACTTGCCCTCATGTTTTTCCTACTCCTCTACCCTTCTAGCAGGGAGACTCCTACTCCACTCTCGAGCCTCTTCCTGGTGACCTCCTGGAGGCAATCCATCCATAATAATGCTAGCTAGATTTTATAATGTATTAAGGATATCCTAGTTGGGATTAGGTGGTGGCACAGGAGGGGGCCCCTACTTGTCACCTACTCCCTCAGCCACCAACTCAACTCCCTCTACTAGCACATGACCACCTCTACATCTCCACCCATGTCGAAGAGCACTACACATGATTGGAGGCATCCTACACTAAGGACAAATCAAACAGTGAGTTGGAAAATGTAATGGGTTTTAAGGTTCCTAGACTAGAAACTGTGCTCTGATACCAGAATGTAATGCCTAAAATACATGGGAAAACTACAGCAATAATTTTTTCTTTTGAAACAATACTTGACAACAACTATGGTTACACATACAACTCACTTGATATGAAACTAAAATGGAAGGTCTAGTCACCCAATGTCACATATATAGGGGAATCATGGCATGCGTTGGTGTGCCATCATCCCTAAAATGAACTAACGATATTTAGGCGACAGAACTCCTAACTAGGTTTGGTGAGAAAGTAACAATAGGTTATAGTTCAACTCAATTTCTAATTAAGGAATGATAATAATATCCCCTATCTCAAACTAGGTTATGGGGACTATAAAGTCATTGGTTTAAAGTTAGAAAAACATATAGGGAACTTTTCCCTTATATGCATAGAGTATAAATTTATGATATTAAAATTTCCCTTACAAATTTTTAAAAGATAAGCAACTTGTTTCTCTATAATTTTTTTTTAATTTAAAGGGATAATACGAACTCAAATTACATTAATAAATAAACTATTGAATTCCCAATTACTAATAAAGTTCGCTTCCCAAGGTTATACATAAATCTTTGTTCAAATTAATTAGTAAGCTCAAATTCAAATAGATATGTCATTGTCTAATTTTAGGCCTAAATTCATTATTATGTTAGGTGGCATATAGGATACATTAGACAAAAATTCTACAATCAAGTTGTGCTCTAGAAATAACTTCAAATAGTTATTTAAGTTTAAAATTTAAATCTAGATTTCCTAACCATAAAATTTCCTAAATCTTAAACAATTAAAGCTCATGACATTTCATTATTTTGTAATCTATTTAGTTTCTTCTATTTAATATATTTATAAAAGAAATTCCAACATTAAGTCTATAGAGGGATATAGGACAATTTGAATTAAAATATAATTAAACAAGATTAAAATAAACGTCGTCAAATAGACTCTCTTTAATATCTCATTAAGAAAATATGAAGAATGAAGGAGAAACTAATCACCACTAAGAAAATAATAATTTTAAACATTTCCTTAAATAACAAAGAGAGAATTCAATAATTTCTTATATAATAATAATTTAAGTATCCTAGTATACTAGGAATAACAATGTATTACATAAATGAATTTCCATTTTATCAATGAAGAAAAGGGGTCTATTTTAAAATTCTAATTCCTAACCCTAACCCAAAATTAGGGTTAGGACCAAATTTATAATTCTACTCTAACCCTAATATCTCATTTCCTTTTTTTTTATGTAGGATTCTTGGGAAGGAGATAGATGTAGTAAAGTTTGATGTAAGAAAAATCTCCATGGAAGTCTTCTTCCAACAGAGGCTGCACCCGAGCATCCATTGATGCTTTTACAGTCTCCTTTTGATGGGGTTTGAATTTGGGTATATCTCCTTGTTGTGCTTATACATAGCTTTCTAAAAAAAATTTTAAAAATATGTTAGAATTTCTTTGTTTAGGATCTAATTAAATCAAGCCAGGGTTTTATTGCAAAAAAAATCTAAAAAGGGCATTTTTTTTTGGAGGGTTGGAACCGGCTATTAGGAATAGTCCCAAGAGATAACTGAGAGGGAGGGGGGGTGAATTAGTTATCTACAAGTTTCAATTCTTTATCCAATTAAGTATACTTAAACATAAGCATAAACACAATGAAAGAACACTTGAACACAACACCAATATTTTGGCTATGAGGAAACCTAAATAGGTAAAAACCCCAGTGGGAATTGACATCCACTAATATTCTACACTAGTGTATTATGATCCTTGTTAGAAGATCCTTATCCCTATTGGGAGTTGATTTACAATATATTTAGTATAGTAGACCTATTCAAGGGTCAGACCCTTTTAGGAGTCTTTTACAATAGTCCCTGGTAGGGGAGAGGACGCACTGTCCGAGAGCACACTACTCAAAGGGACGAAGGCTACAACCTTCTGAATAAGAGATACACACTATATCTAGATCTTGATGAATTACGCTTAGACCTACTATCTAGATCAATTCCAATGTATAGCACAAATAATTTACTTGTTCACGTAGACCTTCTTCTGATGGCTCAACACATTGCACACTTTTCTCTACTCTTCACAATCAACTATGAACCACACCCAAGCAATCCCAAATGACTGCCTATAAATATCTTACCTCTAAATGATATAATCAAGTCATCCTATTATAACCACCTTGAAATCATATTATAGAAGCCATAAAAAACTCCAATAATAATTCAGTCAGCTCTACTAAGCACGCAACACATTTTGGGACATGTCCAATAAGATAATTGTAGATGCATGCTACAAACTATCAGCTCTACCAAAATGACTGTATCTTTCTCCTCAAGCTAAATTACTTCATGTTCTCTTAACTAAACATCACTAACTCTTTTCCAATCTTAATTCCAAAGGTGCATATCGAAAGGATAGGCGCAACTCCAGAACCAATATAATCTCTGTCGGCTCTTCTAAACAAACATAAGAAACTACTAATGGTGAATAGCGACTGCATAACTTCACTTCTACTAATCATCAAACTCTACATCCATGAATGTAACATTACTAATATATCTTCATCATATATCCAAGCGCACAAGGCTCCATGATAATTGTATGGACAACCATACATAGAACACTGTCTATTACTCTATCAGGAACACTGCTGACATAAGATGCTATATAACTATATGTACTAATAGTTAACCTCTACACCCATGATATCATGCTGATAACATGTCCATGTTGCATATACTGAAAGCTTACTTCATAAGTATTCCACACATGCTACTTACCATATGTTGTCATCAATGAAAAACATACAGTCAATACTAGCCTGCTGGAAAATCTCCAACAATCTCCCCCTTAGGCATTGATGGAAACATATGGAATGAAAAACTCCACCAATCCAAATGAATAATTTTTTTATAACATTCTCCATTTCCTCTTCAAGACTCTCCCAAAGATGAGTCCTCCATCTACTACAATATTCTTCAACATTATCCATTTCCTCAACTAAACTGCTATCATAACTGAATACGATTCCCCCTTAGTATATTGCTCCTCTTTTTACTTCTATTTTTCATGACTATAGATTACTCCCCCTTTGACATCAATGGAAAAGTGCATCAATTAGTTTAAGCACTGGTACTACTCTAGAAGTAGAGTAGTCAACCATCCATCAGTCCCTAAGGACTGATGTTTTTCCTTCTTTCTTCTAAGCAGAATCAAGGAAGGCAACTACTCCCAACTTCTCCCTGAGATACTCAAAAGTATCCTTTGGCAAGGGCTTTGTGAATATGTCTTCCAATTAATCTTTAGTACTCACATAGTTAGGCTTGAATTCTTTCTCTACCACTTTCTCTCTTAGGAAGTGATACTTGATCTCAATGTGCTTTGTCTTTGCATGCATCATGGGGTTTTTCAACATATTGATAGTGCTAGTGTTATCACAATGAATAACAATAGGATAATCAATCTGAATTCCAAAATCTTATATCATCTACTTGATCCAAACAATTTTAGAACAATTCAAGGCTACTGCAACATACTTTTCTTTTGTTGTTGACTGAGAAATACAATTTTGTTTCTTGCTTGTCCAAGTGACAAGTCTATCACCAAGAAACACTGCTCCACTTGATGTACTCTTTCTATTATCAACGCATCCTACCCAATCTGCATTAGTGTACACATGAAGCTCAACATTTTCTAAATTAGGATACCATAGACCATAGTCTATAGTACCTTGCAAATATCTGAATATCCTTTTTACTACCATGAGGTGACTTTGTTTAGGCTCTTCTACAAATCTTCCAACTATGCCAACTGCATTGGAAATGTCTGGTCTAGTCTGAGTAAGATAAATAAGTTTGCCAATAATAGACTTGTACAATGTTATATCTACTTCTGGTGAGTCATCTTCTTTTGTAAGCTTGCATCTAGTTATCATAGGTGTCCCTACTGGCTTGCAATCATCCATCTTGAATTTCTTTAATATTTCTTTCACATAATTGGATTGATTAATGAAAATACCTTTCTCTGTCTACTGCACACTCAATCCAAAAAAGTATTTGATAGGTCCAATCATACTCATCTCAAATTCATTTTTCATCTCCTTAGCAAATTCAGCACTAAGTTTTTCATTACCTCCAATGATAATGTCATCAACAAATATAGCTACAAGTATTAAACTTTTAGATGTCTCTCTTATGAATATATTACAGTTTGTTGCTCCTTTCTTGAATCCAATATTTGTTAGATATCCATCTAGTCTTTCATACCATGCTCTAGGGGCTTGCTTAAGTCCATAGAGGGCCTTCTTCAATCTACATACCATATCAAGTTTGTCTGATAAGGTGAATCCTTTTGGTTGCTCAATGTATATTTCTTCTTTCAAATCTCAATTTAAAAATGTTGACTTGACATCCATCTGATAAACTTTGAAGTTTTTGACTGTAGCATAAGCTAGAAACAACTTAATAGCTTCTAATCTACTCATAGGTGCAAATGTGTTTGAATAATCAATGCCTTCTCTTTGCACATATCCCTTACATACTAACCTTTCTTTATTTCTTACTATTGTACTATCTTCATTCATCTTATTTCTGAATATCCACTTTGTTCCAATCACATTCTTATCACTAGGTCTTGGGACTAGTTCCCAAGTGTCATTCTTAATAATATGAACAAGTTCTTCTTTCATAGCATTATGCCAATCTGAATCATTACATGCATCTTCAACACTTAAAGGTTCAATTTGAGATAATAAACATACCACTTCACTGTTGGCTGAGTTCTTTGCTTGTGATCTTGTTAAGACTTTGCCACTCTAATCTCTAATGATGTCTTTCTTGGAATGGTTTCTAGATGTAAACTTTGGAAATTTAGGTGATGCTGACTCATCAGCCTTAGGATTTTCTTCTTCACTTGTCTCAAGGTCATTGAATAACACATCAATACTATCCAATATTTCTTCAATAACTGTCTCACTAGTGGAGGGTTTGGGTTCTTCTTCAATCATGGGTGAGTAATCATGATATCTTTCTTGAACCATAAACTTTTCATCAATCTTAACATGAGCACTTTCAATGATCTTTTTTTAATCTTAAATTGAAACATCTATAAGCTTTACTTTTAGTAGAGTAACCAAGAAAAATACCTTCATCACTTGTTGCATCAAAATTGTCTACTGCTTCATCCTTCTTGATGTAGCGCTTTCTTCCAAAGATTATGAAGTATTTTACTATGGGAACATTACCAAACCATAGCTCATATGGTGTTTTGTCAGTGCGAGGCCTCAATTGAATTCTATTGATGGTGTAGACTGTTGTATTGACCACATCTCTCCAATAGGTGTGAGAAACTTTTCCTTCAATCATGATGGTGTGTGCTGTATCACGGATGATCCTATTCCTTCTCTCTGTAAATCCATTATGCTGAGGGATTCTAGGTGCACTTAACTACCTCTTTATGCCATGTTCTTCACAGTACTCATAGAATCTGTCAGAGGTGAATTCTCCTCCTCTATCTGATCTCAGACATTTTATCTTTAGTCTAGATTTATTCTCAACCTTAGCTTTGAATAACTTGAACTTTTCAAATGCTTCTAACTTATCTTTCATGAATGCAACCCATATCATTCTAGTATAATCATCAACAAACAAAATGAAATACCTTTCACCATAGTATGATATTGTTTGAGTTGGACCACATAGGTCTATATGAATCAAATCCAACTTGTTCTCTGCTGAATTGTGCTTGCTCTTGAATGAGTTTCTCACATGCTTTCCCATCACACATTCCCTACATATAGTATTAACTAGATTTACTATGCTAGGTAGATCTCTTACTGCCTTTACATTTCTTATCTTTACTATGTTATCAAAATTTATATGGCATAGTATTTTATGCCACAACCAAGTGTCATCTACTTTAGCAACAAAAAAACATTCTTCTAGATTAAGCTGAAAAACATTACCTTTAGTCTTTGATCATGATGCAATTATTTATCCTTCTTTGTTGTTAATGATGCACTTGTTTCCATTGAATTCCAATCTATAACCTTTGTCAAGTAACTACCCAACACTTAGTAGGTAATGTTTCAAACCATCAACATAAAGAACATCATCAATACTATTCTTTCCATCCAAGGTGATGGCTCCTGTACCAACGATGGGTTTAGGAATGTTATCTCCAAATCTAACCATGCCACCATTGTATTTGTCCAGATGAACAAATCTATCTTTATCACCTGTCATGTGATGTGAACAACCACTATCTATAATCCAATCTGTCCTTATATTAGCTTGTAAAATCAATGCTAGCTCTTGTTTCTCTTTCTCATCTTCACGATCTATCTTATTGTTCATTTTCTCTATGATAGAAATAAATCCAATTTCTTCTTTAGCTGAATCATCATCTGAAACTCCATCTCTAGCATAGTAACATTCCTTAGAGTATTTAGGCTTGTAGTTATTTTTGAACTTTCTAGCTCTTAAGGGACATTTAGATGCAAAGTGACTAATCTTATTACATGAAAAGAATTTAAATGGAAATTGACCTTCATATTTTCCCTTTCCTTTCTTTTCTCTTTTGGAAATCATAGCAATGAAGTCATCTAGTGGTTTATCTTCATCATCATTATTAAAATTACTAGAAGTGTTTGTAGATTTCTTGCCATGAACTGTTTCTTTGAAGGTTGTCTCACTTTTAGGTTTTGTCTTCAATCTTGAAATCTCAAAAGCTAAGATTTTTCTGATCAAGGTCTCTCTCTTGAAATTTGATGTAAGCTGCATGGTCTCATCAAGGATGTTTATCTTGTTTTCATATTCTGGAGTGAGAGTAGTCATCAATTTGTCCATAATGTCTTCCTCTGAGATCTCTCCACCACTATTCCTAATTATAGCAACTTCTTCATTGATCCTTTGATTACAAGCTCTAATGTTTTCTTCAGGTAGAATCTCTAATGCATTGTATCTTTTCTTCCATGTCTTTCTGCATGCATCCTTTTCTTGTTTGTCTTTTTCAAATATGTCTTCTCGGTACTTCCATATTTTGTGCATTGTATCTACCTTCTTTATTTTTGATAACTCACTATCAGATAGGGCACTAATAAGGGCTTCTTTGTCTATTGCATTCTGATGAAATAATTCCTTTTTCTTATCAGTGGTATCATCCTTTGCAAGGTCTTCTAAAGTAGTGATCTTGACTGCTTTGATAGTTACATCAAAAACTTCAAAAGCAATGCATTGCAAATGAGTCACCATCTTGTTCTTCCAATCAAGATATTTCTCTCCATTAAACTTAGGACTTTATTTTCTGAAGAATGTCATCTGATCAACCTCAAGCTATTAAAATTTCTCTCTGAGGCACTTGGCTCTGATACCAATTGTTAGGAATAGTCCCAAGAGATAACTAAGAGGGGGGGCCAATCAGTTATCTACAAGTTTCAATTCTTTATCTAATTAAGTATACTTAAACATAAGCATAAACATAATGAAAGAACACTTGAACACAACACCAATATTTTGGTTATGGGGAAACCCAAATAGGTAAAAACCCTGGTGGGAATTGACACCCACTAATATTATGCACTAGTGTATTATGATCCTTGTTAGAAGATCCTTAACCCTGTTAGAAGTTGCTTTATAATATATTTAGTACAGTAGACCTGGTCAAGGGTCATACCCTATTAGGATTCTTTTACAATAGTCCCTACTAGGGGAGAGGGTGCATTGTCCGTGAGAACACTGATCAAAGAGGCGAAGGCTATAACCTTCTGAATAATAGATACACACTATATTTGGATCTTGATGAATTGCGCTTAGACCTACTATCTAAATCAGTTCCAATGTATAGCATAAATACTTTACTTGGTCACATGGACCTTCTTCTGATAGCTCAACACTTCACACACTCTACTTTTCTCTTCACAATCAACTATGAACCACACCCAAGCAATCACAAATGACTGCCTATAAATATCTTTCCTTTAAATGATATAATCAAGTCAGCCTATTAGAACTACCTTGAAATCATATTAGAGAAGCCATAACAAACTCCAATAATAATTTAGTCAGCTCTACTAAGCACACAACACATTCTAGGACCTATCCAATAAGATAATTATAGACTCACGCTACATAGTGTTGGCTCTACCAAAATGACTGTATCTTTCTCCTCAAGCCAAATTACTTCATGCACTCTTAACTGAATATCACTAACTCTTCTCCAAGCTTAATTCCAAGGGTGCATACCGAAAGAATAGGTGCAACTCTAGAACCAATATAATCTATGTCATCTCTTCTGAACAAACATAGGAAACTACTACTAGTGAATAGCGATTGCATAACATCACTTCTACCAATCATCAAACTCTGCATCCATGAATGTAACATCACTAGTATGTCTTCATCATATATTTAAGTGTGCAATGCTCCATGATAATTGTACAAACAACCATACATAGAACACTGGCTGTTACTCTATTAGGAACACTACTGACACAAGCTGCTATATAACTGTTTGTATTAATAGTTAACCTTTGCACCCATGATATCATGATGATAACATGTACATGTTGCATATATTTAAAGCTTACTTCATAAGTCTTCCACGCATGCTACGTACCATATGTTGTCATCAATGACAAACATACAATCAGTACTAGCCTGCTGGCAAATCTTTAACACCGATGGCCATGGCCCAGCATGGCCCAGCCCTCGGCCCATTCTCTCCGCATGTAGGGGGTTTTTTAGGTGGGGGGAAAGGTTATACAACATGACCATAGTAGTGACCACAACCACTGCTATGGTCATGAACACATGCAATGAATGTAGTCACTATCATGTGTTCACGACCGTACCAGTGGCTTTGACCACTGTTGTGACCATGGCCACCCACTGGTATCCATGTTGGTAGCTCCTGTGAGTGGGAAAGGAGGAGATAGGGGGGTCTCAGCTCTACCAAACCCCCAAAGTAATTTTATTATTATTATTATTATTTTCTAAAAGCTATATAGTAATATATATATATATAGGTGTAGCATATTTTCATTTAGGTATAATAATTTATCTAGGTATAAGAAAGTTCTCTCTTTTTTAATTTTAAAGATATTTTATAACTGAAAGTACTTACTATAATCAAAACATATTTAATTACTTTAGAGTTTTCTTATATTTTTATTTCTAAGACTATATGAATTCTATTGAAATCAAATTAAGAAATATACAGAATCTATTTAAGTATTAGAGGAATTTTGATTAAGGAGTTTAGATTTTCTCTTCAATTTTTTTTTAAAATATTCAGTTGCAACTATTCTATTACTGGTACATGCATAATCCAAAATTTAAAATCAAAAGATTACTAAAATCACAGTCTGTATTAACTGAAAATATATTCTATTTACTAAATTGACTGAATCAATAAATACTAATTATATGAAGAGGGTAAAGACATTCAAATATAAACAGTCCAATAGTATCATTTTTATTTCTCAGTTTCATTAACCATATAATACAAAATTTTAATTTTAACATGATCTCCTCTTTTCTAATACATAATGGAAATTGGACAAAGAACAAATTATTAACAGTTTCATAAAGCAATATTCACATTTTCAGAAAATTACAAAGAAATTAAATGGGGAAATTCCTCATCCTATTAAGGAAAAAGAAAAACATGTCTAAGTAAATATTAATCTGAATTACTTTCAAATCTGAAATCCTTACTTAACAATAGTTACATTCTACAGAATTTCCCTTTAATGTAAATAAATCTCAAATATTTCTTATGCATTCCAACCAAAATTAAATACAATTAAACTCTTTTCTTACAAGTTGAAATTGTACAATAATTAATCCTGAATTTAAAAATATCATTCCTTAGTTCTAAGATCCTCAACTTCCATAGGTACATATCAACTTGAAGAATTTCAATTCACCCTTATGATAACCTTGTTACCACATGTTTTAAACTTAAGGTAGCATATAAATTTTATTTATAAATTAATTTGCATGTTTATATTTAATTCTTCAAAGAATTAAATATTATTATTATTATGCAAATTAATTAAATGTGAAGCTACCAAATTTCAACCCTACACATAATTAATTCTTTAATGAATTAATTATAATTGTAATGTGTGAATTTTACTTCATAAAAGATTAGATGTGGGTGAAAATAAATTACATGTGAATTAATTCTTTAAAGAATTATTCACTACAATGTAACTATGTAAGATTCCCATTAAATGGAGTTGTAAGTGGGGTAAGAAGAAGTTACAGGTAGTTACCCAACTGCATAGTTTTGATTTCTTTAAAAGAGAAATAATTTTGATTGTAAAGGGGTTCCCTCCTCTACGGGAAAGATTGTAACCAGAAAATGAATTTTATGCAAGTGAAAATATTTTGATGGATTTCCTCATGAAATTATTTCTTTGAAGTAGTATGTGTGCTATGACAGGGGAAATGACCTGTGTGTCACCTTTAGAGGAATATTGATGAACTGTGTTTTTATCAATATTTGAAATCATTTTGTTGAAGATTATAGAATCATTTGGAGTCTATTGGCTCTGAATATTTAAAGATTTTCGCATTCATTTCAATATCTATTGTTATTTATGTCAAAACTTATTAATAGTTTGTGTGCCATTAGTAAGTTATTTTATTGGTTGCAATTATTTAATTTCTAGGAGAGGAGAAATTAAATCAAATCTAGATTTAAATTTGAGGGAGCTGCCCCTTTAAAGCAGAGGAGAATCATTTTCCCATAATGATTTATCCAATGTTAGTAAAGATTTGTCATTAACCATTGGGCAATTTGTGAGGAAAGCACATTGGCAATTTCATTTACTAACAAACCTGCAAAACAAAAAATTTCTCCCATGACCATGGAGGCTAACCTCCCATCCTAGGCCATTACATGGCCACCCCCGAGCTAGGGGAAACAAGGATGAATAGGAAATAAACATTCATCTCAAACACAACATAATGAAACATAGTACAACACATATACTCCATTCCCAAGTAATGCACATAGGATCTCAATTGACCCATTATGGGTGAAGGTAGAACCATCCTCATGGAGAGGCCATACTCATAGAAAACAAACAAGATCTTACAAATTTCAACAACACATGCTTTCTTAAGGCTCAATTTCTACATACTAGCTTATCACTTTGAGTATAATTTCACATCCCTTATGGCCCCCAATTTAACAACTCAATTAGGCTTCATGGATGCCCATACATCCATGTTCTACACATGAAGATTTCCCAACTATGCCCTTCACCCCAAGACACTCTCAAATCCTCCCAAGGATGAGAGTTATCTTGCACAACCATAAAAAACACACAACATACAAGGAAGCAACAAGAATGTACAATTCATGAAAAAACATAATGAGCACATACCACAAAAAATTCTTAACATAATATAACTACATAATGCATTTACATACACAATCACTTTCATGGTGGATGAACCTACCTTTCCTTCAAGCTATGGCAATGGTGAAGATGAAGTGCTTTACTTTTCCAAGCTTTCCTTTTTCCTCCTCTAGCCTCTACATCTCTCCAAGTCCCTCCTCAAAACAAGATTGCCAAAAATGTGTAAGTGAGTAACTCTTTCCTAGACTCCTTTTCTAATAGCCCAAAGACATTCCTTCTCTCCTACCCTCATCCCAATGTAAGTTAGGTGTTTTGGTTCATGCTCACAAGCCACTTTCCCTTATCTAAGAAAATGGAAGTAATTCAAGACATGGGGAAGGGGATTATCCTAGAAGACATGTCCAAATTCGTCACTCTCAAAGAAGGATCACTTTGAGAGGCATTTTGGAAGCCTAGGGAAGTGAAAAGGGTAAAATTTGACCCCCTAACCTATGTAGATGCCTTGGGGTACTTAAAACTAACCCTAACTACACTCTAGGGATCCATATAACCCTCCAAAAACTCAAGTGAAGTTTACATCCGAAAATGGAAGGTGATGACACATGCCTTAATTTCCCAAACCACTAACCATGCTTAGGGATTCACAAGATAACCTAAGGGTGAGGTAGGTCCACATTCCACTTAGGCATGTCAACACATGACACTAGTGTCAAGTGATACCTCACAAGAGAAGTACATATCACATTACATAATTACACACTTGGCATGCCTAATGGATAATTTACATTTACATTTACACATATAAACTTATATCTAATTATGTACATATTAACATTTACAACAAGAATCATTCAAGCATTATGTTTACAAAATTAAAATCACATAACAATGAGGTTGTTCTCTTCCTAGAGTTGACCTTGGCCTTAAATTGTTTTCACATAGATCCATCATTGTTTCCCCGCATTTACAACCATGGTCATAATCCTGTACACTTGATTGAGACATCAGTATCACATGAAATCATTGCATATATAATCATATTGAAGGTGAAATAGGATCTATAATAACATTTAAATTCAATACACAGAGAAACTACATTTCATGATTCATCATAAACATAATCCACATTGTACCCTAATTCTATAAACATTGAAATGTAATTTCAATTTTGCATTAAAAAGTAACCCTAAGTCATTTGTAGAACCATTACCATATGTATTCACATCAAATCTATCACATATTACCATTCCTTAAGATGATGTAACAAAATGCAAAATTCAAAATTCATTCATCTTTTCAAAACATATAATAAGTATGAATCTAACATAAGCATGTAGAGGTATGTCTAACATCATCATCAATATAATCAAGTAAAATCATCAAATGATGTCTAATGATATAAAGTCATAATCAAAATAGATCTAGCATCAGAAAATGAGTTATCATCTAAATAGTCCAAGTATCAAATCAACTGTTGAGCTAAGATGGGTCAAGGTAGGACCTCACAAGATGCTTGTTGTAGGGATAAAGAGAATCATGCCCTAATTTGTAGTTTATCTACTAGGGTTTCCATAATGTAAAATATATCAGATTTGGCTCTGATATAATTTGATTAATTTAGGGTTTCTTTCTTGTCACTTTTGTAATAAATTGTTTCCTAATTTCATGTTGTTGAAGTGACATTGTTTCCCTAATGTTTCCCTAAATGACCCTAAGCTTGTAGCAATCCTTTTCATATAAAGGGATTCCCAAGGTCATTTAGAAGGATTTCTTTTCTGGGGTTGAGAAAATAGATCATTTGCAAGAGACCAAAGATAGACTCAGTTCTATAGGCTTTCATCCAAGGATTGGTAGAAGAGGTATGCAACCTCTCTATTTTACAAAGATCTTAATGAATCTATAGTTTTCATGTTTATTTTGTGGAATATTCTATGCTCAATAAATCACTCATGTATTTGTTTGTGGAAACTTATATAAGGATTTCAAGAATTTATTTAAATCCCATCTCATGTTTGATGGTTTGTTATTTCCTATTATCTTGTGAGTTGATGACCTCAAGATCAATAGCTACAGACATAGTTTGTATGTTTTGATATATTTTGTTGTTAACTTGAAAAGTTAAGTAAATGCTTAATATAACCTAACATAATAGAAGGATATTAAGGAGGATATTTATAAGTAGTGAGATTCTCATTTGATTTTCATTTGCAAGGTGAATGATAAGAATCAAAAAACACAGTAAGGAGTTATTCTAAATGTTAGCTTGTGGTGACTACTTAGGAAAGTATTGTACACTTTTGCTCCTACCCTCACCTTGGGTGAATTTTTTTTGGGCCGACATGTTGTAACTCATTCTAACCCTAAAGCAACAAAATATTGTATAATATGGATTAGGGTTAGGTATTTCATTAATGTATGGTTTTAGTACTTGTAGTGGAATTGAGCTGTAAGGGATTACAGATTGTAATCAGGTTGTAATCACTAGATAATAATAATATTGGATTCGTTGTTGGTGGACATAGCCCAGGGATTGGGTGAACCACATTAAATCTTTGTGTATTTTGTTCTCTTCTTTGTGGTTTATGTTTTTCTGATAATTAGTTATATTTGCATGTAACTGTTATTTTTTCCTTGTTAATCCTAACAAGTGGTATTAGAGTGAGGTTGTTTTTAAGTTATCCTTTGGAGGAAGATCTCATAGTTTAGTAGGAGTCTCATGGTTGAGTGGGAGCAATGGTAGATGAGGGTAGGCTAAATTTTGACAAGTTTAATGGGAAGAACTTTCAGTTATGGAAAATGCAAATGGAGGACTATCTCTATTAGAAGGATCTATGGCAGTCATTGGAAGGAAAATCCAAGAAACTGGCAAGCATTTATGATGAGGACTGGGATATTCTTGATAGAAAGGCCCTTGGTAGTATTTGATTATGTCTAGCACAATCAGTGGCATTCAATATTACACAAGCAACGAAGACTGAAGATTTGATGAAAACCCTTGCAAAGTTGTATGAAAAGCCCTCCACTTCAAATAAGGTATTTCTCATGAAGCATTTTGTTTAATATGAAAATGGTGGAAGATGGGTTAGTTGTTGATCATTTAAATGATTTTAATATAGTTACCAGTCAATTAACTTAAGTCAATATTATTTTTGAGGAAGAAGTCAGGGCTCTTTTGATTTTGTGTTCTTTGCTTGAAAGTTGGAATGGGTTGGTAATGGTTGTTAGTAACTTTGTTTCTGGTTCTAATACCCTAAAATTTGATGATGTTATTGGTGTTATTCTAAGTGAGGAAATTCATAGGAAAATCTTAGGTGGATCCACATCAAGTAGTGTCTTAAATGAACAAAGCAGAGGTAGAACCAATGAGAGAGGAAACAACTCTAGAAATCATGGGAAATCAAGAGGAAAATCAAAGGGAAAGAGGTCTAAATCCAAAGGGCCAAACGATTGCTGCTACTATGAAAAAATAGATCATAAGAAGAAAGATTGCTAGTCTCAGAAGAATAAAGGAGACAAACAAGAAGGTAACAAGGAGGCAAATGTGGTAAGTAATAAACCCAAAGAGGATGCCTTGCTTCTTTCTTTAGAAAGTATTGATGATTCATGAGTTTTAGATTTTGGGGCTTCATTTCATGCTACACCCCATAGAGGTTACTTTCTTGATTACGTCCAAGGGGATTTTGGGCTAGTTTATTTGGGAGATAATGAGCCCTATCAGATTGTTAGAAAGGGAAAAATTAAGATTAAGTTGTAGAATGAGAATCATTGGCTACTA
Organism: Chamaecyparis obtusa; assembly: GCA_027943335.1. NCBI lineage: Eukaryota > Viridiplantae > Streptophyta > Pinopsida > Cupressales > Cupressaceae > Chamaecyparis > Chamaecyparis obtusa. Next base: position 4,721,499 of record BSBK01002231.1, read on the forward strand.
TAAGAGGTAAGACATGTTCCAAGGCTAAGTAGGAATTTAATTTCAATAGGGCAACTGGGTGATGAGGGTTGCACAGTTACTTTTAATGATAGAAATTGGAAGGTTTCAAAAGGTTCCTTAGTAGTAGAAAAAGGTGTGAAAGTAGGCACCTTATATCTTCGTACAAGCCATATTGTTCCTTCTACTTTAATTGTTTCAAAAGATAATGAATGTTTAGGAATAGTGGCTGTAGTTGAGCAAGAAGAACATCAAACTATTTTTGTAGATTCTAACACAACACTCTGGCACAATAAACTTAGGCACATGAGTGAAAAAGGTATGAAATTACTTCATTCAAAGAAAGTTTTACTTGGTCTGAAATGTGTCAATATGGATTTCTGTGAAAGTTGTGTTTATGGAAAATAAAAGAGAGTTAGTTTTGTAAAGATTGGGAAGGAAAAGAGAAATGAGAGATTAGAGCTTGCACATACAGATGTATGGGGACCAGCTTAGGTATCTTCCCTTGGTGGCTTTCTGTATTATGTTACATTTATAGATGATGCAACAAGAAAAGTATGGATTTATTTCCTTAGACAGAAATCTAATGTATTTCAAAATTTTAAGAAATGGAAATGCTTGGTTGAGAATGAGATTGGTAAAAGGTTAAAATGTCTCAGATCTGATAATGGTGGTGAGTATTGCAGCCTAGAATTTGAAGAGTATTGTTCCCACTAGTACAAAAATAGCAATATATGACCAAATAAACTACCAAAAATTATAGATAAATGACCAAATTTGGTCGTCACGTGACCACTGGTAGTTTATTACCGGTCATTTATCTCATGACCAAATTTATGACTAAAGTATTTTAGTCATTTATTTGGTCATTGATTTGGTCATATATTTAGTCATTTATTTGGTCGTTTATTTGGTCATTTGGTAGTTTATTTGGTCATTTATTTGGTCATTTGGTCATTTATTTGGTCATTTGGTAGTTTATTTGGTCATTTATTTGGTCATTTGGTCATTTATTTCTAGTCATTTATTTGGTCATTTATTTGGTCATTTATTTAGTCATTTATTTTTGGTCATTTATTTGGTCATTTATTTGGTCATACATTTAGTCATTAATTTAGTCATATATTTAGTCATTAATTTAGTCATATTAGGGCATGATGGAATCGAACCATCATCCTCCTACTTGTAAAGTAGGTGCTCTTCCATTGAGCTAGTACCCTTTAAAGAATAATCATACCATGTATAATAGTACTTTCAACTAAACATGATTTCAAGTTTTTCCATCTATAGTTCAAGGGTAGAAAATCTTAAGGGGAGGATGACTAGTGATACTTTAAACTCAATGGTGAAGTTATTCAATGTGCAATATAAGAGTGAAGTGAATGATGCCATTGGAAAATACATTACATGTGGCTTGTTCTCCTTATTATAATGACAAGCATATATCTTTAGGGGAAACTAGCCACAATAAATAGAGATAAAGTATGTACCAATGATCATACCTTCTACATTTTAACTCTTAATTAACCCATCAAAAGCTTTACTACTTTAGAAGTCCACACTCCTGATAACCTACCAATCTATTGCACTTCTATCCAATACATCAATCATAAAATTAGTATTATTAAGGAAATTTGATACACACTAAATTCAACTTATAAAAATTGATAGCCATTTTCCAAGATCTCCTATTTGTGGTATATACTAATCCTTAAGATACATTAATAACTAATAACATGGCATCTTTCTTATCATAGCTGAAAAGCACAAAATATTAAACATTGACCTTAAAACTACTTAAGGATGCCACAAGTCAGTAATGCATTGGAATCACTAATCATTGTTTGAACACTTTAGTTTTCCAATTATGACCAAATACCTAGGTCACAAAAAAATAATAAAAGTAACTAAATTGACTAGTTCAACGTTACTTTTTTAAAATACAATGTTAACTGGTTTCTTTGAAAATCAGACAAATTTATAAAAAATATCTACCATGCCTAGCATCTCCTTGATAAGAAACACACCAAAAGACTATTACATTTTGCAAGTTCCAAAAAAAATAAACCTATATTACCCCTACCTACAAAGAGAAATTCAAACATGCCAATTTTCTACATATTTTCTATCAATTTTCCCTCAAAACCAAGATTATTGCAGGCATTTGAAAAGTAAAAATAATAAAAAATCCAAGTAAACCAAAAATTACTTACTGCAATGACAAAACATTCACCCTCATAGAATTTCAAGCTAACACCTTTTATAGCTTCAACTTCCTTTTGGACTCTCTTAGTTTGATAACCTATCATATTTTCAAATGACAAGAATTCCCACCATTTCCTAGTTGTGTACACTTTTCTTAGATTTTGAAGCTCCACAACAACTTTAGATGCCATATCTAGATCAACTTGCTCCATGTTTGATTTTTCATCCTTTACTCCTCCATTATATTCAACTATGAATGTTAGGAAATGCTATCAGGTAAAAGAAAATAAATTGAAAAATAGATGGAAGTTACAGAAATACCAAAGCTAAATTTCTTTTTAAAATTAAGATGCATAAACACAATGTCGACACAACAAACAAATAGGAAACTAAACATCAGTACAACATTTATAAAACAAAGATAAAAACTGGCTTATGCACACCAGTTTCATTTCTTCAAACTTAAATCCTTTACAAAAGACCAATTGACATCCTAAAACACATTGACATATGACAACAACATATAACACTTTCTATAGCACTTATTCAAAAGCATTGAGAAACTAAAAGACTAAATTGCTGGAAAGAAAATAAAAAAAGACTTATCCCACAAGCCAAAAAGAACTAACAAGAATACAACAACAATTAGAAAAGTACACATCTTAAAAAAAAGACATGAAGAAACATGCATTTTCATACTCCTGCAACAAACTCATAGAGACAAGAAAAACATACTCCTGCAACAAACTCATTCATCACTGAGAAAGAATGGGTTTTATATCCCATAATTAAATATATAATTAAGATAAAAATTGAAACTTATTCTTTTATATCAGTTGGACACATTGAATTCTACAAAAAAAAGTTGTGCAAAAGTTAAGACTTGTATTCAAACAGAAAATCTTGAAGTGCGTTATCCACAACTTTGAAGCATCTTGTGAATAATGGCAAAGAAACATGAGAATAGTTATTATCTACTAGACATGAAACTATCAACATGATAATTGTCACAGACTTCACTAAAGCCAGTTGTAAATATATCATCCTAGCAATGGTTCATCTATTAACCAGATTTTGACTTATATGTCTCTTGTATATTATGATAATAACTATGATATATCCTAGATAGCTTTGTATTTTTTGTGTATAATGTTGCTAGATATAATTAAATTATATGTTTTCTATACAACTAATATACATGAGTGTCATTTCCACTTCTAGTCCCATGTCAATTTTTACTTAATTTTTCATCACCCGCTGTCATCCTTCACATAATAGCAATACCTCAAGAAAATAATCTAGTATATATTTACTCACATTTCTCAGAATCATCACTAACAAAAACACCAAAAATATGGAAGAGGAAAGGGGAAAATACTGATAGAATATGAAGTCAAATTAAGTGAGGCTAAGAGGGAAACTTAAGACTGGAATATGATTTTCTATAGCATCTAGTTGTGAGCTCCTATGCTCTCCATGATTCTAAACAGACAAATCTACCATCTATCTAGTGGAAAGAGTACATTAAGAACATAATGAATAAGCTTCAATTTTTGACTAATCATTGTCTTGATTACCAAAGCCATGAGTGGGCAACAAGAAGCAAGAAAAAGCATATACGAAAAATGTTGTGAGGACCAACTAATAAAGGAAGTAGAAGTAAAAAGATATAATGCAACATTTGAAAGCTAATGAATCTTGTATTTCACAAACAAAAGATAACACTTATCATAAGGATTCAAGAGAGAACAGTTACAATTATAAATTCAGTGATATTAGAAGAAAGCAAAGAATGTTGAAGATGTAGAAAAGATTTTATTGAACATGATAGAGAAATGAGTAGAAATAGAAACATAATTATCAGCAACATATCAATTTCAATTAAATACTTTAGATGTCCTTTTCAACTTTGACAAGGTGTGTGTTGAAAAATCTCATCAAATGATCTTAAGAAATTAGTGTTGTTGATTCTATGGTGGGTTCCTTTTATTTTTGATGTTTTTCTATCTTGCAGAGCTCAGATGGAGATACTATTGACTATGTGCACATTTCTCACCAACTAGCTTTTGATCATGAACTTCTCCAAAACCACACCATTTAGGTCTGTATATTTTTGGTTTGGAACTATGTGGATGTTGTAGAAAACATTGCCAAGGTTGTGAGTCTTAATATGACCTTGGAAATCTTTATTGTCTACAGATGACACCCAATGGCCTTCCATATGGGCTATTTAAAACTGGCAAGGCTACGAGGTCTAATGGTCCTTCCTTGCCCCAACTGTGGCATGCCAATGGAAGGTGCCCTTTAGGAACAATCCACATTCACATGACTCATAAACAAGATATTCTTAGAGCAAATTCTATTGAGAGTTTTGGCCGAAAAAAGAATATTCAAGTTTCAAGGCCTATTGAGACCAAGTCCGTAGATCCTGATTTACTGAACGAGAGTGGACATCAGGTTTCCCTCTTATTATGTTTCCCATCTATCCTTGGAAGCTTGTTTAGCTTTTTATTTCTTTTCTTTTCCATTTTCTTATAAGGTTTTATTTTTTCACTTTCATAGCTGAACTATATTGTAGATGTAGCTATACTAATTAGGAAAGGGATCACACCATATTTGGTACTAATTTGTTACTGAATTTTCTATTCCTCAAAAGGTTGTACAGACAAACTCAAGACTAGGATATGTCAAATTCTTGTAAGTTGTATTATATCTGATTTTAAAATTTTTCCTTAATGACATTATAGTATTCTAGATGCTAGATAAATTGCATATTTTGAACATTCTCATTCTCTAATTTGGTGATGTAACTTTGTACACTTCTCAATCAAAATTGTTATATTTTTGTTTTTCTCAGAAAATCTTGCAACCAAAACCAATTGCCAGTCATTTTCAAAGTTTGTAATTACAATACAGATTTGTGTAGCTTGCCACCAACAAGTTTAATAATTTAATCCATATCCTTTCACCCTATGCTCTCACCCTGCCTACAATGGGATATCAGTGTTTAAAAGATATTCATTCATTTTCAATTTGAAATTGTCAAAAATAAAAAAATCCAGTTTGGGACATGATGCAGGAGAATATCGAGTCCTTGGCAATCCTGTGTCACCAAACAGATTTGAGTTTTTCTATGTTGCTCAGATCCTACTTTGACCGAGTTGGTTGGTAGTTGGTTGGTTTCCTTTGTTTACCAAGTATGGTCAGTTATCTCTTGGGCGGTCAGTTGTTTCACTGGCGCTCGATGATGCTAGTCTATTTCTCGGTCATCCATGCTTACTGAGTAGTTTATTTTGATTTTCTGTTGAGGCTGACTTGTGCATTGATTATGGATCATAGATTTAATGTTGGTATCCATCATTGGGAAGTGTGTGGTCCTAAATTTGACCATTCCTTCATTGATAGTGGATCTAAAGGCTGACTCATTTCGGTAGCCTCTTGTATAAGTATAGTTGTTTGGTTAGAGTTTACGAGGAGTTTTGGATAGAAGATAGTAGATGGTAGTAAGAAGATTTTTGAAATATCCTTGCATGTTTGAGGACTTCTGTAATTCATTGTAATATCTGGTCATAATCAGGAAGGCCTTACAGCTTGACATGTATGAATCAATTTGAATGAAAGATTATATGATATATCCTGCTTTATCTCTCTCACTATGTTGTTGTTGCTTCTACGAGTTGTTGAGTAGGGCTGGATCTATAGGGTGCACCATTCATTTGGACCCTAAGGTCTCTATCCTTTACATCAGGTGGTATCAGAGCGAGGTGAGATCTGGATCTAGATCTATGAATCTAGGTTTATAGGTTCCTTCTTGTGTAGCCCTAGCTGAATTTTTGTGGGGTGCAAGATTATGATATGACCTACAATTGCAGAGGGTTCTCAAGATGGTTCATGGGAGATGAGAACTGGATCCAGGATTGGTAGGCATGTTGAGATAAATTGCTTCTAGGTTAGAAGCTATTGAAATAGCCTAGAGAAGAGGTAGACATCTTGAAGATGTTAGTGATGATAAAGTTGAAGTGGGAAAGGGGTAAGCAGAACCTGCACCTATGATGGACTAGGGTGAGGAAAGATTCTTGAAGGCATTAACAAGTTTGAAGTCAACACCACATTTCAATCCTCCTAAATATAGTGGAAAATTGGATTTTGATGAATTGATAGACTGGATCACCAAGATGGAAAAAAAAATTGAGTATGAAAATGTATCTAAAGAAAGAAAGGTGAAGATTGTAGGCATAAAGTTGAAAGGTCATGCATCCTTGTGGTGGGAACATCTACAATTGGATTAGAAGAAGAAAGGCAAAGACAAAATCAAGGTATGGAATAAAATGGTGAATAAGTTAAAAGGAAAGTTCTTACCTTGTGATTACCAGATTAACCTAGTTAGGTGAATGCAAAGTCTAAAGAAGAAAGATAGCTTGGTAAAGGATTATACTGAGGAATTATATAGATTAGATATCAAATATGGACATGATGAAGATGATGTGGAAAGAATTTCTAGATACCTAAATGGTTTGAGAGTTTCCATCCAAGAGGAAATTAGTTTGGTCAAGTTGGAGAACATTGTAGAGGCTTATCAATTTGCATTGAAAGATGAGGAGAAATTAAACAAAAGACATGAACAAAGACAAAGAGGTTGAGATGGTGGATTCCCTAGAGGAAGAGGTAGATCATATGGTGAAAATAGTAGATCTGAACCTTAAAAGACAAATCTGGACAAAGGCAAGACCGAGTGGAAAGATGAAAGTTCATCTAGAGGTAGAGGTAGTAACTACCAAGGTGGTTATAGCAGAGGTAATTTCTACAGAACTTATTATAATTGTGGAGAAGGAGGACATAGATATTTTGAATCTACACATGCTAGTAAGAAGGCTAGTAGTATTAGAAATACTTTGGTGCAAGAAGAGTCACCAAATGAACCTGAGAAGGAAAATAACTTGATGGTAAGGAGAGCACTATGGAATGAAAGTAAAAAGGAAGATCCGGTAAGGAAAAAAAATTTCAAGACTAGATGTAGAGTTTCTAACAAAGTTTGGAAGGTAATCATTGATAGTGGTAGCTTGGAGAATCTGGCATCTAAAGAGATGGTCACAAAATTGCAGTTGGAAAGGTTGGAACATCCAAAGCCCTATCAAATTTCATGGATCAAAGATGAACATACACTCTTGGTAAGTGAACAATGTTATGTGAATTTGAAGATTGGAAAGTACTATGATAAAGTATTGTGTGATATCATGCCTATGGATTATTATCATATTTTGTTGGGTAGACCTTGGCAATATGATAGACATGCTATATATGATGCGAGATTGCATAAGTATACTATTGTGGCTGATGGAAGAAAAAAATCATGTTACCTTTGATGGAAGAACTTGTTAGTAATGTTTGCATATCTATGAAAGTTTGTTTAATGGAAGGAAGAAAGTTTGTTAACGGTTTGAAGAAGAATGATGTATGTTTTATTGTGATTCCTAACAAACTAAGTAAGAAAATAGAGGATAATGTCCTTGAGGAGATTGATAGTTACTCACCCAATAGAGGGATATCATTTTTGATAATGTACTTGATGGTTTTCCACCGAAGAGAAGTATTGATCATTGCATGGATCTAATCCCTGGAGCTAGTTTACTGAATAAGGCACCTCATTGATTGACACCTACCAAGTATTAGGAATTGAACCAATACATTCAAGAGTTACTGGATAAATGTTTGATCAGAGAAAGTTTGATTCCTTGAGTAGTACCTATAGTATTGGCACCTAATAAGAATGGAGAATGGCGTATGTGTATTGATTCCAGAGAAATCAATAAGATAACAGTCAAGTATAGATTTCCTATACCAAGAATGGATTACATAATGGACAGTTTGACTGGAGCAAAGTATTTCACAAAGATTGATTTGAAAAGTGGGTATCATCATATCAGAATTAGAAAAGGTGATGAGTGGAAGACTTCTTTCAAGAAAAAAGAAGGTTTGTATGAGTGGTTGGTTATGCCTTTTTGTTTAACTAATGCACCGAGTACTTTTATGAGGCTGATGAATGAAGTTTTGAAGAAATTATTGGGTAAGTTTGTGATTGTATATCTTGGTGATATTAGGATATTTAGTAAGAACAAAGAAGAACATTTGTTGCATGTTAGAAAATTTTTGCAGAGATTGAAAGAGGAAAAGTTGCTGATAAATCTGAAAAAGTGTTCATTCATGAAAGAGGAAACTGTGTATTTGGGATTTGTAATTTTAGCTGATGGTTTGAAGATGGATCCTGAAAAGGTTGAAGCTATTCTTAATTGGCCTACACCTATGAATGCTAGTGAGGTAAGATCATTTCATGGTTTGGAAATTTTTTACATAAATTTTAGTTCTATTTGTAATGTTATGACTGAGACTATGAGAGGTGATAAAAGAGAATTCAAGTGGACACATAGAGCTGATAAAAGTTTTGAGACTCTGAAGAAAAAGGTTGTTGAATTGCCTATTTTGGCATTGCCTGATTTCAATAAGGTATTTCAAGTAGAATGTGATGCAAGTGGTAGTGCAATTGGAGCTATGTTGAGTCAAGAAGGTAAACTTGTTTTATTTAGTGAAAAGTTGAATGATGCTAGAAGGAAATATTCTATCTATGATCAATAATTCTATGCTATTGTTCAAGCACTGAAGAAATGGAGACCTTATTTAATACTGAGTGAATTTGTGTTGTATATTGATCATAAGGCTTTACAATACTTGGGTAGTTAGAATAAGTTGAATCCGAGACATATGAAATGGGTTGAGTACTTGCAAAGTTATACATTTGTGATAAAGCATAAAAGTGGAGTCACTAACCGAGTTGCTAATGCGTTGAGTAGAAGATCTTTGATGATCGAGATGAAAATTGAAGTTCTTGGTTTTGAGGAGATGAGAGATTTGTATGAAACTGATCTTGATTTTTTTGAGCCGTGGAAAAAGTACAGAGCACCTATTCAAGATCAATCATGTACAAAATGGGAAGAATATTTCATTCTAGAAGGGATGTTGTTTAAAGGTATTCAGTTATGTATACCGAGAGGACAAATGAGAACTAATTTGATGAAGCAGAAACATAGTAGTGGTTTGGCTAGACATTTTTCTATTGATAAAACTCTAAATTTTCTTAAGGATAAATACTTTTTTCCGCAGTTGTGCATAGATGTTCAAAAATTTGTGAAAAGTTATGGAATTTGTCAAGTAGCAAAAGGAGTAAGTCAGAATACTAGATTGTATACACTGATTTTTGTACCTGAGGAAGCTTGGACTGACATCAGTATGGATTTTTTTCTTAGCTTATCAAGGATAGTAAGAGGTAATGATTCTATATTTGTTGTCGTAGATAGATTTTCAAAGATGGCACATTTTATACCTTGTAGAAAGACATCAGATGCAGTAAATGTAGTAGATCTTTTCTTTAAGGAAATTATCAGATTGCATGGATTACCGAGGAGTATTATCTTGATTGAGATAGTAAATTTGTTGGATACTTTTGGAAAACTCTTTGAACGAAGTATGGCACTGAGTTGAAATATAGTTCTACATTTCACCCACAAACCAATGGATAGACAAAGGTTGCAAATAGAAGTTTGAGAAATCTTTTGAGATGTTTAGTTGGAGACACACCTAGTAATTGGGATTCTATGTTGGCACAAGCAGAGTTTGCATACAATAATTTAGTGAATAGGAGTACTGGAAAAACACCCTTTGAGATTGTGAATGGCATATGGCTGAGAGGTATATCTGATTTTAGAGACATTGCTGATGAAAGTAAGAGAAGTGCTAAAGGAGTGAAATTTGTTGAGTACATGAAGATATTGCATGAAGATGTGAAAATCAATCTGGAAGAGAGTAATTAGAAATACAAACACAGAGCTGATAGATCAAGCAGACATAAGACTTTTGATGTTGATGATGAAGTGATGGTTCATTTGAAGAAAGGCTGATTTCCTATTGGAACATATGGGAAGCTAAAGATGAAGAAGTTTGGACCTTGTAAGATTTTGAAGAAATTTGACAGTGGAAATGCATATGAGATTGAGTTACCTGATGACATGGACATATCACTGATTTTCAACATTGCTGATTTGTATGAGAATCATGAACCTGATGAAGACATGATAGTACCGATGGAATATCCTAAGAAGTAGAATGAAGAAGTTGAATAGATTTTGGAACAAAGAATTGGTAAGAGTACAAGAGGTAAATAGTATATGGAATATCTAGTAAAGTGGAAGAATAGACTGATCATAGATAGTTCATGGATTTCAGAGTCTGAGTAGGATGCAACTTAGACCTGACCTACTAAATGATTCAGAGAATCATTTCTAAATAACCCTAGGTGTCTGATGTAGGAGCATCTTGGGTCCTTGGCAATCCTATGTCACCAAAAGAATTGAGTTTGTCTGTGTTGCTCACTTTTTGCTTTGACCGAGTTGGTCAGTTTCCTTTGGTTACCAAGTATGGTCAGTTATCTCCTAGGAGGTCAATTTTTTCACTGACACTCAATGATGCTTGTCTATTTCTCGGTCATCCTTGATTACCTAGTAGTTTATTTTGAGTTTCTATTGAGGCTGACTTATGCATTGATTATGGGTCATAGATTTAACATTGGTATCCATCATTGGGAAGTGTGTGGTCCTAGATCTGACCATTCATTCTATTGATTGTGGATCTGAAGGTCGACTCAGTTTGGTAGCCTCTTGTATAAGTATAGTTGTTTGGTTAGAGTTTAGGAGTTTTGGATAGAAGATAGCAGATGGTAGTAAGAAGATTGTTGGCAGATCCTCACATGTTTGAGGACTTCTTTAATTCATTGTAATATTTGGTTGTAACCGGGAAGGGCTTATAGCTTGACATGTGTGAATCAATTTGAATGAAATATTATATGATTGATCCTACTTTCTCTCTCTCACTATGTTGTTGTTTCTGCTACGAGTTGTTGAGTGGGGCTAGATCTGCAGGGTGCTCCATTCATTTGTCCTATAAGGTCTCTATCCTTTGCGTTAGGACATTTTACAAATCTATATTTTTTAGTAGAGCCAGAGGATATTGGAGACTAATTACATTATAAAAATGCTTAGTGAAGAAAAAAACACTTCTATCATACTATTATACTCATCTCTTTATTAGTGTCCATATTTTCTTTGGAATAGTTCGCAGTGCATTTGTGGTGAATGTTACTATTTCACTTCAAGTCTTTTTATGTAGAACTAAGAAGCTGAGCATAATACTAACATCTAAGATACTTCATGACATGAACTTGAAAACCACGCTCAAGGAACAAAATCATTAATTGGTTCTTTGGATTCTATTTTCTTTGTAAACTTCCTAGTCTTATAATTACTTCTAAAACTATTATTTGAGAATAACAAATTTATATTGTTTGCATCAATTTGCTAACCTAAAGACACTCATAATTAATGTGCATAAGGACATTAACCTGAGATTTTCAATTTTCAATAAAAACATAAGAAGATATTGCAAGAGATGAGTAGACTGACAAGAATTAATTATCAGTTCCTCAATATATCTACCATGAACTAGAGCCTCAAGTTACAACCTCCATTGCAAAAAAACCTCAATTATAAGGCAATTTGTATTAGCTAATACTTCCCAACCTTAACAAGAGCTAACAAATGCAAATGGATCTAGGATAGGTTCAAGTATATCATCAAAGTACATCAGACCAAGCTCAAACTTTTTCCATGGTAAGTTCCAACCAAGCCATTAGATTTATACAGGAAAATAACCAGCTTTGTTTTCATCTTTTGAAAGATAAGAAAAATGATGGTCTAGAAATCTCTACAATTGACTATATTATACTACTAACAATGGGTTAGAGTAAGAAAAGCTACAAGATTCTTTCCAAGACATGTTCCAAGCTCCTTAATGTTTGTCACCAAAAATAGAGGTCAATCATGAGATTCAACTGCTACCCAAATCTCCATAACATTGGTTTATCCAAGGAATCACTTATGGGGAGGAATGAAGTGTTAAAACAACTGTAGGAGTTCTTACAAGAAGAGGACATATGTGCTAATACTTCACACAGATCACCTATGGTCATGGTATAAAAGATGGACAACTCTTGGGGAATGTTTGTAGATTGTAGAACCTTGCATAAATTAAAGAACCTTGATCAAGATCACCATCAAAAATAGGTGTTCACTCCTATAGATGAATTGTTAAACTAATTTAAATTTCCAAAAGTATTTGTTGAAGTCGCATCTCAACTCTAGGTACCATCAAGTTTGTGTGGAGGAGGATACATGGAAGATGGCTCTCCAAACAAAACAAAGATTGTAAGAGTTTGGTGTGTAAATTCATTTGGTTTATTTATTGCACCAACTATATTGATGAAGTTAATGAATAATGTATTGAGACCTATGTTCCACAACATTTTGGGGATAGGGACGGGGGATGATAGTTTCAAGGATGGCAATTCGAGGGCCCATTTTTGGGGCCTGTGGGGAATCACATTGTATATGTATATGTATATGTATATGTTGTGTGTGTGAAAATTGCACCTGATCTATGGACACAACACTTTAGTAAAACATTAGAGGTTAACTAAAATCAAAATCGTGCAAAATTGAAATCTAATCTGACCAAGCGATTTACTGCCTTCTAGTAGGTACGAGATTGATGTTCTCAGATTGTAATCAAGATCAGTGACCTAGATGACACCTAAATGAAGGATTTGAATGCAATTGATCTAGATATGAGATTGAATCTAATTAATCTATTTTTTTGGTATTTTCTATGCAATAAGAATGATAAACTGATATGAAACTAATCTATATGAAAAAAACTTGATATGAAACTATGCTAGATGAAATTGATATGCTATGAATGCTATTGAAAATTGATATGCAATGCTAATCTAACAATGATATGCAATATGAATGCTAAAATAAGATTGATCTCACAAAGATGTCGATTCACAAGAGCTTTGATTCTTCAATTCCAATTCTCCAGTGTGATTGTGCAAAAATATGAGATGCTTGGATGCAAATTTGAGAGATGAATTATGAAGAGCTGAGCCTTGGTTTTATAGAAATCCAGGGCTTTAGAGGTGCATGGATAAAAGCCATAAATCACTCAAATAACTCGGGTTGATTTTTGAGTTATTTTTAAATAACAGATAATTAAGTCACAAAAACATGCAAAAGCTAAGCTTTAACTCAAAATAGAGTTTAACTTTAATTGATAATTGATAGTTGTTTGCTTTTATGATTGTGCATGTTTTATTTATGAATTAATTTAATAATAAAGTGATTTATTTCCAACTTAACTGCTTTTAAAAATAAAACAATTGATTTATGGGTTAATCAATTATTTAATCAAATTTTTATTAAAAACTATATTATTAAATAATGACAACTTGCTTTAATTAATTAAATAAAAATTTAATCAATTATTCATAGGATATTTGGATTTATTGTCAAAATTAAATAATACAATTAATAATAGATAGAATTAAATTTAATTACACAATTAAGTGGCAAGATATTAAATCTAATTAATTAAATATGAAAATATTCAATTAATCAAACTTTAGGATAAATGTGATTTATTGCCAAATAATTATAAAATTAAAGATAATTATGATGATTAGGAATATTGCTAGGAATATTCCCTGATGCAGAATTTAAGATAATCAATTAGATTTGATGATGTTCAGATGTGCCTTAGGTTAGGACTTCGATGTTGATTTTGTCTGATTTGTCGATGTAGGAGGTTAATGAACTTATAGCCCATTTTTGGGGTATTACATTTTGCCCCTCTTTGAATTACTGTGCGAAGCGCAGTGGTTCAAAGATAGTCTGTGTTTGATAGAGATATGAAACTGATGCGAAATTGATAATTGATATGAGACAGAAGCTGATTGATATTGATTTGATATGAAGATAATAGGTCCTGAATGACCAAAGATAATGTTCACTATAGCAATGATGAACCGCGGACTGAAAAAGTGTCAAAACACCTGATTCCAAACCTTAGGATTGCAAAGAAGTGAGTGACCCATTCTAGACTCGATTGTCTTAGCAGAACTAGCAGGTATCACATCCGAATCCTTCAGTTGCCAAATAACCAAGGGAAGAACACTGATGAACCGATGGGTGCAAAAATTGATATAGTTTACAAGATTAGGAGAATACCAGATTGATATGGATCTTGATGAATCTGATATGCCCCAAGTGATGGTAGATTTGCCCCGAGCGATGAGGTCTTTTTGATGAATCAGTAACTAGACGTGATTATTGTCTTGATTACTGATGAAAGATATTGATTTCCAATTTGATTACAAACTTTGAATGATATGCAATACCATGCCCCCTTCGGGATTAAAATTGAAATCTGACAAGAAAAGTCAGTGTTGAGAGTTTAGAAGCATGTTAATTGATTTGAGAAGTGGTTAAACACGTCCAGTGAACGCATTCTACATCATTGGAAGGTCCCAAAAGACCAAGTTTGACTAGGTTTGACCATGAGTTGACCATGGTTGACCAAGTTGAAATTTTGATAGTTTGATGTAAGATAATCAGTTAAGTTGAATACTAGATTTCTGTGATGATTGAAGGTTGATTATGCAAGCAATTAATAATATGAATGATCTCAAATTTGAATTTTGATCCCCAAAAAAGATTCTACTTGCTATTTCATTGGAGGAACCTTTGTGTGAGATTCAGTTCTTGTTAGATTTGAAGAATTGATATGAAGAATTGTTTAAGCATTGAAGTTCATTTAGCCATTGTGAGATCATGCAACATGCAAAATGCAATGAGACATGCAAAATGAAATGCAACCTAAGACCTAGGACCTAGTCACTGATCATATGTCGATTTGTTATCATCATTGAACTTTTAGGTAACCGGATAAATCAATACAATGCCCACTAGCCATGAAACCATAGACATATGAATATCGATTTGTGTGCGCAAGAATCAATACAACCCCCACTAGTCAACAACCATGGATATATGAATATTGATTTTATTTTCAGAATGTCGGATTAGATATAAGCACCAAGGCACAAATGCCAAGATGACCTAAATATCATGTCCATTTTGATATAGAAATTTGTATAAGCATCAAAACATAAACGTCATGATGACCTGAGTATGCCTTGCGTTGCAAACACATCAAATAGTCAAGAGATCATTCTAAATCCAATATGAATTACCCGTAGTGACCCTTTATCATTTACATCCTTAGGCAAGATTGTTTTCCACAGTAGGAAAAAGAACTCACTCAAAAAGACAATAGTTAGATCAAACTTCCTTGAATTTTTTGGGTATCAATGGTCGAGGTACGCATGGCCATCCAATTCAAGATAGAGGCTCTTATAGTCGGACACCATTTCAATCCAAAATTTCCAAAGTTGTTAGATTTTTACATACAAGCAGAAGACAAAGAAAATATTACGCCCCCAGTCATCACTCTCTAAATCCCATAAAGGACATCATCGAAGAGCTCGAAGGGACACAATATGCAAAAATCTCAATGCAAATCAGTAAGCATAGAAGGAGATAAAAGCATGTAAAAAGCATAGATTGTTTTCAATTGAGTTTTGATGTTTGATTGCGTTGTTGTAGATGCAAAATCCTTTCTGGAGATGAGACTGACTGACTGACTCAACTTGAAGCTTCAAAGGACTTTGACTAGATATGATCTGTCTAAGATACATGGGAGACCATAGGATATGACATTGATTACCCCCAAGTGTTAAACATTGATAGGATACAGATGCTTGAGCTGGTTGGTGTATAGATTGACTTATTGAAAACTGGAAATGTTGAAACAAACCGGGAGATATGTACAACTAAAGCAAGACTGAAAGCTGGGAAAGACCAAGATTGTGCTGATAGATGGAGCATTTTGAAACAAGCGGTGCCCGTTTGCTGGGTTTTCACCATCTTGGTAGAGATTCTATTTTTGCTACCAAGGCGCCTGTTTCCAGGTTTTCACCAAGGCACTCTTTTTTCTTTTTCTTTTTTTCTTTTTTTCAATTTTTTTGTACTTTTGATATTTTTCAATTTTTTTGAATTTTTGATATTTTTTTTTTTTTTTGTGAATCATCAAGGTGCCTATTGCTAGGTTTTCACCAAGATGTTCATTTTTTCAGGACTTTTTCTGATTTTTAAGATTTTTTTCAAGACATTTTACCATAGACTGAATGCCTTAGGCGTAGAATTTCTTCAGATGGAGAACATTGATTAGTTCTCGGAGCTATTCTCCTTCATTCGTTGAGAGTTGATAGGCACCAAAGCCAAAAGTAGTAGTGATTACAAAGGGACCTAGCCAATTGGGTTCAAACTTCCCCTTGCATTCTCGATGGGATTGATTTTTAAGATTTTCTCTCAAGACTAGATCACCAACCTGAAATTTTCTGTGTCTGACTTTCTTGTTGTAGCCTCTAGACATTCTCTTCTGATATACTCTGAGATGATCATATGTTGCTTGTCTGTGCTCATCTAGTAGTTCCAGTTCTTGTAACCTAGACACTCTGTAGTCATCATCAGTTACTAGATCATGCATTCTAATTCTTAGTGATGGGATTTTGACCTCAATAGGTAGTACTGCTTCAGACCCATAAACTAAAGAAAAAGGTGTAGCCCTTGTAGGTGTTTTGATACTTGTTCTGTAGGCCCATAGAGCTGGATTAATCATGAGATTCTTTTTATGATACTTGTGCTGATACTGGTTTTGATACTGATTCTGATAATTGTTCTAATACTAGTTCTGATACTAATTCTGATACTAATTATGATAATTATTCTGATACTGGTTCTAATACTGATTTTGATAATGATTCTGATAATTGTTTTGATACTGGTTCTGATACTGGGTATACTTGATAGCATATTTTTCTATTGCAAACTCCCAAGCAAGATCATATCGTGTAGTCCCAATGTCTAGCAAGGTGGAGAACAAGAGGGATTGGCAAGCTAGTGGAAGAGATGGAAGACAAGAGAATAAAG
Organism: Chamaecyparis obtusa; assembly: GCA_027943335.1. Lineage (NCBI taxonomy): Eukaryota > Viridiplantae > Streptophyta > Pinopsida > Cupressales > Cupressaceae > Chamaecyparis > Chamaecyparis obtusa. The sequence goes on from BSBK01002231.1 coordinate 4,738,691, forward strand.
GATAATGAAGGGAAGAAATTCTCAAGGGAAAACTCCTCAAGAATACCTAAGCTAGGGAAAAATTGTCATGTAAAGTGTATTTAGACAAGTAATGAAAGGCTAGCATAGGATAAGTCACAAAAGCGTGATGCAAGAGCAGGAAAGGATGCAGTCCAAAAGAGTAGACATGTCAAGAGGCTTCATAGCACTGTTGTTTACTCTTTCTTTCTTTTTTTATTAGATCAAGACCAAAGGGGAAAAGGATAGAAATAAGCGAAAATGAATGAAGGAAGATGGATATGAAGGCTAAACATGGAAGGAATGAAAGCAAGATCATCGTAAGATAACTCACAAAATAGTCAAATGTTCATGTATAGATCAACATTGTCAAGATCAAAGAGAGAAGACAGAATGGATGAAATATGTAGAAGAACTATGCATGATGCCTGATTTCCAGGTTTTCATCATGGTACTTATCCAAGGCACCACAAGGGAGTGGTTTTCACCATAGGATGAATTTATTTCTCTTTACTTTTGCTACCAAGGTGCCTGTTTCCAGGTTTTCACCAAGGCACATTTTCAATTTTTTGATTTCTTTTTTTTTTTTTTTTTGGAAGAAGGCAAGCTTTTTAGATAATGCTCCTTGAAAGGATAAACCATGATATGCCAAGGATTCAAAATGACACGCTCAAAGATGCTGATAGGGAAAGGGAGATGAAAGAGAAAAATGGAGGATAAGGTTTTATGTAAAGCGAGTGAGGTTGGAAGATAGGAGGAATAGGCAAGTGAGGAAAAAGGATAGGAGGTAGAAGGATAATGCATGGAAGGATTGTGAAAGGGTAGATGGAAAGGAAGGCAAGTTCAACATCAACACATACCTTGAAGGGTGGTGAGAGAATGGAGGAATCATGAATGAAGGAATACGTGAAGGAATATGGCGAATGGATAGTAGAGGTTGTGGTTTAGGCACATGGAATGGAAGAATATTTTTGGAGGGAGATGAAGTGGAAGCCTTTGGAAGCTTGAATGTCAATTTCACTTTTTTCTCAACACTAGACTCTTTCAAGAGAGACTTTGGAATCCATATAGCCGTAGGCTTTTTATTTTCTTTTGATGATCTAGAGATAATATCTTCAATGATGGATTTTGGAACCCATACTTGTCTTGTAGTTTTTTTCTTAGATATCTCTTTTGACTTTATGCCTCCATGTTGTTTAGAGGAGACATGGTGATTTTCTTTTTTTGATGGATTCTTGTATTGCTTCTTTTTCTTGTATTGAACATTCAAGTTACTTCCAAAGGACTTGGGACTTGTGGAAGAAGGAGGAGGATATGACTGGTTTAGATGGGTGGGTGGATGAAAAGGATTCAAGGGTATGCATCTATGTTGATCTTGAGAAAAGATGGGAGATGGAGGGATGTAAGGACCCAATATGGATGGAGAATTAGGAAAGTTAGGAGGGGAAAGTGAAGGGACATAAGGACCCAAGATGGAAGGAAGATGTGAAGCCCTTTGTAGTGGTGGAAGAGGTCCAAGGATGGAAGTGGAAGACAGAAAAGGATAATCAATAAGTTCATCAGCATCTATATGACAACCAAGGATATCAACATCTTTAGAGTGAGCATTAAGATTTTCAATAGAATCATGGATATCATGAATATGAGCACCTTCTTTGATAGGATTGTTCAAAGCTTGAAAAGACTTAGGAAGAGTAGAAAGTGGAAGTGAACATAGAGTGGTAGAATAAGAAGATGGAAGACTTTGATCTTGACAAGGATCTTTGGATAGCACCAGCGCATAATTTGTCTCTTGATTTTCAATAGGCTTAACATTGGAAGTAACAACACCATTTTTAACAACCTTAATGGAAGTATCATCTTTGGAAAGCACAAGTGTAGTAAGGTTATTTTGATTGTCAATAAGCTCAACAGTGTAAGTAGTAGCTTGATCTTGCTTAGGAGAAGACTTAAGACATGGTGGAATGCATGAAAAAGGGTCTATAGGATCAAAAGAACCCTAAGGTAGATAAGAGACATCAGAAAAAGGAGTGGATGACATGGAGGGTTCTTGATCTTGATCTTTCTTTATGTTCTTTTCTTCATCATTTTTAGAGTCCTCTTGACATGGAGCCACTTCTAAAGACAAGCAAGCATGTTGGAATGGTATGGAAGACTATTGTAGAGATGGTGAAGGACCAGCTAAAGTAGGCATTGTAGTGCATAAAGGCTTAGGCTCTTTAGTTTTATCATTATTGAAAGTATTTGCAGCCAAGTGAAGGTTAGCTTGAATTTCTTGAAGAGGTAGCCCTGGAGGATAACTATAGGGAACCGCATGAAAAGTATCAGGGCTTGTGTCGGATGAAGGTTCTGTGAAAGATTTGAAAGACTCGAAAGCTTTAGGAAATGTACGGGTATTGGAAGAAGTAGGGGATGGAAGGGAACCATCACTAGACAAAGGTCCAACATTAACATGATCTTGCTTGAGAGTGTAATCTTTATTTTCAGCTTGAGAGTTCTTAGAGGAGAGATCCTTATAGTATTGACGTTTCAAGCTAGCATGATGTATTTTATAGTCCTCAGTAGTAGTAGATGGATCATCATCAAGGTATTGTCCACAAAAGCCATCAAAGTCTCTTTCAAAATCAAAATCATATGGATCACCATCACGATCTATCCAATGTGATGGCCCATTTGTAGTAAGCAGGAATGAATGATGAGGAGGACTCTTAGGAATAGAGGTGCCATAGGTATCATTACATTATCTGTCATCATAGTCATCATAGTCTCCAAAGCTAGATGTGTCACTCTCCATGGAAGAGGTATCATATTGCTCAAATTTTTTCCGGGGGCATGGTGACATGTACAAGTCTTTATCAAATGGAAAAGAGTATAGAGGTTCCTTTTCTTTCTTAAGATTGTTAAGTTCAACTTGCATAGCTTGCAGCTGCTTCATCATAGCGGCGATCAAAATTTCTTCCTCATGTGTACTGATTCTTTGAGACATGTGTACTGATTCTTAATAGCTATTGCTCTGTTCTTGACACAGTGATTTTGTTCGATAGATTTTGGAACTAGGCTGAAAAAGTTGGGTATCTGGCAATTCTGACAACTTTCTGACACTTCTCTCAAATTTTTCCAAATGAAACTCTGCAAAATCGTATGACACTGGGTAGTCTATGAAATGATAGTTGCTAAACTCATATGACAGTTGGGTAGCAATGAAATGACAGTTGACAAAACTTGTACGACAGTTGCTAACAGGGTTTTGACTTTCTTGAATGTGCTAGTTTGAAAACTTGTATGACACTGGGTTCTCACTCATACGATAGATGGGCAGTACTGAAATGACACTTGACAAAACTCATATGACTTTTGACTTCTTGAAATGACTTTTGACTCCAGAAAGAATTTTACGTCAAATTGTGCAAAACTTAAGGTTTTCAGTTTTGGATTGTTTGCAAATTGTACTGTCCAGATTTTGAAGGTTATACTAGATTTGATCATTTTTAATAGCCAAGTAGATAAACAAGCACACAAAATAGCAAGCAAGTGATTCCAAGCATGTCTGAAAACAATGAACAAGGGAAAAAGCAACCTTGTGCATGAACAATCAAGTGACCAAATTGTGCTAATCCTTGAGAGTACTAATTGTGTATGTTCTGAAAATTTTTGCAATAACACACATATACTTGAGAATGAAAAATTGGCCTCTCTAGGGTTTTTAGTAATGGCTTGACTCTGCAACTTTTATGATTCAAAGGGGTGAACTCCAATCCCAACGCACCAGGGTTTTGACACAGTCCGAGAACTTAATCTTCAAGAGCTGCTAGGGAGATCTGACAACCCAACAATGAACCATACCCGTGGAGATTTCTTCCACAAGGACATTTATATAGCGGCTGTCACTACCATGGTGAAAATGGCTATTACCGCTTGAGGTTCCATCAATGCAATTTTCCCTATGAAGGGATTGTCCGCTACGGTTAACCCTCTCTAAAGGTGACTCATAGATTTATACCACAAGGGGACTTGGCTCCAGATCCAAGGTTTTTGACACCTTTTCACTTTTAACCCAAACAAAGCAAGCAGATTAATCCGACATGCTAAGACAAAGTTTTGTTCCACCAAGGTCTGTGATATCAACTCCACGTGATCTATCAACCTCTCCAAGGAGAGAATGTATCAATCAATAAGAGAAGATTCACCAACCAATTTTGATTCACCAAAGCTCATGATATCAACCCCACGTGATCTATCAACCTCTCCGGAGAGAAAATGTATCGATCATTAAGAGAAGACACACTAACCAAGTTGAATGTGAAACACACTAAGTATCCTCCCTACCTACAAGGATTCTATCATCAAGAAAGATTTTGCTAGGAATCCAATCTCTCAAGAATCATGAATAGTGTTCATAGGGCCTAATTACTATGTGAGCACAGATATATTCCCGAAAGCAAATCTACCAAAAGTACCCAAAAAGAGGAACACTTAACGCTTAAAGAGAATATGAGATGATTCCACAAGGTGGAACACTTAACACTTCACACAAGCTGAAAATGAGTCCCCAACTTAGAAAACAAGTGAGTTCCTAAAAGCACAAAAGGGTTGCCAAGTGGAACACTTAATACTTCTGTCCTGTTGACCCCTCCCCTTTATGGCGCTGAGATTGCAACCACGGGGTGAAAATGAGGGGCCGGTGGATTAGCGAGTCCAATAACCCAAGATAGTAATCAAGATCAATCACAAGTATTCTAAGACTACTTAATGAATCCTTAAGGGATCACAACCTAGTATCAAATTATGCAAGTGTGTAGAAATAGATCAAAAGCATAAAAAGATGCACACAAGCTTGACACATAAGAGATTTATTTTAAGTCCCAAATTGAAATGTTATTAGATGAAAGAGAATACCTGGGATCCTTGCAACCCTCTTAGTAGATTTTACCTAATTTTTAACATTTTTGTTGAGCTTTACTATGCAAGCAAGCTACGAACTCTCCAACAAGCCAACAAGCAAACAAGATATGCAAGGTATATTCAACTTATGAAAACCCTAGGGTTAGACCTAAAAATAAATTGTTAGAAGCAATAATAACTAGAAATTAATCCAAATGAAAACTCATATCATGCATTGAATCATATGAAAAATAAGTGCATACCCATCACAAAATTTTAATATTTTTGCACTGCATTTGACCTAGTCCACAAGATCTAATTTTTTTGATATGATTTTGGCCACAAAAATAGAAATTTAGAATAGAGACCCTTGCTAAAAAATAGAGATCTTTCCAAAAATGCAAAAATTTTAGAAAAATCTCTTCATTTGTGCCCTAGAGACCCATTTTATCAAAATAGACCAGTTTTTGTAAATTGACTATTTGAGCTATTAAATTGCATCCAAATTTAAAACACAAATAATAGACCCCCTATATAATTTAAATAGATTTCCGAAAATGTAAAAATTTTAAAAAAATATGCTGATTTGCGTCAGATATTAATTTTTTATGAAAAATCGAAAAAAAAATATTAAAAATTCAAAATAATTCAGAAAATTCTGAATTTTTTTTCAAAGCTTCCCTGATATGTCTCTAACCTGAAAAAACAATTTCAGACCAAAACTCAAAGCCATTTGGGAGATAAAATTAAATCTTTGAAACTTTAGGGTTTTAGCTCCCAAAAAAAAATCAAAACTAGCATGCAAAGGTGGGTTGCGCCACGGTGGGCGCCAGAAATGTGTGTGTGAAAATTGTACCTGATCTATAGACACAACACTTCAATAAAACATTAGAGGTTAGCTAAAATCAAAATCGTGCAAAATTAAAATCTAATCTAACCAAGCGATTTACTGCCTTCTAGTAGGTGCGAGATTGATGTTCTTAGATTGTAATCGAGATCAGTGACCTAGATGACACCTAAATGAAGGATTTGAATGCAATTGATCTAGATATGAGATTGAATGCAATTAATCTATTTTTTTAGTATTTTCTATGTAATAAGAATGAAAAACTGATATGAAACTAATCTATATGAAAAAAACTTGATATGAAACTATGCTAGATGAAATTGATATGCTATGAATGCTATTGAAAATTGATATGCAATGCTAATCTAACAATGATATTCAATATGAATGCTAAAATAAGATTGATCTCACAAAGATGTCGATTCACAAGAGCTTTGATTCTTCAATTCCAATTCTCCAGCGTGATTGTGCAAAAATATGAGATGCTTGGATGCAAATTTGAGAGATGAATTATGAAGAGCTGAGCCTTGGTTTTATAGAAATCCAGGGCCTTAGAGGTGCATGGATAAAAGCCATAAATCACTCAAATAACTCAGGTTGATTTTTGAGTTATTTTTAAATAACAGATAATTAAGTCACAAAAACATGCAAAAGCTAAGCTTTAACTCAAAATAGAGTTTAACTTTAATTGATAATTGATAGTTGTTTGCTTTTATGATTGTGCATGTTTTATTTATGAATTAATTTAATAATAAAGTGATTTATTTCCAACTTAACTGCTTTTAAAAATAAAACAATTGATTTATGGGTTAATCAATTATTTAATCAAATTTTTATTAAAAACTATATTATTAAATAATGACAACTTGCTTTAATTAATTAAATAAAAATTTAATCAATTATTCATAGGATATTTGGATTTATTGTCAAAATTAAATAATACAATTAATAATAGATAGAATTAAATTTAATTACACAATTAAGTGGCAAGATATTAAATCTAATTAATTAAATATGAAAATATTCAATTAATCAAACTTTAGGATAAATGTGATTTATTGCCAAATAATTATAAAATTAAAGATAATTATGATGATTAGGAATATTGCTAGGAATATTCCCTGATGCAGAATTTAAGATAATCAATTAGATTTGATGATGTTCAGATGTGCCTTAGGTTAGGACTTCGATGTCGATTTTGTTCGATTTGTCGATGTAGGAGGTTAATGAACTTATAGCCCATTTTTGGGGTATTACATATGTATATGTATATGTATATGTATATGTTTATGTTTATGTATATGCATTTGTATATATGGGAGAGTCAAATTTCTGAGTCAATGAACAACAATATAACATGAAATTGTTGAATTGAAGTTGGATTATGTCTACAAAAGCCTGCCTGCCAACCACATTTCAAAAAGAAATTATTTGTTTGTACTTCTCAGACAATACCATACTATACCAAACTATGGAAAATACACCTATAGTACCATGTTGAGAATTCAAACAAGAAATGTGATAATCGAAAAAGAATATATAGTAGAATGACAAGAATATATCTCAAGAAATGTGATAATCGAACACGGTTGGCATGAACTAGCCCCTATCCAAGTATTGAACCTTCTTTCTTAAATCAACAAAAGGTGATTACTACTTTAGAAAATAGTTGTGAAAATCACCAGATAATCTTTTCAATAATACAACCACCTTGTATTAGTACCATATACATTTTTGAATTTGCATTTTACTAGGTGAGCTTTAAATCCACTATTTTTTAACCATTTGTGTAAGGTAACGTAAGAGTTGATGGAAAATAGTAGAAAGCACATCAACATCATAAATACCTATGGTAGGGAGATGGACATTTGTGATTGTTACAGCGAAGCTTCTTCCCACAAACCTAAAAACATTTATAGTCAATTCTAAATTATGTTAGCAAAAAGAATAGGATCCAAAAGGATAGTGCTAAAGACAATGATGAATGAATGATTCCCAAAGAAAAATAATTTTAGGAAAAATTCATACTACAATGTCAGACACCAATTATGTTATGCAGTCAATTACAGTGGGATTTAGAAAATATGTTATACCTCTGTGCAAGGGGCACATTCTGCACCACAAAAATGCTGCTTGCAGAAATGATGCCCATGGTCACATAACTATTGGCATTTTATTTGACAAATTAAATCTTCATAAAAAGGAACCTAATCATAAATTTGTCAAGTAATTAATCATCAATCAATTAGGTTAAATGGACTCCATTGTACAGGCAAAATACCAAATATAACCAAGTGAACATAAGTATGGTTCTAATAAATTTTTATATGGTAGAGGAATCCAACTTGAGGAATTTTAGGTGCCATTTAGAAATAATAATTGAAAAGATATTGCATGTAAGATTATATTGCTTGACAATTATAAACATGCCAATAGTGACAATTTTCCATAACATGGTTGCACATTGTAATTGCCAATCATAATTATATTGTACTTGTGAAGAAAGATCCACTAAGTGAATCCAGGTTCCTATGGATTTAATTTGATTTAAACTCAATCAGGTATACATCAAAATAAGTAATCCACCACATAAGTAAACAGGGGCTCATATATAACAAATGCAAATTTCAATCTTCAAAATGAAGATAATTGTTTCAATCCATTTTAAAAATATAGCTTGAAAATCTCAAGCTCTCTAATTCCCAAAATCATTCTTGCAACTTTCAAAAAATATATATTAAAATAGCACCAAATTAATATTCAAATCTTGAATATGAGGGATATTGGACACAAAAGACATAATTTTAATTTGGTATTCTATAGAGATTGACTTTGGATTATTTTATAGAAATAGGAAATTTCAAACAAATGTTAGCTCGTAATTCTCAAGAAGAAGATTTCCCATTTTACAATCATTTATATTTTAAATGACCATATTTTTCATTGTTCCAATCCTTTAAATTTAAAATATCTCTAACATTACTATGAAGATAACATACAAAAAATTGATCATTAAATCTCTACCATCTTCAATCAAATATGCCAGTAATTAAAACACCTTAATGACACGGAAAAAACCATATAATCAAACCAAAAAAGGAAAATGTAAAATTTATATAATTAAAAGATAGCAAGCTAAACCAACTAAATCAAGAAAGAAAAATGCAATTTATTTAAATACATAGTTCAAGGTTAAAAAGACCTATCCCAGGAGTTCCGTTGCTACTGTGTTGACTTTCTCTTGAATAGACTAATGAAAATATTTTTTGAGTTGATTCAAACAGAATGGGCTTTTGAGCTGCAGTAGCCTTTGAGGGAATCATCCATAACAACTACCACAATGCCTATAGAGGAAAATAATCAACTTTCTTCAATAAAATCTCAATAAGAAATACAGTGATAAGATAGTCTTATGGATAGTAGAGTATAGCAAAGCACATCCACTGGAAAAGGAAGAATGAACAACCCAAATGTAGTGAAGGACTGTAATAAGACAAAGGAACTTTTTTATTAAAATGAAAAGGTATACAAGCATGAAGTAGCATAGTAGCATAGTATATAACTATATAAAAATGAGGGTCAGTGTCATTTATGATAGTGTTAGATACAGGCATTTCAAAAAATTTCATAGGACAATGACCATCAAAAAAATGAAATCCAAAGAGTTACTTGTACCATCATACAATGATGAGATTAGTATCTAGAAAATTCATCCAAGATATAGTGTTTGCTATCATTCAAAGACAACATGAAGCTTGGAACTATTGATAATATACTTCAATAGTGACATTAGTCAATTGGTTCATTAATTCCTTATTGGGATTAGAGGGAGATGAGAATTGGACCTCCTCCTAGTGCTTCTCCTAACTCAACTATTGGTTAATGAGTATGACCTAGAATATGACAATGATGATCAACATAGGTGGTATGGATAAATGATCATTCAAAATTGAAATTTATGATCACAAAAAATAACGCTTTCCACTAGGCCACATAACCCAACATAAAAGATACTTGGTAGATCTAAGTTTCTCCTAAAGCATGATCTAACGATCAATCTATTTGCACACCACCATATCAAACATAGATCATATCTATGTGTTTCATCACCCACTTAGATGGTAATTACACAAGCCCTCTATTCCTCTCCTCTAATTTTTAGTGATTTGCAGCTATCACAGACCTCTCAATCTGATGCTCTATATCCCATATGTAGAGACCTCTGCCCCAAAAATTGACCTTTACAAAGAATATAATTCTACATAATAGAGGAGGGAAATGTTTCCCTTTCATTAAAATTTTATATATGAACTGTACCTCACCTGAAAAATTGATTTAGGAATTTGACAATTATGTATCATATTCTACAAAACAATGAGGGATTTGCATTTGTATTTTGTAGCTGGACTTAGTTTCAAGAGTAGAACAAAGAAAGCCTATGCCAACTATGTACACTTCTCTAAACAAGGTCCTCCTCTTGCTTGGCCTGGAACAACACTTGTAGATGAAGATAGGAAAGTATGGGATGGTCCAAAGCCTTTCTCTATTATTGGTTCAACTGGCTCAATTAGAACTCAGGTTTGAATACTTAACATCAAAAAAACACAGTATCATTTATATTTCAAATCTCCAAGTTTTAAGTTCTATCAACAGTGGTGATTTGTCTTGATTTTGAGCACTATGGATCCAGATAATAGATCATTCATAATTTAATTTCAACTCAGCTAGTGCTATTTTTTGTTGAAAAATGAAAATCTATTTTCTTAAATCCCCTAAGTACTTGTTGGATCTGGAAGTCAAAAACAAGTGTGAAGAAAAAGATAAAAAAATTGGAAGTCCAAATAACTTTATTCTTCATAGTATTTCTATTGGAAAACAATGAATGAAGTTGAAGCTATACTTATCTCCTTATCTCTTTTACTATTTTCCTTTGGAAATATAGTTAGATTTGGAAGATGGAATGGCATTATGAATGTGCAATTCACCTCCATTTTCTTTTCAAGATTTAGTTAGATATCTCCAGTTATGAAATATATTCTTAGCATCTGTTAGTGTAACCAAACTCAATGATATTGATTATCTTTATATCTTGATTCTTAGTGAATTCCTTGTCTGAGATCTCTGATTCAATCAAGAAGATTATTTCTAACAGAATTGTCACTCATTCATTCTTTGTAGATGATAGCCTACTCTTTGGTTCATCAAACACTATAGAAGCTAGACAAATTAAATGTGTTCTTAATCTATATACTACTACTTATGGGAAAAAGATCAATGTGACCAAATAAAAAAATTACATCTTCAATACCAACCAAATTATTTCTAATAGAATTCTTGGATTTACAATAGACCTCCTATTATCTGTCTATCTTGGTATCCCCTTTTTTATGGGTCCTAACAAAACAACCTACTGGATACCTATCATTGACAGAATGAAAGCAAGAGTGGCTTCTTGAAAAGCTAGATGGCTCTCCCTTTCTAGTAAGATCCTACTCATTAAAACAGTGCTAGCAGCGATTCCAAACTATTACTTATTAGTACTAAAAGCCCCTTCATCAATTATTTAGACTATTCACAAGTTTCTAAAAGAATTTTTATGGACTGCAAACATAGATGGAGAAAAGAAAATTCCTCTTCTTTCCCTGAAAGATATGACACAGGTTAAAGCTCATGGTGGGGTAGGAATTCATGACTTAGCAAATAGAAACAAGGCCTTTGGCACCAAACTTGTATGGAAAATGTATTCCAACTCTTAGAATAAGTGGTGCCAAATAATGCAACATAAGTATCTAGACAACAATAATCCATCGAGAGTGCTCTCAATTCTTGATCCTCCAAAGGGTTTAGATTTATGGGATTTCATGATGGCTTCAAGAAACACAATTACTAATTACATTTCCTGGGAAGTGAATAAAGGGGATCAAGTAAAATTTTGGAGAGATTCATGGAATGGATCCCCCCCTCTAATGAATTTGGAAAATATGAAGGGTGTCATTTCCTCAACTAAATTAGTCTGGGGCAGCTATCTAATTGATTTTGTTTTAGCAATCTATTTGTTTTCCAGGAAGTAATTTGGAAGGATCCAGGGGACCTTCCTATTACAATACAAGAGAAAGAAAGACTCTTGGAACTATTAGCAAGTAAGGATGTCTATCTCTCAGATAAGGATGATAAAAAATTTTGGGCCCCAGGGAAAGATGGGAAATATACTATCAGAGAAGGCTACAAAATTATTCAACAAGTAACTTGTAATGCTCCTAATCGAGCCTTTTCTTTCTGTTGGAAAAACATCACTCTCCCTAAAGAAGGATGTTTTGCATGGATTGCCCAAAAAAAAAGAGCTCTTATGAGTGATAGGCTCTCTAAATTCAACATCTCGAAGCCTTTCAATTGTCTCCTTTTTAATTTAGAGTTTGAAACTGAGGATCACCTATTCCTCAATTGCCAATTTGCCCAACAATGTTGGCTATTTGTTCTTGCCAAACTTCAGTTCCATATGCCCCTTCTAAATAAGTTATCGGATCTCTTTCAATCTTGGCCTCAACTCTACACCAACTCCCTTTTTTCTGGATTATGGACCTGTATTCCAGCTATAGTGGTTTGGGAATTATGATGGGAAAGGAACAAGAGAATCTTCCATCAGTAATCTTCTACAATTGATAATGTCCTCAGCTCTATTGAAAATTCCATTTTAGAAGTAGTAAATAACAGTCACTCAAAAGCCAAGGTCAATCCAATTTTGTCATCTTGGGACAGTGGTATCATTCATGAGTGGAAAGGAATTCATATTCCCATTGGTTGGTGTCACAAGTCAAATGAAATCCCCTCTCTAGACAAACATAAAGTTCATTGGACTCCATCTTTAGATGGACAATTCAAATTGAACTTTGATGGAGCTTCCCGGGGTAATCCTAGCCAATTAGGTGCTAGCATTTGTATTCATGATGATCAGGGCAATGTATTAGCCTTCAAATCATCCCCCCTTCCACATGGTTTGAACAATATGACTGAAGCACAAGCATTATTTCTCAGTCTTATTTTGGCAAAGCAAGCTGGCTTCCACAACATTATGATTGAAGGTGATTCTATGGTTATAATTATTACCTGCATTAAAAGAGAGTCATTTAATTAGAAACTGGCTTATATTTTCCACCAAATTTGGAACTTATTAGACTCATTTGTTGATGTTTTGATTTCGCATACACTCCAAGAAGGTAATAGTCTGGCTGATTTCCTAGCTAATCATGGTTGTGATGGTATTAACCAAGAATCTACTTTAACGATTGGTAATAGTAACATTGATGAGGAATTTCAAACAATCATCAACTTAGATAAATTAGCTTTTAAATCTCTAGGTTGATTTGACAGATAGAATGCGGTTTGTTTTGTTTCACAAATGATACTACTAAGTACCATCCCATTATTATAACTTAATACCTGGAGTAATGACATATACATGCCCTCCCTTTTGGCAGCTGCAACATCCTCTCTCATGCACAGGCATATTAAGTTTAATACCATCTATTGTGCTAAGTTTGCATGCCATGTGATTTGCCATGTGATATTTGGGTAAGTTGTATACGTTCATTTGAAAGTCATTCACTATATACAAGTTGAGTTAATGTTTTCAGTGCATTTGGGTTTGCATTTGCTTTGCTGGTTTTCTATTCTTCTGCCATTCCCAATTTTGTTGCATTGGGAAGTTTATAATATGGACATCTTTTGCCCACATTGTGAATCCTACAAGGCCTTCCATGATGATGTGATGTCACGTAACTTCAAGGTTCTTTTACTCCCAGGGTAAATAGAACAACGATTGCTTTCTCATGTAGACGATGCCTTATTTGATAGTATCTTCATCTGCCATTTGCCAATCATCTGCAGGGCTATTAGGAGAATGATTTGTGAGCATGTTCTTGTTCCTAGGTCGAAGCAAATTCTATTTCCTTCCCAATTGCTCTCCATTTCTTGTCAAATATCCTGGACCTATTGCAATCTGTGGAACTTCTATTTCTAATAGAAAATAAGGTTATCCAGCCTGAATATATCGCACACAACAAACTCATGCTTGTAGTTCATAAATATGATTTATGGAATGGGAATGCTCTTGTTGGTGGGTTGTTTCTCTGCCAGTTATTACTGAAGAATCATGAATATTTGTTGATTTATGAAGGCATTAAGCAGATGGTGGAACAACATAATTTTAGGATTCTTAAATCAACATTGCAAGCAGTTTCCTATGCTCTTGACAGGGAATTATAATCTAGCATTAAAAATATTGTAAATGCTATGTTTGATTTGCTTGATTCCCCCAATTTTCCTTTGTGCATTGCACTGTCGAAGTCCCCTGTTCCTGATCTCAACTTTCCCTCACTTCCTGTAAGTTCTCGGCTCATGGACATTGTGTTCCTCTATTGGTGTGTGAATGATAATAGCTGGTCTTCACACTTTCCATCTGCTCCTCCCAAAGATTGTGAAAATTCTTGGTGTTTCTCACAGGCTCCTCCTCAACATTGCTACTTTGATGCTTGTGATATGATTGAAGGATGATTTGACGATGCTAAATTTTTTGTGCCTACTAGGAAATTTTGGAAATCTTGGGCCAACCGTATGCATTTATGGTGTTTCCATTGTATAGTTACACTGTTATACACTTTTAGTACTCTTCATCACAATGGACTATCAAATGTAATGCATTCTCGGAATGTAATGTTGTATAGTTTTTAGGCTTTCTAGATTCAGATTTTTGAATCTCATCCTTCTATCTTCCCTGAAAGTGGGTTCATTTATGAAACCCATCATATGTATTTCTTTTGTATTCAACAATGACTCTGGGGTTTCTTCCTGGTTCTTCCACGGATGATTCTTTCAACCAGTTATTATAAATATATTATCAGTGGCTTGTCCACTTTTGTTTGTTTTTTTAAAAAGCCATTGTTGGGGACATAATATAGGAAATTGGTTTTCCTTTAGATTTTTATCACTATATTGCTATTTTAGTTCAACTAAACTATCTTTTTCATAGTATAAGATTATTCACTCTATGGAAATGTCTTGTGTTGTTTCTTTGTTATGGAATATAACATTTAAAACTTGTTTACTTTAGACTTTGGACATAGTAGCTAAACATCCATATGATTTCAAGGTCATTGCACTTGCAGCAGGCTCAAATGTGACATTGCTTGCAGATCAGGTAATCACTTTGAATTGATTATGGTTCCAACACATGAAAAACTTGTGAATTTATTCACATTTTTAGTACTATTAATTTCAAATTTTGAATGTATGGTTTACTGACCCATTCTACTGATATCTAATTTTGTTTCATTCTAAGCCTTTTCACAAGCTAGCAAGATCATAGCTCTAAGAATAATACCATTGTAAAGATCCAAACTAAAATAATATAGTACAAAGAAAACCCAAAATACTGCGCCAAACAATACTTAAAAAAACTTTTAAAAAATAATTCTTCAAAATAGTACATAAGCATCAAACTAATACAGCTTAGTAAACAGCTTACTAAAAACACTTATACGTAGAACTAGACATTAATGGTCTAAATGTTGTTCTACTACTTAAGCATTTTCATCCTCAATAAGTCTAATCCTTGTGTCTAAAGTATTTCATCTCTGATCCACAGCTGTTGAAATAAAATGCTCAGCCTAGGGAAAATGAATGATTCCTGTGTGAGGCCTCACCCCGTGACATCATTTCATAGCATATTATTTTTCATCTTTGGACTCATGTTGACACTTTATTTTATCATGTTGGACTATTGGGACATAGACATTATATTATGATGCTATGTGATGACTTATGATTATGTGATGATGATATAGGACTTTTACTTTCATGTTATTTATTAGGTCATGAGCATAGTAATTGTTAAATCTTTGATTATGTATGATACTTTGATGTTACATTCATGTTAGGGAATTTGTGAGAAATGATCATGATTATTATGTTAGGTGAATTAACATGTACCATTTTATTCTTGACTTTATATGCTTTAGAAATGCTATGTCAAAAATGATGAGAATTATTATGAAATGTAGTTAGAAAATTATGATGTTAAGAATGAGAATTTTAGATGTATTCTAATTGCATATACATATATATGATATTTGACATTTCACAAGCTACTGATATTTTGTCAAGTGTGTAGGTAAGACCATGGATATATTGGGGGAAATTAAAGATGGATATTTGTAAAATCATGTTAAGCCAAGGGGAGAAATTAACCTCGTTGTAAAGTGAAATTTTTGTAAAGTGATGCATGAATGTAATTATTGATTATGTTTGTTTTATTTTATTATTTTAGGTCTACTTGGCATGCCATGTGTATTGTGTTGTAATGTGATTTATTTGTGGTGTCAATTGACACATGTCATGTGAGCTAACATGCCCAAGTGCTTAATATGTGTGAGTGGTCTCTATTTTTAGGGACCATGAGTGGGAATCTCTTTCATTTTTGGATTCAATATTTAGGTGATCTTTTTAGTGGCTTTTAATGACCATTTATGGTAGTGGAGGTTAAAAATAGGCAACCCCATAGTGGTGCCATGTTTTTGGGGTCAAATTTTGACCATTATGATGTATTTTGACTATTTTTGCCCTTCCAAAAGATGCTCTTTTGAAAAGTGACGAAATTGGAAGAGGCATGTAAAACCCACTCCTTATTTCTGAATTTTGAATTTGAATTTCCCTCTTTTGTTTGAAAGGTTTAGGGTTTTTCTTCTTAAGGGGATGGAGGGAAATTTTTTGGGTAATTTCACACTCTCCAATTTTTGGAGACTTGAGAGTTTGTTAGATTGTGAATCTTGTTTTGGACTTTTGGAAGATTTTGGTGGTTGCATAGCAAAAGGAGGAGACTAGTTGGAGAAAGCTCATCTCAACTCTCTTGCAATTAGCTTGGATCAAGGTTGGATCTTGAATTCTCTTGTCCTTATTGCTATGTGTATATTTTTACTTTTCTTCTATGTTGAGTGAATGATAGTTCTATGTGTAAAATTCATGGCTTCTTGTCTTTGCATGTATGTGTATCTTCTTTTCTTGTTGTTGTTACCCCAATTTTCATGTGCATGCAAATTTGGCTAAAACCTATTCCAAAAATCTCTATTTCTACCTTGCCAAGCATCCCTAAAAATTTCATGAATTTGTGCCATGTCCTCTAGCCTCTGTAATTATTTCAAGTCCTTGGTCTGCAAGTCAAAAAATTTGAAAAAGTAGCTGTTGTAGGCTTAAAACCCTGAAAACCTTAAGCCTTCATTCTATTTTGATGTTACTTTTTTGGTCACTTAAACTCCTCAATACCCATGTGCGCTAATTTCCTATTGGTCAGTCACCTATTCTCTTATGTTCTCCGGTGGTTACCCCTTCTATTCGGTGATTCAGCAATTACATTGGTTCTTTTAGTCGCCAAATGTTTGGCGGTTAAGTCCTAACATCCCGCGACCCAGTGAGATAGCTAACCTTTCCTCAGTTGCATATTCACTAAGTCTTTTGGCGGTCACTTAAGTGGGGTCCCAGTCAGGAAGATCTGACGGTTGTCATGAAATCGCAAGGGGTTCTTCTGACACATGCGATCTTGCGATAGCCGGCGATCTTCCCCTTTTCTCAGCACTTCAAGCTTTTTTGGGTCCACTGCCACGGTGTCCTACTTGGAGGATTTTTATTGGTCGAGGGATGATGACTTGTATTTTTGTCAGCGGACCCAGGGATGTCAGAAGCTTGGAAATCTATGGCTGGCATGTGTTCTCATGAAATGTGTTAGAGGTATGCGATTATAAGATGACCATTGATTCGCCTTGGTGATGTAACTCTTCATGCTTGGCGGGTCCACTGCTACATGTACATAAATGACAGCTTCTCATTGGTCCACATGGTAGTGATTTGGTGATGTGTCAGTGCGACCAGGTTTCTAGCATTTTAAAAGGCTTTGACATTTGCAGAGGATCAACGGATGGCGTATGTCCGCAAGGAATCTTTCTGACACATGCGATCATGCACCCGCCATTGATCTTACTTTATCTTCAGGCTTTGTCAAGTGGGTCTGCATTGTCAGATGGGTTGATGTGTGAAGCATTTGATTGGTTAATACATGCTGATGAGGACTTCCAGGTGGATTGATGTGTCAATGGGGTCATGACTTAATAAGGATCTACGACAAGTGTATGATCTAAAAGAATATTTGAAGGGTATGAGATCTTGCACCTGTTGTTGGATTAGAATCTTGTCTTAAGTGGGTCCGATGTTAGGGAAAAGCTGAGGTGTTTGCTGATGACGTGAATGAAGTGAATGAGGGTTTGACGTGTGGCAATTTTGGGCCCAGGGTTAGTAAGCTTTCTATGAATCAGCGACTAAGGGTTTCTCATGTTCACTTAATGTAACCTAGGGTTATTAAAAGATTCAACTATTCAGTGACTGCAATGTTCACTAAATTGCTTGACCCAACTAGATTTAAGAAATGTATTTCATGACTTACAATTATTTAGTCACCAAGTAACTTAAAAGAGAAAAGGTCAAAGCGGGTCCAAATATGATGACATGGTTGATGCTCATTGGTCGAGACTTCCTGATGTGTATTCAAACTTTTCAAAGGTTTTTGTGACCATTTCAAAGCTAATCTGAGCCGTTCATTTGCCAAGGGATAAAGGGTATCGACGGTCACATTTTAAAATGACCGGCTAGCCATTAGTTTTCAAATTCAAATAGTTCTAAGAGGATTTTTGCCAATATTTGATTTGCAGGCCGCAAGCAGTGAGGTAGTTCAAAAAATTTATGTCTCCAGGACATTTGTAGTTAAAGGAGGATGAGGAGGAGGTCTGGGCAGCTATCATAGGTCATTTCTCATCTCAGAAAGGTACTAGTTATGCATTCATGGTAGGACTTTGTGCAGGAAAGTAGATGAATCCAGGTCGCTTATCTGTAGGTTGATGTAGTACAGGGATGGGCATGCAAACTTGAGGAATGATCAGCCATAATTTTGCAGAAATAACATTTATGATCAGACTTGATTGAGCTATGGTTTGATTATTGTATTGTAAAATCTTGTAACCCTAGTTAGGTTTTGCTCCCGCTTGTTTAGAGGAGATGTATATATTATATTTTTAGAGCTTTTGAGCTCAGAGTTGGACAATTGTAGAAGAAATTTATTTTTTCTTAAGGGTCATCTATGGTATCATCTCTACCCTCTGGCTTATATAGTTGTAAAGTTCCCATTGATAATAAAAACATTGTAGAGGTATTTTGTGACAATCCTTCATGTCCCTATGCTTCCTAGTTTTGAATTATCTCTTATTGGATTAAAGTATATGATGTTTTTCAATGATATATTAGGGTTCTTGGTCCCTCTTACTTTTTGCAATTGTGTGTGTTATTGTGTTTGATTTGATTTAGATGTTTTTGTGGGTATACTTCAGCCCCCTAACAGTCTTGTCTCAATCCTACACCGAGTTGCAAAAGTGAATGTTTGCTTGCAGGTCATAAGTTGTGTCTTATGTTCAGGCCCTCCTATGAAATACTTATGCAAGCCTATTCAGTAAGTTGTGACCTGCTAGACCTGAGTCTTTCATTGATTCTATTCCTTTATACTGAGATCCAAACCCTAATTTCAGTGTATCACCTAGTAGGTAGTTTTCTTTTAAGTCATTTCCCTTTCAAGAATTCCTTCTATCCCTTTCCCTAAAAAGGCTTTACTTTTCCATGTATAGAAGTAGATTAAGGTGATTATCCAAGAGGAACCGGCCTAGAACCTAGAGGTCTCATCTCAATTAGCATAGGTCCCACAACCTGGAGATGATTCCCATGTTATACTAGGTTATCAAGACTATGAGAGCTTGAGACAAGGTTGCAAACTTAGTGGATAACAGTTGCATTATTTTCTTGGGGTGTGAAAGACAAAAAACACCCTTGGGAGGGAAGAGAGTCTTGATGGGTGAAGGGAAAAAGTTGGGACTACTCATCTAGTGTAGATTCCTTTCTCTAGGAGGAAGGGGATAAGGCATGGATGTATGGGCATCCATGTTTCCATCTTTGAGTATATAAATTGGGGGTCATAAGGGTGTTGTTATTGTGATGATTATGAGAAGGTTTGATGGTTGTACCTATGGCCTTGTGAAGACATTTTGAGAAGATTTTAAAGCCTTGTTGAAGGCTGGTTTATTCTTGTATTTTGGCATCCTCATAGTTGGGTAGATTCCACCTTCACCCCTACTATGGGTCCAAGGTGGCTCATGTTGTGCTAGCCTTGGGAAAGGGAATTTGATGTTTATGTTTTGTTTTTGGTTTTTGTATTTTTATATGCTTGATGTATGTGTTAGATATTTTTCTTGTATCCCTCAACTCTAAAAGAGAAATATGAAAACTAGACCTAGGAATCTTTGTCCAGTAACACAAATCTACTTGTTCATGCAAACTGAGGGGCAAGAAAAAACTAATTGATGAGGATTTGATCCTCCTTCTACTTCGAGTTCCACACACTTAGGTGGGTGCACCTAAAATATGATAAGATCTGCATACATATAACTCACTAGCTAAAACCCTTTATGCAGATGTGAAAATCAGTGGATAGTTCTCAGACTTATAAAACGTGGGAGTTCAACTCAACTAGTCTTATACAGGATCCCACCTATATGATCTGCTAAGAACTGAGAAAATGGCCAATGTGACAACAAGGATAGACTCCTTCTCTTCGAAACCAGAGGCTCGGGTAGGCTAACCTAATGATTCACTCTTCAAGGAATCAACAAATGAATTGTACTTCTTGAATACAATCAAACATGGATGTACATAATAACAGGAAAGTAAAGTTATTTTCAATTAATGCTTGATGATGAAACTGTAGGACAAGCAAAGACCAGTGCCATATCTAATGGGCAATAGAGTCATACAAATGTAAATCAATAGAAATCACTTAATAAGAACACAAACAGAATGCCTTACAGTATGTTCAGAATGCCTTACAGACTTAAACATACAAGAGCATCAGCAAAATACAAAGAGACAACAATAATTTGGAACAGGAATTGCACTGTGTTTTATTAAGATCTTTTTGCTTCCATACATCTAGAATAACATAGAAACTCAGAAAAACATAACCCTCAAACTAGAAAGCTGCCTTGCAGCATTAATTTCACCATCCCTTTACAATGGAGAAAAACCTAGATATAGGAGAAAAGAGAAAATCCATCTTAGTCACCAACACCTGTCTGTCCCCAAAAATATCTGCAGCTACCATATGTCCACTTGGAAAAGTTCCTCCAGAAATTACAAAGCATCTCTCTACTCTCTCTTAATAACTAACAATCAAACCCCCCTTTATTTTGCCTCTCAAGTGCAACAAATATCTTCAGATTCTAAGGAAATTTGTAACTGAACTACAAAACACAAAGACGCCTTTGGAATTCCATCAAAATACATGCATCAAATTGATCAAGAAATGAAATAACACAATCAAGAACACAATCCTGAAATATAGGAGCCAACAAACATATCAGACATTGTCCTAAGTGAATTCTGATCTCAAAATGTTCAAACCACTGCCTGATATTAAGTATCATTACAAAAATGCAAAACCTCCTGTAGCAACTACCACTGAACACCTACACATAAATTAACTTCAAATATGGAAAATTTAGATTCTCTCAGTTCCAACGGTATATTACACTCCATATTTTGGACAAAAATCGCCCCTCTAGCATTAGTTTAAAATATCAACTCCCAAGCCAATTTGTCACATTCAAAAATTTGAAAATAGTATAAAGGTCAGACTTTATAATTTTGCTTTAAAATCCTGCATAGATTTAAAAAAATGGGCGGGTCCCATAAATGCCACGTGGCACCAACTGGTTGGTCCAGCAAACCACCTCATCTCCACCTAGACCTCTGCATTTCACCTATGCCATGTGTCACTTGTTGGTTAGCTTGCATATCCACCTGGGCAACTGCAACTGAACCAGACCGCCACCTCCCCATAGTGCCACATGTCACCTTGTCACACGATCTCATGGGCTGAAATTGGCCCTTGAGATCATGCGACCACAGTCGGATGGTGGCACAGATCTCAAGGTTGAAATTCCTCTTATTTTTAAAGCATTCAATATTTTTGGTCAAAATTAGTGGGCCCACCACTGCACAGGTCCATCAATCAACTGGACGCACCCAACAAGAGCCTCCTTGGCTTCTTACTTTACAATGCTATGGAGTGTTGGTATATAAAAATGACAATATATCCCATTCTCTGCCTCATGTGGGATATATGCATCTTAGTTTTTTTTTAAACTTTCATAGCCTTCACCCATTCAAATTCGCAGGAAGTTGTTTGCATCTTATCTCACACTGGCTTTCTCTTTTCTTTAGCGTGGGTGCCTCCTTTGGAATCATAGGTAACTTCCCTATTACTTCACACAATCCCTTGGCATATTCCTTGTACTATTCTGTGCACTTGCACAAGGCCTCACCAAATTGTGTGAGTCCCTACCATGCATTGCATGAGGGAAGGTCACTCTAATGTGTGGGCATTGCCTTTTAGCATTATCATGAGGCTCCCTATTTCAAATCACGTGGAGGCTTCCAGAAAACCAGTGAGAAACTACTGTTCAAACAAGCTACTACAACATTTCGCAAGTCCTCACTTTATCCATGCACAAGCCCTCCACCTTCTTTTATTGCACGGGTCTCCATCTTGATATATGCATGAGGTATCCACTTGATTGCACTGGCATACACATTGCATTACATTAGCTCCTTCACCTTACGCAGGGCTTTCCTAATGGCTAACAATCCCCTTTCTGATTGCTCCTACACTAGCATGGGTGAAAACACTTGGTGCCAGCAGTTCCCAAGTTGATTGCACCAGTCTCCATTCATTTGCATTAGTGCATTCTAAAAGAAATACCAATAGGCCCCTTCATTCTTTAATGCTGGCCTCTTCATTCTTTAACGCTGGCCCAAGAATTCCATGTGCTGGTTGTCAATCCATTTCATTGGCGTGGGGTCTTCAAGCACTGGCATGCTCCATTAAACACCTAGGCCTCCATTCATGTGTAGAGTCCCTTTGACATTTGTACTGGCATTACCAAATTCAAAACTCATGCACAGGCATTAATTTGTTTATGTTTCCATCAAATGAGATCTCACACATTGATGTAGTCTCCATTCAAATGTGTAAGACAAGTCCCTATCACTTGCATGACCCATCAAATTCTCCATCGTGCACAGGCATACTCCATGCTATTTGTGTGAGTCCTCATCTAATGTACTGGCTCCCCATTTAAATACTTTACATAGCACAAGATCTGCATTGCTTGGACTTCCATTGTCTTTAGAGTTTTAAAGTTTTAATATGCCTCACATTTTTAAAATAAATATGCATCAAAATCAGTGCAAATTCCATGGTTTTTGATATTTTACAACTTGTAAAACTTCTTTGTAAGTATCTTTGCATAATCTTGAAGGCATTCGTTCTTTCCATTTGCAATTCCAATGTTGCTTGTAGGCTCTAAAAGTTTTCACTTCTCCATTGTTCCATATGCAAGGGACTTGCCCCTTTTCGTGAGAAGCCTCATGTTGTCTAGTGTGCCCTGTAGTGGCCACACAACCCGCATTGTATATGCACCCCTTCTAAACATGTTCTACCTTTGCAATATCCTCTACTGATAGGTAACCTCCACATCTATCCCTTAGCCTTTTTTACACACCTTATTAAACAAATGCATACACATTCAAACTAATTGAATGTTATGACATTAAAAAGATAAAAATTTGGCACGGTTTACTTAGCAAAACATTCAAGGCAGGAGGATCACAACATCAATGTAATCTTAAACTAAAAAGAGGGCATCAACCACTTCTAAATCA
Source organism: Chamaecyparis obtusa (assembly GCA_027943335.1). Classification (NCBI taxonomy): domain Eukaryota; kingdom Viridiplantae; phylum Streptophyta; class Pinopsida; order Cupressales; family Cupressaceae; genus Chamaecyparis; species Chamaecyparis obtusa. The sequence goes on from BSBK01002231.1 coordinate 4,762,275, forward strand.
ACAACCTTCATTGAATTTACCCTAAATGCCACCACCAAGTGAAAAAAAACCATGATGTCTCAAAGAAATAACCACATAGTTGTTTCTTTTTACACTTTGTCACAATTGCCAAACCACACTATTCAGCATCCAGGAGCGGCCTTTAAAACTGACTAAAAGGCCCGACAAGAATACACCATCTGGAACTCTCATTCACTTCCAACACTATAGTATGCTTATCAGAGGAAATGGATCACAAGGATTTGAGCTGAAAGATAGTACTGAACAAACATGGCCACTAAGAAATATTGCATGTCCGCACTGCCAAAATTACTAGAATTGCCTCCGAAATTGGCTTTTAAGACTGACCACATGGAACTTTCAGAGACCAGAAACTTGGGCATTGATTTACCCCCAAATGAAGAACATGAATCCACAACCAATTTGCCAAAAAGATCAAATGGCTGCTTACAATTAATCACCAAAGTCAGCTCGTTAGTAAAAATCAAGATATAAAATAGTGAAAATCATAGAGAGTGGGTTTGGAATCAGCTCTGAAAACTAGGCTAAACATGACATTAGGATCCTTGAACATTGGCACTGATTTTTTCTCATACAGAGAGTATAATTCCACAATTAGGGCTTATGACAAATAACAGGGTGCATTTGGCAATTGGGCAAAGACGGGCTCTCAGAATTGCAAACTGGGAAACACAACAAAACAATGATTTGTGCATATGGAATTCCCCTAGGAAAGTATGCTAAAAGATTCGTCAAGACTTCAAAATTGGCATACTTGCAGTATTTTCAGAGTAAAACATAGTGGTACAACCCATTCAGGCTCACCAATCATGGATCAAAAGTTATAATGTCATGAACAGCGGTACAAATCAATCTACACATTTTGCAACTTGTAAAACAACAAAAGTTGTGCTTGGAATCGCATTTGCAAACTGAGCAAACGGATTCGTCATGACCTCAAAATTAAAACAAAAATTTTACTTGGCCCCTAGAATATGATGCAAAAGGAATTTTCAAAATAGGGTCAACTGGGTCAAAGATATGACTTGTCAAACAAGCCCTTCCAAGATTCTAAACAATTACACAAGTGCATGACAATAACAAACAACCAACTTTGAGAGGTTTGAAACCTAATCAAACGGATTCGAAAAGACTTGAAAATTGGAACATAAGCTCTTTGATGTGCATAAAAAACATCCTCAAAGTGGTGGGTCATGAAACATTTTTTGACGCAAGATATTCAAAGGCAAACTGGGCTACTTTACTCTATTTGACACTTTGGTAGAATTGTGCAATTTGACACATGCTCAAAATGGGACTTCACTGAATGAATCAGGATGACAAAATAACATTACAAAATGCATGCACATACTGAATGGAGTGTGTTAAACACCTGGAACACCTTATAGGCTTCAAAATGATAGCTGGGTACATATGCATGAAAACATTTAGAGGGCCTCAAACTGTAAAATTTTAACATGGTACTCAAAATCCATGTTGCATTTTTAGTCCCAACAGTGGCTCTGACTGTGGATGCGTGCCCCATGCAGGCATGCAAAGAACCATAGAATCCCATGGAAGAAGCAGACCACCCCAAAAATAGGAATCAGATTTTTATCTTTTACTTTCCTCTCTATTTTCCTTATTCTGTTCCCAAACTGGAATCCCTTTATTGAAAGCAACGATGACACACAACTAAAGGGAAATAAAGCAACTGTACAAACACACTATTTACAAAGGCCCAAATCCATCAAACTAAAATCAGTCCTTACCCTGATCAAATAAATAATTCTCATCTCCATACAACAGAGGCAAACTGAGATCATATGTTTCATCCAGTCGGTTAGAAACATCATGATTTATCTTCAGCATGTCATAAGAAAAGTGATCAATACACTCACCATTATCTAGCAAAGGAAATCCATCAGGATGCCATGAGTACTGATCACTATGTGACATTAAACCATCACACTCTTCATCGTCACTGCCATGCTGAAATAGACAACATTGCAACTCAGCATCACGACTGGGAACACCAACATTCCGATCATTAGTTTGCAAAATAGAATACAACATTTCTATCTCATCACTTTGCAAACCAACATAACACTTCTCAAAACAAATTTCTGATTGCATAAATCCAGGAACATCTTGTTGACCACAAACTACATCAGCATCATTTGGAAAGGAACAAGCTTCGTCAATGAGTAACTCATTAGGCATTAGAAAATCTAAGAATACACTTTCAGATTTACCACTTTCTTCAGCATCAAAATGTAAACCAGAACCACAATCAGCAAGTTCATTCAAATCTAAACACTCACTAGCACACTCATCATTGTACTCATCAAAGATAACATTATCAACATTATCACAATGAAATACACTTGAATCTTGCTGACTTAAAATAGGAGAAGAGACATCAAGATATGTTTCACTCATCACGCCATCGTTTGAATCACTTTCATCAAAATTTATATTTACCGGGCATGGAATTCTGGAAACAAACTTAGTACCATACCTCTGAAAATCAGCATCCAAAAGACTCAAAATCTGCTCACAACTTAGCAAGCATTGAGCATTACATTCCATCTCTTCATTCTGACTATTGATGCTACAAATCTCTTCTCCATCTGAAGCCGGGACTGAATTTATTTGTCTCGCATTACCTTGTGTGAAGTAACTACTGCAGGAACTAACATCTGCATTATATCCATGTTCTTCATGTTCACACAAAACATCATTAAACTAAAACAAATAGCCATTAACATCATGCTGAGAAAAGGGGAAATCTACAAGCTCAAGGAACTCACTATCAACTGAATATTCATCTTCCTCTCCTTGACACTCATAAACTTTGTCATTAGCACAATAACCAGCATAGGACTCAGCATCCCCAAATGAACTAGACTAAGCATCACTAAATTCAACATTTGTAAAAGAGTCTATCTAGTCCTTAACATTTTTTAGTGCTTCATCCTTTAAGGATGCTGTCCAACTAACCGATTCAGGCATTGACATTTCTAGGAACATCTCAACATACTAGGATTCATGAAAATCTAAACCCACAGGAAGCTCACTACATGCAATGAGAAATTTATTGTAATACGATAATGTAGATTCTTCATTTCTTCCTCCTATTGCATATCTTAACATCAGTATGCAATTATGCTGAATTTTTTGATTTATCAAATGAAGTTCAACATTATAACTTTCTGGATCTGATTGAAAACTTTTAGATCCAGAAACATTCTCTTGATCTATCATAGCTGGGAACTCCATTCTAACACACTGACAAAACAAATAAGCTTATTCTTATGACAATATTTCTATCCAAGCTTATGCAATCACTGACTTCATTTAACATCAACATATTTCTGATACTCTTTAGAAACTGAATCTTTTATCCAGAAATATGGCATGAACTTTCAAATTAAATTTCCCTTTTCTTAGTGACTGATTCACCTATTTAGGGACTATTTTATACTTTGATAAAGGATTACCTAGAAGTGTTGTTGCTAGTGCAAAATAATGATCTAAAACCTCCTTCAAATCACCTTTTAAATGTTTGTAGAGCTGCCACCTCTTTGCAGAGGACCAAATCTGGAACCAGCTAAGAACCTTTTCTCAAAGCTGAGAACCTATGGCCTTGTGAAGACATTTTGAGAAGATTTTAAAGCCTTGTTGAAGGCTGGTTTATTCTTGTATTTTGGCATTCTCCTAGTTAGATAGATTCCACCTTCACCCCTACTATAGGTCCAAGGTGGCTCATGTTGTGCTAGCCTTGGGAAAGGGAATTTGATGTTTATGTTTTATTTCTGGTTTTTTTTTTTTATATATTCTTGATGTATGTGTTAGCTATTTTTCTTGTATCCCTCAACTCTAAAAGAGAAATATGAAAACCAGACCTGGGGATCTTTGTCCAGTAACACAAATCTACTTGTTCATGCAAACTGAGGGGCAAGAAAAGACTTATTGATGAGGATTTGATCCTCCTTCTGCTTTGAGTTCCACACACTTAGATGGGTGCACCTAAAACATGATAAGATCTGCATACATATAACTCACTAGCTAAAACCCTTTATTCAGACGTGAAAATCAGTGGATAGTTCTCAGACTTATAAAATGTGGAAGTTCAACTCAACCAGTATTATACAAGATCCCACCTATATGATCTGCTAAGAACTAGGAAAATGGCCAATGTGACAACAAGGATAGACTCCTTCTTCTCTTCTAACCTAGAGGCTCAGGTAGGCTAACCTAATGATTCACTCTTCAAGGAATCAACAAATGAATTGTACTTCTTGAATACAATCAAACATGGATGTACATAATAATAGGAAAGTAAAGTGATTTTTAATTAATGCTTGATGATGAAACTGTAGGACAAGCAAAGACCAATGCCATATCTAATGGGAAACAGAGTCATACAAATGTAAATCAATAGAAATCACTTAATAAGAACACAAACAGAATGCCTTAAAGTCTAGATGCAGCTCAGACAGAATGCCTTATAGACTATCTTTTCATTCCCAAATTGTTGTATCAAATCCTCACACAAATACTTATCCCTCTGAAATTACTCATGAGACTGACTCCTTCCTTATAGGAAACTCACAGGTAATTGTATAGTTACCTTGTAACTAGTATGTTCAGAATGCCTTATAGACTTAAACATACAAGAGCATCAGCAAAATACAAAGAGACAACAATAATTTGGAACAGGAATTGCACTATGTTTTATTAAGATCTTTTTGCTTCCATACATCCAGAATAACAAAGAAACTCAGAAAAACATAACCCTCGAACCAGAAAGCTACCTTGCAGCATTAATTTCACCATCCCTTTTCAATGGAGAAAAACCCAGATATAGGAGAAAAGAGAAAATCAATCTTAGTCACCGACACCTGTCTGTCCCCAAAAATATCTACAATTGCCATATGTCCACTTGGAAAACTTCCTCCAGAAATTACAAAGCATCTCACTACTCTCTCTCAATAACTAACAATCAAACCCCCCTTTATTTTACCTCTCAAATGCATGAAATATCTTTAGATTCTAAGGAAATTTGTAACTGAACTACAAAACACAAAGACGCCTTTGGAATTCCATCAAAATACATACATCAAATTGATCAAGAAATGAAATAACACAATCAGGAACACAATCCCAAAATACAAGAGCCAAGAAACATATCAGACATTCTCCTAACTAAATTCTGATCTCAAAATGTTCAAACCACTGCCTAATATCAAGTATCATTACAAAAATGCAAAACCTCCTGTAGCAACTACCACTGAACACCTGGACATAAATTAACTTCAAATATGGAAAATTCAGATTCTCCCAATTCCAACGATATAATACACTCCATATTTTGGACAAAAATCACCCCTCTAGCATCAGTTTGAAATATCAACTCCCAAGCCAATTTGTCACATTCAAAAATTTAAAAATAGCATAAAGGTCAAACTTTATAATTTTCTTTAAAATCCTACATAGATTTTAAAAAATGGGTGGGTCCCATAAATGCCACTTGGCACCAATTGGTTGGTCTGGTAGACCACCTCATCTCCACCTGGACCTCTGCATTTCACCTATGCCATGTGTCACTTGTTGGTTAGCTTGCATATCCACCTAGGCAACTGCAATTGAACCAGACTACCACCTCATCATAGCGCCACATGTCACCTTGTCGCATGATCTCATGGGTTGAAATTGGCCCTTGAGATCATGCGACCACAGTCGGATGGTGGCACAGATCTTGAGGTCAAAATTCCTCTTAGTTTTAAAGCATTCAGCATTTTTGTTCAAAATTAGTGGGCCCACCACCGCACAGGTCCATCAATCAACTAGACGTGCCCACCAAAAGCCTCCTTGGCTTCTTACTTTACAATGCTATGGAGTGTTGGCATATAAAAATGACAATAAATCCTGTTCTCTACCTCATGTGGGATATATGCATCTTAGTTTTTTTTTAAACTTTCGCAGCCTTCACCCATTCAAATTCGCAAGTAGTTGTTTGCATCTTATCTCACACTAGCTTTCTCTTGTCTTTAGCATGGGTGCCTCCTTTGGAATCACAGGTAACTTCCCTATTACTTCACACAATCCCTTGCCATATTCCTTGTACTGTTTTCTGTGCTTGCACAAGACCTCACCAAATTGCATGAGTCCCTACCATGGATTGCATGAGGGCAGGTCACTCTAATGTGTGGGCATTGCCTTTTAGCATTATCGTGAGGCTCCCTATTTCAAATCATGTGGAGGCTTCTAGAAGACTAGTGAGCAACTGCTGTTCAAACAAGCTACTACAACATTTCGCAAGTCCTCACTTTATCCATGCATGAGACCTCCACCTTCTTTCATTGCACAGGTCTCCATCCTGATATATGCGTGAGGTATCCACTTGATTGCGTTGGCATGCACATTGCATTACATTAGATCCTTCACCTTACGTAGGGCTTTCCTAATGGCTGACAATCCCCTTTCTGATTGCTCCTGCACTAGCATGGTTCAAAACACTTGGCGCCAGCAGCTCCCAAGTTGATTGTGCCTGTCTCCATTCATTTGCATTAGTGCATTCTAAAATAAATACCAACAGGCCCCTTCATTCTTTAAAGTTGGCCTCCCTCTACGATGGCCCTATTGGCATTTGCGCTAGCTAGCCTCTTCATTCTTTAACGCTGGCCCAAGACTTCCATGCACTAGTTGTCAATCCATTTCATTGGTGTGGGGTCTTCGAGTGCTAGCATGCTCCATTGAACACCTAAGCCTCCATTCATGTGTAGAGTCCCTTTGACATTTGTACTGGCATTACCAAATTCAAAACTCATGCACAGGCATTAATTTGTTTATGTTTCCATCAAATGAGATCTCACACATTGCTAGAGTCTCCATTCAAATGTGCAAAACAAGTCCCTAACACTTGCGTGACCCATCAAATTCTCTATCGTGCATAGGCATACTCCATGTTGTTTGCGTGAGTCCTCATCTAATGTACTGGCTCCCCATTTAAATGCTTTATGCAACACAAGATCTGCATTTCTTGGACTTCCATTATCTTTGGAGTTTTAATGTTTTAATATGCGTCACATTTCTAAAATAAATATGCATCAAAATCAGTGCAAATTCCATGGTTTTTGATATTTTACAACTTGTAAAGCTTCTTTGTAAGTATCTTTGCATAATCTTGAAGGAATTCATTCTTTCCATTTGCATTTCCCATGTTGTTTGTAGGCTCTAAAAGTTTTCACTTCTCCATTGTTCCATATGCAAGGGACTTGCCCCTTTTCATGAGAAGCCTCCTATTGTCTGGTGTGCCCTGTAGTGGCCACACAACTCACATTGTATATGCACCCCTTCTAAACATGTTCTACCTTTGCAATATCCTCTACTGATAGGTAACCTCCCCATCTATCCCTTCACCTTTTGTATGCACCTTATTAAACAAATGCATACACATTCAAACTAATTGAATGTTATGACATTAAAAAGATAAAAATTCAGCACGGTTTACTTAGCAAAACATTCAAGGCAGGAGGATCACAACATCAGTGTAATCTTAAACTAAAAAGAGGGCATCAACCACTTCTAAATCAACAACCTTCATTGAATTTACCCTAAATGCCACCACCAAGTGAAAACAAACCATGATGTCTCAAAGAAATAACCACATATTTGTTTCTTTTTACACTGTCACAATTGCCAAACCACACTATTCAGCATCCGGGAGCGGCCTTTAAAACTAACTAAAAGGCCCGATAAGAACACACCATCTGGACCTCTCATTCACTTCCAACACTATAGTATGCTTATCAGAGGAAATGGATCACAAGGATTCGAGCTGAAAGAGAGGACTGAACAAACATGGCCACTAAGAAACATTCCCTATCCGCACTGCCAAAATTACTAGAATTGCCTCCGGAATTGGCTTTTAAAACTGGCCACATGGAACTTTCAGAGACCAAAAACTTGGGCATTGATTTAACCCCAAATGAAGAACATGAATCCACAACCAATTCACCAAAAAGATCAAATGGCCGCTTACAACTAATCACCAAAGTCAGCTCGTTAGTAAAAATCAAGATATAAAATAGTGAAAATCATAGAGACTGGGTTTGGAAGCAGCTCTAAAAACTAGGCTAAACATGACATTAGGATCCTTGAACATTGGCACTGATTTTTTCTCATATAGAGAGTATAATTCCATAATTAGGGCTTATGATGAATAATAGGGCACATTTGGCGATTGGGCAAAGACAGGCTCTCAGAATTGCAAACTGGGAAACACAGCAAAACAATGATTTGTGCATATGGAATGCCCCTGGGAAAGTATGCTAAAAGATTCATCAAGACTTCAAAATTGGCATACTTGTAGTACTTTTAGAGTAAAACATAGTGGTACAACCCATTCAGGCTCACCAATCATGGATCAAAAGTTATAACATCATGAACAGTGGTACAAATCAATCTGCACATTTCACAACTTGTAAAACAACAAAAGTTGTACTTGGACTCGCATTTGCAAACTGAGCAAACGGATTCGTCATGACCTCAAAATTAAAACAAAAACTATACTTGGCCCCTAGAATATGATGCAAAAGGAATTTTCACAATAGGGTCAACTGGGTCAAAGATATGACTGGTCAAATAGGCCCTTCCAGGATTCTGAATAATTACACAAGTGCATGACAATAACAAACAACCAACTTTGAGAGCTTCGAAACCTAATCAAACGGATTCAAAAAGACTTGAAAATTGGAACATAAACTCTTTGATGTGCATACCAAACATCCTCAAAGTGGTGGTTCATGAAACATTTTTTGACGCAAGATATTCAAAGGCAAACTGGGCTACTTTACTCTGTTTGACACTTAGGTAGAATTGTGCAATTTGACACATGCTCAAAATGGGACTTCACCGAATGAATCAGGATGACAAAATAACATTACATAATGCATGCACATACCGATTGGAGTGTTTTAAACACTTGGAACACCTTATAGGCTTCAAAATGATAGCTGGGTACATATGCATGAAAACATTTAGAGGGCATCAAACTGTAAAATTTTAACATGGTACTCAAAATCCATGTTGCATTTTTAGTCCCAATAGTATGCATGTTGAAACCATATCCATCTTTGTTTTCCCCTAGCTCGGGGGTGGCCATGAAATGGCCTAGGTTGGGAGGTGAGCCTCCATGGTCTGTTTGTTATTTTGTAGATTTTTCTCAAGGGCATAGCCTGCTGGTTTTCAAGGATTTAAAGAGAAATTAGGAATTTACTTCTACTTCATGTTATTTAGTTGATTGGACTTGAGCCTATATGAAAATTGTTTTAAACATGGCTATGTTAAAAATCCTAGCATGTGAGATGATTGTAAAAGATAGCATGTTAATTTATTTTCCTCTCTTTTATGGAACTAAAGTGATCATGAGAACGTTGCTTTGATTTCCCTTATGTTGGAGTGAAACATTAGTGTTGATGTTTTAAGTTAGATGAAATGAATGTAAATGTTTGATTCTCTACATGCAAGGAAATAAAAGAAAAGATATCTCTATTCTACGATTTCGTTATAAAAAGTTATGTGTACATTCCTTGTAAAAGTTTGTCCATAAGGAGATAGATTTATTTTTCAAGTTACGATGAGTCCTCAATAAGATAATTGTATATAAACATAGTTGCTCTTACACTAAAGAAATTAAATCTATTGTTTATTTTTATTAAGTGGTTATTTTCTTGTATAGTGTAGAAGAGAATTATTTCTCGCTAACTTGCTTATGTTACCACATGTTTCCTTAATTATAAATACTTGTAGATATATTAATAATCATATATTTATACCACTGAATATATATATAAATGTGAATTAATGGATTACAATTTGTTTTTTAGCAAACTGTACATTACAAAATAACAATTCTAACTATTAGTAAGTTTCCTTAAAAAAAAGAATATAATGTTATGTTTTGTTTCATAAATATCCACATATTATTATTATTATTATATATCAATCCAAACATATATATAATAATAATATAACTTTATTATGTTAACTTTGTATCTTGGTATTTCTTTATGCACCATTCCTTTAACTTTAATGATTCCATATATTATCATATGTTACGAAAACCGTGTACCAAATTTCTTTTATAAAACAAACCTTGTTATGGAAATTCGTATCAAAACAACTATGTTTCGAAACCCCCTTAACATAACCTAATATCAAATGAAATGTTTGGGCATATTCTTTCAGTGGTTTCCTCTAAAACCCTAGTGTGTGACTGTGTAGGGTTTTGAGTGGGCGCACTCAGTGGGGCACCACTATTCGCCACGGCCGAGGGCATGACACCGAGTGGTGGTGCCACTATCGCCAGTGGCTATGAGACTTCCTCGGCCAAGCAGTGGCTGCTCCTTTGGCATTTGTGTTTTGTTTTGTTGTTTTTTTATTGTGCTATCTCCATTAACTTTGGTTTGATATCTGGGGAAACTCAAACCCCCCCTTAAAACAATTCAATCTCACTTGTTCTACGCATGTTAACTCGGGATTAGTGTCTCCCTCTCACTTGCCCTATGGTGAGAGTATGGCATGTTTCATCATTTTATTAAATAAAATACCTACTATCAAAAGCACTAAATGTTAATCATACTTGTATCGATACAAATTATATGTTCACTTATGTATGAAGGACGCCCATCTACTTAATCATGTACATCATTGAGATTTTTGCCAAAATTGTTTATAAATTTTGAATGTATTGCAATTTGTAAATATTTTTAGAACTCTATTTTAATAGTGTGCTACTTACTGGTATAAGACGAGTTCCTGGGATAGGCATAATATTTACATTAAACCCGGAATCCGATCCATGTGCCTCCTTCGTGTAGCCTAGACACCTTGGCTGTATTTGCTCAAGCACATATGAAAATATAAACACATTGGTGTGTGTATACATTCATGTGTTCTTGGGTGAATATTATGTCCCTGATCCTCACACCAGTCTCTAATCATCCTACTAAACCTAGACATCACAAAGGAAGTGGATGAGGGAGATAGTTGGAGGTTAGGGTTTTCTGGTCTGGTTTTATTTGACCCAAACCATAACTTTATTTTAGGGATTTGGTTGAATTTTTAAATTTATTTTCTATTTAAATCATTAAACTTCTTCTCCTCTTTTAATTCTTGTAATACAATTCTTTAATATTAATTATTTGTCTTCTCGAAAAGTTCCCTGTTATTTTGGGATAAGATTTGATTTTTGAGTGAGGAGTATCTTTTTTCTGGATTAATATTTAGTGTTGAGATATTATATTTCTTTAATCACTGTATTAATTAATTAGTTTCACTAGTAATTATATCTTCCTTTTGTTAATTTAATTATTTATTTATGGATCTTTACCATTTAAGCATACTCTTATTTATCGTGATCATTAATTCTTTAAGGGGATAAATAATTTATAATTCCTAGGTGGACCTAGGAAAATTGAAAACCCTTAATAATTATTATTATTAATTAAATTATTAATTAGAACTTTATTATAGTATTTTAAATTCTTCATGTTACGTTTAATTCCTTTATAAATTAATATAGGCAGGATTAATATTATTTAATTTAATCTTTTAATGATATAAAATTATTGTCTTAATGTATTGCCTTGATTTGGATTAGGGAATCATTCCTCATGCCCTAGTTTGGTTGAACCCTAGTTGGTGATTACATTGACCTAGTGAACCTGACATAATGGGGATGTCGGCAAGCCAGCACTTGCATCGAATCCCCTTGTAAGTTGTGTGCACTGGTTGATGTCTTGTCCTCGTGTTTTAGTATGAAACCTTGTGTTAGTGACTTTAAAAAAAATTTGTTGTGTGTGTTTTTCCCTAATTTTGGACATGACATTTTGGTATCAGAGCACAGTTTCAACTCTAGGAATGTTAACCCATTGCATTTTTGACTTATGTCTTGTCTTTCACTTGTGTAGGATTCCTCTAGTTACTTGTAGGGGTCGTCACCATTGGTGAGGTGCTAGGGCTGATAGTGAGGCTTTAGTGGATGTTGAGAAGCTAGCAGAGGGTGTAGGTGATGAGCCAGAACCACCTCCAAGACCAATACCGAACCCTAGTTAGGATATTCTAAATGCCCTTTAGAATCTTTTCGGTATCATTACATGGACATATTGCCACTAGGAGGTCAATAGAATGATGCCCAAGAGAGAAGTAGGAGTCCTCCTTCTAGGTAGGTTGAGGGATAAGAAGATTTATAGGATGAGTTAGTACATATGCTAGAGCCACCACCACCACCTGAGATAGTGCATAGAGCACCCTGTGATACAGGGGATCAGATCAAAGAGCTCCTACACCTTTAGACACCACCTTTTCAGGATCTACAGATGGTATAGAGGTAGAGGCATGGCTTTTGAGCCTTGAGTGTTGCTTTGGGTTGCATCCTTATGAGAGAAACCTAAAGGCACATTTGGCAGTGCATATGCTTAGAAGTAACACCTCTACTTGGTGGAGGCAGGAAGAATATAAACATCACTTGAAATTAGACACCCTCACATGAGAGGTTTTTCTTGAGAGATTCAGAGACTGATACATGTCAGATCATTTTAGAAAGCATCGCATAGATGAGTTCCATGACCTCTAGTAGAGGGGTATGACTATGGCAGAGTATGAGAGAAAGTTTCTCGAGCTCCTTCCCTACCTGGATTATATGAAGGATGAGAAACTCTAGGTCAACTACTTTATCAAAGGGTTGAACCATGCTATATCAGATAGACTATGGTTGGTACCTCTAGGAGATTTGCATTATACCATTGAGAGAGCCATGGTTGTAGAGGAGATCCATAATTAGTCACAGAACTATAATTCCATGCCACAGGCTTCTGGTTTCCAGAGATCCCACTAGAAATTAGAAGCACTCATCAGGATCATTTAGAGCACCTCAGCAACAACATTCTCAGCAGAGACAGAGACAGAGACAGAGACCTCCACAGGGACAACAGGGCTCTAAGCCCAAGTAGTGGAATTCATAGGGTCCTTGGCAAGATCAAAAATCTTAGTCATAGTAAGCACCACCAGCTAAGACTCATCAGTCTTCTAGAGGTGGATTCAGTGGGTCTAGTATGAGGTGGAAAACATCAATCCAAATCTTAGGGGATCCAGATTTAGGCCCGAGGCCCATGTTACACATGTGGTGCTATGGGGCACATTTCCAAGGATTATCCATTAGGGTGTCCAACAGGTAGTTAGAGGGCATCAGCTTCAGAGCCTATGGTGGGAGACATGGGTAGATCTTATCATGTATTTGTAGCAATTGATAACCGCCAAGCTGATCTTCAGGCCACATTTATTAAGGCCACAGGTATGATTGGAGGTATTAGTATTTCTATTCTCTTTGACTCAGGAGCCACCAATTCTTTCATTACTCCATTTTTAGTGGAGCATTGCGGGCTAGTGGCAGCTAGGAAGGATGTGAGTTGGGAGGTTGAGTTAGCCTCAGGTGCTAGAGTGTCTGTTAGTTCCTTGGTGAGAGGATGTCAGTTTTGGATTGGAGATATGACCACCATAGCTAACCTACATATCACACCACTTGGATCCTATGATGTTGTCCTTGGTATGGATTGGCTTTATGCCCACAGTGCCAAGATGGATTATAGGAAGAAGAGGATTGAGTGTATAGATGATTTTGGTGTGCCTTTGATTATCTCAGGAGTTCAGAGACCTATATCTCTTCATGTGATTTCCACTATGCAACTAAAGCGGTGCATGCATAAGGGATGTCATTTATTCACCATCACCATCAGTGATCGAGAGGAGGAGGTTGAGAATTAGCCTTCCCTTGATGACCATCCTATCTTGCAGGATTTTACAGATGTATTCCCTTCAGAGCTACCTGGTATGCCACCACCTAGAGTGGTGGATTTCCATATAGATCTTGTGCTAGGAGTAGAGCCTGTATCTCAAGCACCATACAAGATGACTACCAATGAGCTTAATGAGCTCAAGATTCAGTTATAAGAGCTCTTGGAGAAAGGGCACATTCATCCTAGTGTATCACCTTATGGTGCACCAATTATCTTCATTAATAAGGATGTATCTCTTAGGTTATGTATGGAATATTGACAGTTGAATAAGGTGACCATCAAGAACCAGTATCCACTTCCTAGGATCGATGAATTGTTTGATCAGCTTCAGGGTGCCTGCCTATTTTCTAAGATTGACTTGAAGTTTGAGTACCATCAGTTGAGGATAGTGGAGAGTGATAACCACAAGACTACATTTTGTACTCGCTATGGCCATTATGAGTTCACAGTGGTGCCCTTTGAACTCATGAATACTCTAGCCGTGTTCATGAGTCTCATGAATGGAGTGTTCCGCTCTTTCTTGGATAAGTTTTTGGTAGTATTCCTGGATGATATTTTCATCTACTCTTAGGATGAGCATGAGCATAAGAATCATTTGAGGCAGGTCTTGCAGCGTTTGAGGGACAATCATTTGTTTGACAATTTGTCAAAGTGTGCCTTCTTTAGATTTGAGGTTCATTATCTTGGACATGTGATATCAGGAGATGGGATTGTTGTTGACCTGTCTAAGATCAGAGTGATTATGGACTAGCCAGCACCTACCAGTGTGACCAAGGTCAGGAGTTTCATGGGACTTGCAGGTTATTATAGACATTTTGTTGAGGGATTCTCCAGAGTGGCTCATTCTATCACTTCCCTCCAAAGAAAGGGGAAGAAGTTTGAATGGACCGAGAAGTGTGAGAGATATTTTTAGGACCCTAAGAGGGCACTCAATAGCACACCTATTCTTGCAGTGCCAGATCCTTCAATAGAGTTTGTGGTTTGCACAAATGCATCTTTGGATGGTATAGGAGAAGTTCTTATGTAGGGAGGTTGAGCTATTACCAATGGTTCTAGAAAACTCAAGACTCATGAGCTCAACTCCCCTACCCATGACCTTGACCTTGCAACAATAGTGCACACTTTGGTGAGATGGCGACATTTTATTTTAGGTTATAGATTCAAACTCCACTCAGATCATTTGAGCTTGCAGTATATCTTCACTCAGCCAAATCTCAACACTAAGCAGAGGAGATGGATGGAGTTCCTCTGTGAGTATGATTTTGATGTTCACTAGATCAAGGGTGAGGATAATGTAGTTGCATATGCCTTGAGTAGGAGATTTCATGAGCTTTCATCTATGTCTTCTTGCATAGATTTGAGAGGATGCATTTTGCAACACTTGCCTGAGGATAGATCCTATTCTAAGGTTTGTCAAATGGTTCAGTCACAGAGACCCCTTGAGGGGAAGTTCTCAGATTATTTCATTGAGTTATATGGTCTTCTCCATCATAGAGAACATATTTATGTACCTTCTTCTGGTGGGTTGCGTGACTTCATTGTTCTTGAGGCTCACTGAGCTCCTTATGCAGCGCACCCTATTAGGGATTTTTCTTGTGGGTCAAACTTGGCAAGGACATTGGCTTGATTCTTAGTAAATAGGTTTCCAAGTTTGCAAGAAAAGCCTAATTTATGAGGATTGGATAAGATCCTTCTTCTACTTTGAGCTCCACAGGACTCAGGTAGGTATTGCCTACAAATAGGTTACTATCTTTCAAGTAAACTATGGATTGGTGGATTAGGTCTTCATTGTCATGCTATTGAGTCTATTAGAGGTACTTTTGTGGAAGATAATTCTGAAGACAACTAAGAACAACCTATTCCAGAATGTGACTAATGAAACTCCTAGTATGATAACATGAACAATGGCATAAGGGTGATGAGTCCTTTTTATGCGTAAAACTCAAGGAAGGTTAACCTTTGATTCACTCTTCAAGGAATCAACAACTATGGACTATAAATCATCAGGGATAGTCCTATTTTTTAGGTACATGAAAATGAAATAAAATGGTACTAGTAATGGTGAATTTTGTGTTTGATGACTGAAAGGTGTTTGAATGACAGAGATCAGATCAGGGCCTAATCCTTTGGGCAAAGAGTCTAACATAAATCAATAGAGGAATTTCTAGGAAATACAGTGATATGCCTTACAAACCACATACAACTTGGATAGAATGCCTTACAAACTATCTTCTCAATCTAGGTTTTCTACCATCAAGATCTTCCATAAATGTATTAATTCTCTGAAATTGCACATAAGGATTTAATTCTTTCCTTGAAAGAAACTCATGCAACAATTAGATAGCTTCCTTACAACTAGTATGTTCCAAATGCCTTACAAATAGAGACATACAAGAATAAACACAAAGAAAAGAGACAATAATAGAACCAAGGTAGAAATTGTATTGTATTTCATGGAAGTGTATCAATACATACAAGTAAACTCTTTACTCAAAATCATAGGATCAACAATCTGCTCTACAAAGCTTGCATTATCAGCATTCAACCATCAAGAATATGGAACCAGAGAATAGAATCCCTTGGATTACCAAAGACTAGAACCAAGAACCAAAAGATTGGAAAACTAGAAAGCTAGGAGACCCAAAAAGTTTCGAAACCATTACAAAATCAGAACTCTAACTACTTATACCACTAGCTATCTTGGAATCCTCAAAGAACTCAGGATGCAACAAGCTTCGGATAGACAGGGTTAGGGTTTCACACACTAAACCAACCAATATCAATCAGTAATTAATTCTAGGGGAGAAAACCAAGAAACCTAGTCAAACAGACCCAAAACTGATCTTCCTTAATGAAAATATTTTGATTTGTACTGAAGATCACGCAAACACCATGCCTTTTCAGTCTATTTGTACACCTGCAACACACCTTGAGCTTTACCTATGTCCATTTTATGATGATACAGGCATCTGCAATCAATCATCAAACCCTCTGGACCACCCTGCAGTAGTCGACACAACAACTTCATCAAATCTTGCCACAAAAACCATAAATTCTGGTCCTTTCTCTCGCTAAGAAACCCTCAAAAATTTTAATTTGAAATTAAATAGCTATTTCCAAGCACCAACAACAAATCAGTGGTCAAAATTTAAACCTCAATCAACTTTAAGTCGCAGCCGTCAGATCTTGTCCTTTCACGGGCTTTATGACTTAACTCATCAGATAGCCCTGGGTTAACATTTAGCGAACATGCGACAAAGCAATTCTTATTCATGAAATGAAATCTTAACCCACCATTTAACTCAGTGACTTAGTGGCCAAAGGAAAACAAACTTACCCTGGTTACATTTGGCGAATTGGTGACAAAAGGTTTTCGCCAGTTCGCAAAACATTTTAAGTCATCGCTAAAATACTTAGCAACCACATGACATTTCTTCGCTGAATCGCCAGCCAATTTAAAATACCACCATCTCATTTTGTGAATGGGTGAAAAGCAATGAAATTCATTGGGCCGCTAAACTTATTTATCCAGACCGCTAGACCTTAGACCCCCGCCTGGGCCTGCTTTATGCCACCTATCACCATGTTATTTGCTGCTCATGCTTGGTCATCCCTGACATAGGACCCACATTTAGTAAGCCTTTGAAATCGGATGGTGGGCACAAGATCTCATGGCTCTGACACAACCCATAAGATCTTATGCCAACCGTAGATCTTGTCCTTGTCACTGACTCCTCTAACAACAGCCCCACCCTATAGTATTCCTCATCATCTTCTAGCTCAGTCAATCAAAAATTGAAACCTCAGTGATGAATCATCATGCGGTCCCACTGTCCTCGACTAACCCTTAACATTCTATCCATTTGGTGAACATGCGACCAAAGAAACCCTCGCCCATTCGTGAGAACTTTGAGAGCACCAATAAATCATTTGGCTACTATGTGAACAATGTTCACCAAATCGCTAAGTCACTACACCTTTCCCTAAAACATCACGTGAACCAATGAACCAAGCAAGCATTTGTCAAAACTACCAAAAATACTAATAAACTAATTGGGCATGCATCAAGAAGATCGACGCTCATCTCATCTTCACATAGACCTCCAAGATTCCATCAGATTACACACCCACCGTCGGCTGGAGAATCTTACCCTACCCTGACAACCCTCTAACACCAGATGAGATCAATGGTTGTCACATAATCTCAAGCCTCTGACAAATTTGATAAGAACTTATGCCATTCATTGATTCTCTAACAAGGTCAGGGCCCTTTGACAAGTCGAAAACTAGGTCCCACTGACAACATATCTAGTCACTCACCCATGGACCAATCAAAGCCTGCCATTTGTACTTACATGTCACTTCAGACCCATAGTCTATCTACCATCACATCAGATGGTCATCGTTAAAGCATGATGTTAAAAGCCGTGCATCTTTCCTCAGCAGTATAGTGATGATCGTTGATTTTAATCACTCATTAACAAGTCAACAAGGAAGGAAGACAGGGCCCGCTAGGATAGATGGCACACGGTCGCGAATTCACATGTCAGAGACCTCTAACACCAAACAATCTTGCAAATTAATGACAACCACATATTTTGAAAAGGTGAAACATAGGAAAATATTATTGCGGGGGACTTAGGAAAAATTAACGTCGAAAGACTTAGGAACATATTTTGCTGGGTGCATGAAAACTTAGGAAAATAAAGGCCGCTAGGGAATAAAATTTAATGCACATGCCTTTATAAAAATTTTAGTGGCCCAAAAAGTAACATGAAATTAGAACAGGGCTAGGGAACACTTAGGGTTTGTTGAACACAACGGCTAGATTTTTGAAATATTACCAAGGGTTTAGCCAGAAAATAGGGAAAAACAACTGCAGAGATCGGAAGAAAAATGGTAGGGCCATGAAATTTTGCAGGTGCCAATAGTGGCTCTATCTGAGGATGTTGAAATGCAAGTTTTAACAAGAACCATAGGACTCTGGGATGCAGACAAAAAACTGCACTAACCTAAAATAGGGAAAGAAACACACGACCTGAAAGGAAACCAACCTATATAGAAATTTACAAAGTATTTACACATGCATGATAATCAAAAACTTAACTGAAGAAGGGCTTCAAGAATTTCCCATGCACTGGCAATTCAAAAACTTCACCATCCATGTTCTTTAGCAAGTAGGAATCCTTCCCAAAACTATCATGAATCACAAAAGGACCAATCCAGAGTGATTCAAATTTCTTATGCTTCCCTTTATCTTCTGCCCTCACATTCCATTGAAGTACCAAATCATCAACCTTGAATTTTTTAGTAGTTTCTCTTTTGTCAAATAAGTACTTCACCTTCTCTTGCAACTTGATATTATTCTTTTGACTCTCTTTTCTTTGTTCATCTAACTCAGTCAGCTGCATAATTCTATTCTGCATTGGCTCTGTGACATCCAACTCCTCATCCTGAATAAACTGATAAACTAGAATTAGATTATTTATAGGTAGCCTTGACTACAAACCATACACAAGCTCAAAGGGAGACTTCCCAATGGCTCTTTTCACTGTAATCCTATCTGCCCATAAAGCCAATCTCAACTTGGAATGCCAAGCTCTCTTATTCTTTTCAAGTGTCTTCTTCAGGATTGTCAGGATACTTTTATTGCTAGACTCAGCTTGTCCATTTGCTTGAGGATGATAAGGAGATGAATAGGAAGTTATGATTCCATTATCTTTGCAAAACTCCTTAAACTCATCTGATCTGAAACACATTGCATTATATGTAATCAACTTCATAGTAACACCAAATCTGGTCAAAATACTGTCAAGTAAGAAATCAATCACCACTTTACTCGTCCTCTTTGTAGGAATAGCCTCTATCCATTTTGTGAAATAGTCAGTTGCAACAAGTATATAACTATGTCCTCCACTATGTTTCTCAGCAAACTCACCTATGAAATCCAAGCCCCACATGACAAACGGTGCTTCAGCAACAATTGGGTTTAATGACAGTGCTCCTGAGTACTTTAATTTTGAAGCAAACCTCTAACAAGCTTCATATTTCCTAACATATTGGAATGAATCCTTAAACAATGTAGGCCAATAATAACCTACCCTTAAAACCTTGTGAGTAGTAGTCCTTGCTGAAAAATGACCTCCACAAACACCAGCATGCATTTCATTTAAAACCTTATCTGCCTAATATTTGTCAAGACAGAACAGCAAGACTCCTCTATTTTTCCAATACAAGTCCCCTTGTATCAATGTATATTTATAAGCTTACAATTTCAAGGACCTCTTTTGGTTATCTATCATAAAGTTCGGGCATCTAGCATTCTTTATGAAATAGACAATATCAGCATATTCTGGTTGCAATTCAATACTTGTGATTGTCATATCTGGAGTTCCTTCATTATTTACTTGGACTAAGTCCATATTTTCTTCAGTCATCAATTTTGCTAGGCCTTGTCCTCTCATGAGCTTAGTGATATGAATTTCCAAATTGAATTCTTGAATTCTAGTAATCCAATTGCATCTCTTACCAGTAACTTCAGACTGAGTAAGAACATCCTTTACTACTAAATGTGGGACATATGCAATAACCTTTGCACACACCAGATAAGGCCTAAAATATTTGACTACTTTTACCAATGCATATGTTTGCTTCTCCATCATCTCATAATTTAATTCAGCAGCCTGCAAGGATTTGCTAAAAAATGCAATTGGATGTTCAAAACCCTCATTGTCCTTTTGTAATAAAATAACAGCAATGGTGTGAAATGATGCAAAACAAAATAATGAAAAAGGCTTGGTATAGTCAGGAGACCTAAGCACAGGTGCTTGTTGGACCACATCCTTAATTTTCTCAAATGTAGCCTAAGCCTCTATAGTCCATTGAAACTTCACATCCTTTTTTAACAACTTTACTATAGGCTTGACCATTTTAGAAAAATTTGCAATGAATCTCCTCACAAAATTGATCTTCCCTAGAAAGGACTGCACCCCTTTGAGATTTTTTGGTGTAGACACTTTCCTGATTGCTTCAACCCTCTCTGGATCAATTCTTATTCCATTTTTTGATACAATGTGTCCTAGAAGCTTTCCCTCTTTGACTACAAAATTACATTTTTTAGGATTTAGGGACACACCATACTCCAGAGCTTTGACAAAAATCTTTTCTACGTGCGAACAATGATCATGAGCCTTCTTGGAATAAGCAGTTAAGTCATCCTATTACACAACCATAAACAGGTCAATGTACTCTTTGAAAGCAACATCCATGGCTCTTTGGAAAGTTGCTCCAGCATTTCTGAGACCAAATGGCATTTTGACATACAAAATAGTTCCCCAAGGTGTTGTGAATGTAGTTTTGAATTGTTCAAATTCCTTTACCAACACCTAGTTATATCCAGAGAAGCCATCCATCATAGACAATAACTCACAACCAGTGACCTTGTGCAACATTGCCTCCATATTAGGCAGTGAATAATTATCTTTCAATGATGCAACATTCAAATTCCTGAAGTCTACACACAACCTAATGTCACCATTCTTCTTTCTAACTGGGACTAAATTAGACACCCAAGTTGAATGCCTTATAGGTTGAATTATTCCTACATCACTCAACTTGACTAGCTCCTACTGCATCTTAGGAGCCAACAATGGGTTAATGGGCCTTTCCTTTTGTCTGAATGGTTTGACATCTTGCTTTAATGGAATTTCATGTTGGAAAAGGTGCTCTCTATAGGCTTTTAGGTCATCATAAGACCATGCAAACACATGCTTGTACCTCCTCAACAACTTTATCAAATTATCTTTCAATTGAGGGGTTAATCCTTTTCCAATATAGACCATTTGAGGAGCATTATGTGATCCCAAATTCACTTCCTCCAGATCTTCTACATTAGCATTACTTATTTTTGACATATGATCATTTTGGCTTCTATACAATGCTTTTAACTCAGTTAAGCCTTTAGGAATACTATTTGAACTCAACTGGATCACCTCACTTCCAATGATCATGTCCTTGCCTTCAATTTCCTCAACCAAAGTGTTGCAGTCTATAGGTTGATCCTCATATATGTCAAGACATTGAATAAATTTCAAGATGTCATGATCATCCTCAAAGACCTACTAATTGTAAATGTTGTCTGCAACAACTAGTCTACTTTTTACTTCAAGAATTGATACTCCAAACAAATTTGAATCATCCCCTTTTAGAGCAACATTGGCCAAAAAATCAGCCATTATGTTATTTGATCTTTTGACCCAACATATATTGAAAGCATCAAACATTTCAACCTGATCCCATATCACATGTTTATACAATTTCAATCTATCATTTTTTACAGCATATTTGGATTGAACTTGTGCTATCAAAAGCTCAGAATCACCAAAAAACTTTAAACATTTTATCCCATGTTTGATAGAAATATTCAATCCCAAAGACAATGCCTCATATTCAGCGGTATTATTTGTGCATTGAAAAGTCAATGAGAATGAATACTTGAAAGTAGTACCTGATGGAGATATGAATAAGACCCTAGCTCCCAAGCCTTCTTTTGAGCATGCTCCATCAAAATACATCTACCATAGTCCATCTTGTTGCTTCTTTAATTCTGCAACTAGTGGATCTACCCCTTCCACTGGTGGGACAATTTCATCTAACTTGAAATTCTCCATGTCAACATCCACACAACAATTTAAATGATCATCATTTATTTCAATCATATGTGGAGTTCTACCTTCTCTAGATACTTTCACATTGTCACCATCAATATTGAAAGTTGCAAAGGATAGATCACACTAGATACTACCTCCCATCTAAGCACTCTACTTCCTTGACAACAATATCCCATAATGAGGGGGAATATCTACCACTAGAACACTCATTGTTAGCAACTTGTCAGGGAAAGTTGTCAACCTATAAGGAAGTGCTTTTATAGTACCAATAATAGGGACCTCTCTTGAATCCATAGCCTAACATCTACCATGAGGTGTATCTACTTTCAAACCCAAGAATCTTATTATTTCTGCAGGCATAATAGTATTAGAGGCTCCTGAATCAATCATACAATTTCTTAACAACTTTCCATTCACTAATAAGGACAAAAAGAAAGGATCAACTATTCTTGACACAACATTAGTGGTATTAGTGTCCAAATAAATCTAAGGGATCTTAGAGATGATCTCCCCACACTAGTTCTCAATTGAAACACCTCCTACAGTAGCCATTCCATCAACCTTGGTGGAATTTTGGGTATCAGAAGAAAAAGCTCCTTTTACCCAACTCAAAGCCTTAAATTTATGCTCCTCAATCCTCATCATTTCTAATAAGGGGACCTTGGCAATGATTTGTGACAACAATTTGCTCATGTCAATGGGAACATACTTTGGGTCAACTACATCTTGCCCAATGGCAGTGACCTCTTTACCTTCTTCATGTGTAACCACATTGGAACAATCTTTTCTCTGACCCTTTTCTTTCTCTTGCAAATGAGGAACAGTACCTTCAAGAGGTTTAGCTTTTACCTTGTAAGCCACAATTGGCTTTGTGAAATTGGCATTCTTCTTCACTTTGGTTTTGTCAGCAGTGTCAGTAACCTTTTGCTTATTTTGGGCTTGTTTTTCATCCCTTTCTATTTTCTTGATGAAAATTCTAGTAGGCTTGCCACTTGGACCACCTACCACCCTATTTCTCAAATTATAGTTACTTTTAACTTGGGACACCATGTCTATTGTGATTTGTGCAATTTCTTCATCATAAGGTCTTCTCAACATTACTGACCCATCACTTCTTAGAGTATTGCACTGAACTACATCAAGGTGATTATCTTCTTCATCAGAAAACACTTGCTGATGGTAAACCTCATTTCTAATTTGGGAACTACTAGCATCTTGGTTTTCATCTTCATCTACAGAATATAACTCATCATATATGTCTGAGGAAGTGATACCAGACCCTTGATCATCATAAGTATCATCATTGTTGTTGCCTTGATCTCCATCTGCAGAAACACTTTGAGCAATAGCACATTAATAGGGACCATGAGGTGATTGGAAAACAATATGCCATGGAACACCATCATTCATATTCATTTTATTTCTATGCAAAGGGTCAGGGGTCTTGTCATTTGGTTTATCCTTTCTTTCAGGAAGCACTGGCTTCCCATCCTTCCATTGAGTATTATAGGGATAGTTCTGCATTCTTGGCAACTTATTAAAGTTATTGAAAGATGGCCTATCATTTCCTTGCACTCTACTATTTCTTGCTTCACCAAGCTTTAAATCCTTTATTGCTTTCAAGATTTGTTTCAAACTATCATCATCTTTTGGCTTTGCATCAGGTTTCCCTAGCTCTCTTCTGTTTGAGACTGATGGCTGACAATCTTCTCTCCTTCCCAATTTCCCTAATATCCTTCTATTGCTCTCTATATTAATAGCCAATTTATAAGCCTCTGCTAAATTCCTAGGGTTCTTATCTCTCAAAAGATATCCTATCTTTGAATCAAAAGCATTCAAGTATGTGACAAGACATACTCTATCATCCAATCTGATAACTTGTAATAACTTATGCATAGCCTCCTAAAATCTAACATTGAATTCAACAACACCCTCATTTGAAATTTTCTTGATGTTGTTAAACTCATTAAGCATGAAGCCTTCATTGGTTTTATCACCATACTATTCCTTGAAAGACTACCTAAACTGATTCTATGGACATATGCTAGCATGAGGCAAATTTCTAAACCAGTCTCTAGCATCTTCAGTCAGAGACTGAACAAAAAGCTTCATGATCACATCATCAGGCTCAATATTGTAGTCATCTATCACATCAATGAAACTTTTTAGATGCTCTTCACAAGTAACTGCATTGCTTCTGATGAATTTTGGGAGCTTCTTCCTAATTTCATCAGGGATGGGATTTGGATAACCAGGAATCCCAATAAAAACCAATTGCTTATGCCTCTCATGAATGGGACCTACTTGAGATGGGCCACCACCTAAAGATGCAGATGTTTGAGTATTAGAAACATTAGGAGTCTTAGGCATACTAGAAGTTGTAGCAGTATTCAACACATTTGCTCCTTGTGCTTGAGAAGTGGAAATGGTATTAGCATGGCCAGAAGATTTCCTAAGGAAATCAATCTTTTTCTTCATTTCAGCAGTAGTGGCTTCAAGCTCTACTTTTTCTAACTCCTTCACCAACAATTCTTTTTTTCTTTTTGCTTCATCCAAGTCAGCCTCTAATCTTGCTACCTGATCCAAGGACCTTTTTGCATGATTTGGTTCATTTATTGAAACTCCTACAGCCTTTTGTTTACCTTTGTCCCTAGGATTTTTTGTCTCATAGATCTTATGGACAATAGACTCATCTTCTGCTTGTTCTGTCACATGATCTTGATTCATGGCCTCAAGATCCAACAATTGTCTCTTCAATTGCTCAGCTCTAATCATAGCATGTTTGATCTTTTCCTCCTTTTCCTTGTGTCTTTTCTGTCTCAAATGGATCTGTTCCTGGACTCTTCTCTCCAACTCATAGACCTCTTCAAAAATTTCTTCTAATTCAGGGAGAGTAGTCTCAAATTCAGCATCTCCTACTTGAACCTCATCTTCATATTAGTTCAGACCCAAATCAACAACCTCCTCATATTCAGAGGTATTTCCTTCTTGATTCATTTGAATAGACTAGATTTGTTCCTCTTGCCTAGTATCTTCTCTATGTTTCTGAGCATGAAACATATTTCTATTCCTTCTTCCTCTCTTTGTCTGACTAGGCCTAGAAGTACTTGGAATACCTTCTCCCAATCTGTCCTTAGGAAGCTTATTTCTCTGAGACCTAGTACCTCTATAACTCATCTTGTGAATGATTTTCTAACCAGTACTACTACAAAGATTATTAGAGTCGCCACCCAAAATTTGGGAATTCTTCTTTAAAATATAGGCACCAATGGTAACTAGTTGGTTTGTGTATAGGGTAGGAGCCCTGGCTCAACTAAGCCCTACAACTTTAGCAAAATATTTCTTACAACTCCCTAGCAGAGTTGCCAGTCTATTAGGGATTTTTCTTGCAGGTCAAACTTAGCAAGGACATAGGCTTGATTCTCAGTAAATAGGTTTCCAAGTTTGCAAGAAAAGCCTAATTAATGAGGATTGGATAAGATCCTCCTTCTGCTTTGAGCTCCATAGGACTCAGGTAGGTATTGCCTACAAATAGGTTACTATCTTTCTGTAGACTAGGATTTGAGCGTGCACCTAAACCTGTTTTGAAGGCCAAAGACAAACAAACGTCATAGCATATAATCAAATCAAATTTAATGGTAAACAAACTAAAATCAAAGCCACCTCAGTTTAAGCCTAAAACGGATGCGCCCATGCACCGTTTGATATGCTTGGATATAAATGGATGTGGGTGTGCAAACTCAAGCACTTGGAGCATGCTAAATAAATGAAGATTTGAGGATCAAGAAGACCCAAAATCAGACAAAATAGGTATGAGGAACCTATTTTGCCTCAAAGGCCTCAAGAACACACAAATATGCAAAAGCTAAAAGATGAACTAAGATTAAAACAAGAAATGAATCTATGTTAATCCATTTAAGCTAATTTAGATGTGATTTAAGCTTGAAAATAATCTAAAATGATGAGTTTATGCTTATGCTAGAATGAAAATGGCATTATAACTTTGCTATTGAGTTTGAGAGTTGAAAGATGATTTGCCTTAGGAAGTGAGGGTATTTATAGGATTTCTAAAGGCTTGGGGTAGGAGGAATGAATGGCCAGGATTGAAATCCTTAAGAGAGGCCAAGATTCACTCAAAGGGAAGCACATGGATTG
The DNA here is from genome assembly GCA_027943335.1 of Chamaecyparis obtusa. Taxonomy (NCBI): domain Eukaryota; kingdom Viridiplantae; phylum Streptophyta; class Pinopsida; order Cupressales; family Cupressaceae; genus Chamaecyparis; species Chamaecyparis obtusa. Next base: position 4,788,964 of record BSBK01002231.1, read on the forward strand.
TGCTAGTTCTCAGCCAATCAGGAGGTGACACATGTCACAAGGTGAGAGGATGAAGGGAAGGGCAAAGAGGAGTCAACAAAGGGGGCTCCAAGCTCATAACTCTCCAAATAAATGCTTGTAAGAGAAATGAATGGGCTTTAAGAGGCTTTGAAGACTTTGGGGAAGCAATAAATGCTTTGTGGTTGAGATATTTGGAAGGAAAGACTTTGCTTTGTTTAGGAAAGTCTTAAGCTTGGTTAGGATTGCACAAAGGTTTAAGGGTAGGATTAGGATTAGAAAAAGGATTAGGATGGGTGAAGAGGGTGGATTTGAGAAGATTCTAGAAGAGTCTAGATTTCTCCTTAGTTTCATGGAATAAAAGTTATTCATTCCAAAAGTTTAAGTTTTAGGAATATTCATTAAAATATTTTCAATAAATATGAAAATTAAATATTTAACGTTAATTAAATATTTAACCTTGGGATTAGGGTTAGAAAAGATGGGATTAGCCTTTTAATCAAAATTAAGAAGGGATTAGAAGATTTTGGAAGAGGTTAGTGGTCTTAAGGAAATTGGCCAAGTTTGGGATAAAAAATAAATTAAAAATAAATTAATTTATTTTTGAAGTTTTTGGTCAATTTATTAATTAAATAATTAATAAATTAGGGATAATGTCCAAATGACATTTTTAGGCTAGATTCCTTAATTAAAGATTTTTAATTAAGAGAGAGGGATTTAATGCCATAAAAATAAATTAATTAATTAAATAAATAAATAATTAATAAATGATGATCTCATCAAGGATTTTCAGAAAACAAAAATAATTTATTTTCTGAAGGATTTTTCGGTGTCTACATTTTGCCCCTCTTTGATGCGATGCCACAAGTGGCATGGCGTCAAAGACAAGAAAATAAGATGCCGAGGCTAGAATCAGAAGAAGAGGGTACGACACCTGGGTGGACTAGAAGAAAGAGGAACATGCCCCGGTGGGACAAAATCATGGAAGATGCACCCAGTGGGACAAGGAGGAAGAGGGATTACGCCCTGGGATAGAGTGTGCCCAGCGGGACGAGGAAGGAAAGGCCTAGGAAGAAAGGGGAGATAAATAACCTCACTTCTAAGAACAAATATGGATGGTATGCAAGATGAGATGGAAATGCAAGATGCAAGATGCAGCTATATGCAAAGATGCAACATTAATCTATATGATAAATGCGAGGGACCAGATAGCTCCAAGTGCAAACGGGAGTGCACAACCTAGATTTAATATAGCTATGTTAGAGACCTGCCAAGGATACTGGGATCACGAGGCCTGTCAACAATGTCGCAGAGGACTGACGAGGACTGACGCTAAACAAACACACAGGGTTGCCCCAACATCACACATGAAGCACAGAGGCGACATGGTGGATCCGATGCTGAAGGAACCACAAACACACAACTGACTCACAGGCAGAAGCGAAAGATCAAAAGACCTTGCCCCAAATTATCCGCACACACAGCACACTGTGATATAATGAATCATGGTGACCCTGGTGGGATAATGAGAAGCCAAAAAGATTAACAAGACCCAAAGGACAAAAATCCAAGATCAAAATGATAACTCCAAAAAGACATCCTTTGCCAAGGAGAGAGATTAGGTTTGATTGATGGTGGGAAGATTGGTCGGACAGGAGGAACGATATATCCTCAAGGACCAGGATGGAAGATTAGGTCAGACAGGAGGAATGATATATCCTCAAGGACCCATGGGTTGGTGAGAGAATAAGTGTAGTTGTTCACTGGCAAAAGCTGAAGTTCAAGGAATAATCAGGATGAGCAAGGATAAGTCGACAATTGATGTTGCTGAAGCACAAGGCCCGAGTGGGACTAAAAATTTTCTGAGGCTAGGGATGGGACAAGATATTTGATCAAATGCTACTACAGGACAGACAAAGATTATGTACAACAAGGAGGAATGATATGCACAAGGGATATGTACAGAAGCTCAGGATTGGGGATAGTAAGATCACACTCAGCGGGACTCTCACTAGGACGGAGACAAGAAGGATAAATACAGGGAGGATTGCGCTATATAGGAAAGGGAAAAGGATATGGTACAAGATATGGTACAAAGCTTTGGAATAGGATATGGATTGCAGATGGGTTGGAGAAAGATGGAAGCTGAATGCTTGGAAGATAGGGGAGATGGAACTGCTGGGAGATCTATTATGGATGGAGGAAGAGGACGGTAGCTGAAAGGACAACTGAATAGATAAATAGCTCAGTTTACTATGTTGGCACCTGTTTGCTAGGTTTTCACCAACATACTTGTCCAAGGTGCTTGAATTGCCAAGTTTTCACCGTTGGACGATTATTTTCTCTTTCTCTTCTCTTTTTCTTTTTTTTACTTTTTTTGCTTTTTTTGCTTCTTTTGCTTTTTGCTTTTTTGAATGTTTTTGGATTTTCTGATATATGCAGGATCAGGTTCAGGCATAGAACCTCTTCAGATGGATGATGTTGATAGGATCATTCAAGGGCTCACCCTCTGGTGTTGATAGCTAATAGGCTCCCAAGACGAAGGATGCGGTGACAACATAGGGGCCCAACCAAGTAGGCTCAAACTTGCCTTTCTTTTCTCTATTTGCTAGGACCTTCTGATTTTCTTTAAGGACCATGTCACTGACCTGGAATTGTCTAGGATGGACCTTTTTGTTATAACTCCTTTTGAGTCGATTCTGGTATGCAACCAGGTGATCGTAAGCTTGCTGTCTCTTTTCATCTAGTAGATCTAGCTGTGTGAGCCGGAACACACGATAGTCCTCATCAGTTGTATAGTTCTTCATGGAGACACGCAAGGATGGAAGCTCGACCTTGATCGGCAGAATGGCTTCAGCACCATATACAAGGGAGTATGGGGTGGTGCCTATGGGAGTGCGATAAGAAGTGTGGTAGGCCCAGAGGGCGGGATTAATTTGGAGGTGCCAGTCACGACCAGAATCATTGACAACCTTCTTGAGGATTTTCAAGATAGTTTTGTTAGTTGCCTCAGCTTGGCCATTTCCTTGAGGGAAATATGGACTGGAGAAATGGTGATGGATGTGGAGTCTGGCACATAGATCATCCACATGCTGGTTTTCAAAAGGTGTGCCATGGTCTGTGAAAATGGTAGATGGTATGCCGAAGCGGCAAATGATGTGGTAAAGGATGAACTTGGATATTTGGATGCCAGTGGTTAGGGTGAGCGGAATCACTTCAACCCATTTGGTAAAGTACTCTGTGGCTGTTATGATATACTTGTGTCCATCCGAAGAGAGGGGGGTGATCTAGCCAACGAGGTTGAGGCCCCAACATGAAAAAGGCCACGGTGGTGCAATAGGCTGTAGATCCTGTGCTGGTGCATGTATCAAATTGGCACGCTGTTGACATGGGAGACATTTCTTGACAAATTCACATGCATCATGTTCCATTGTTGGCCAATAATATCCAACTCTAAGCAGCTGCTTTGCTAGAACCATGCCACTCGTGTGGGCACCGCAAATTCCAGCGTGAACTTCTTGTAAGGCCAGGATGGCCTCGTTTGAGTCTAAACATCTAGATAGGACATTGTGATACCCGCAACGATATAGGGTGTTGGCTACAAGAGTGTAGCAGGAAGCTCTGCGAATAAGGTTTTGGCATTGGTTATTGGTGAGATGGGGAGATATGATACCATTTTTTAGATATGCATGGATGTTGTGGTACCATGGGGATTGAGGACCAACCAAGACACACACCATGTCTGCATCGGTGTTCTCATAAGCCGGTGAATGTAGCTGCTCGACTAGAAATTCATACTGTGTTGCGTCATGTGGGATTTCCAATAAAGATCCAATGGTTGCCATTGCATCTGCTGCTTTGTTCTGAAGCCTTGGGATCTTATTGAATTGTAGATGTAGGAAATGCTCTTTCAGTTTATCCACCAATTGCTTGTAGGGTAGCAATTTGTCATCCTTTGTCTGATATTCATCTAGGACTTGTTTGATAATCAACTGTGAATCTCCAAATACTTGTAATTCTGTGATGTTCCATTGGATAGCTGTTTTGAGACCTAAGATGAGTGCCTCATATTCTGCAATGTTGTTGGTACAGGGGAATCCCAACTTGAATGATTTTGGAATATAGTCACCTTGAGGTGTGACGAATAGGATTCCTGCCCCAGAGCTATGGGATGTGTTGGAACCATCAAAGTATAGTTTCCACATGGGCTGCTCTTCAATCATGCATAAATGTTCATCAGGGAATTCCATGATTAGTGGATAGGCATCCACCAGTGGTGCTTCTGCTAGTTGATCGGCAATGACTTGCCCTTTGATTGCTTTGCGATCTACATACTGAATGTCAAATTCGCTGAGTAACATGACCCATTTTGCCATACGGCCTGTGAGGGTTGTCCTTGATAACAGATACTTAAGAGGGTCCACCTTTGATATGAGCTTGATTGTGTGGCTAAGCATGTAATGTCTAAGTTTTTGAGTGGCAAAGACCACTGCTAAGCATGCTTTCTCCATGGGTGAATAGTTAAGCTCATAGCCCACAAGAGTGCGACTGATGTAGTAGATAGCTCGTTCTCTATTTTCATCATCATGCTGTGCTAGGAGTGCCCCTAGTGCTGTAGTTGTTGTTGAGATGTAAAGGATGAGTGGGCATCCTGAAACCGGTGGTACTAGGATTGGAGCATTAGCTAGATACTCCTTGAGCTTATCAAAGCTTCTTTGACATATGGGATCCCACTTGAAGTTGGTGTCTTTGCATAAGAGATGTGAGAATGGTTGGCACTTGTCCGCTAGTTACGAGATGAACCACCGTACTGATTGAAGCTTGCCCTGTAGGCTTCTGAGCTGTTTGAGATTTCTTGGTGGAGGCATCTCTGTTATTGCTTTTACCTTTTTAGGATCGACCTCTATGCCTCATCTAGAGACGATGAAGCCTAGAAGCTTGCCAGATGTAACACCAAAGACACATTTCTTAGGATTAAGCTTTAAGCCATAATGATTCAGACGATCAAACACATGTTCTAGGATGTTGAGGTGTTCATCCCTTGTTTTAGATTTTGCAAGGATATCATCCACATAGTCTTCAAGGATCTTGTGGATCATGTCGTGGAAGATCACTGTCATTGCTCTCTGATATGTGGGCCCTGCATTCTTTAGCCCAAATGGCATCATGTTGTAGCAGAAGGTACCCCATGGGGTTGTGAATGCTGTTTTATGTTGATCTACTTCCGCTATATGAATTTGGTTGTAGCCTGAAAAGCCATCCATTAATGATAACATTTCGTGACCCACTGTGAGGTCTACAAGCATGTCTATGTTTGGAAATGGGAAGTCATCCTTAGGGCATGCCTTGTTCAAGTCTCTGAAATCAGTGCATATTCTGATGTCGCCAGAAGGCTTTGTGACTGGCACCATGTTAGAGATCCACTCTGAGTAGTCGATTGCTCTGATAATCTTAGCTTGGAGGAGCTTCTCAAGCTCTGCTTTGACGAGCAATGCTACCTATGGATGCATTTTCCTTAGCTTTTGCTTCACTGGCTTGACGTTTGGGTCTACTGATAGATGATGAACAACAAGGTTTGGATCGAGCCCAGGCATGTGGGCGTATGACCATGCAAAGTTGATGATGGATTCCTTAAGCAAGGCACTGAGAGCAATTTCTTCTCCTTCTGTTAGGTTGACTGCAATGTAGGTGATCTTTGGATATTCTTCTATTCCCAAGTTGATTGGCTTGGTTTCCTCTATGATGACCGGCGACTGCTCTGGTCTATAATCTTGGATAGGGGGAAGAGGCAAGGCTTCATCTTCTAGCGCCCGAATTGCTAGGTTTTTGCTAGAAGATACGCCCTTTGTTTTTACTATTTTGGAATCAGAATGTGCCCCAGAAGGGTTTTCACATAGAGACTCATGATGTTTTTTTGCTTTATCATTTTTGCGGCTAAAGCTTGCCTCTTCCCCAAAATATCCTTCTGGGTGAAGCTGATAGATAGAGGTTGATGTTGGATCCTGATTGCTTGCTGGACCTGATGCCCCCATGAATTCTAGGAGTGCTTGTGCGCTTTGGAACTCATTGATGTGTGCGATGCTTGGTTGGTCCCAATCTATGAGGTCGGGATTTGTGAGGGGAAGATCTATGAGGTTAATGGAGAGTTGTTGGAGGACAGAAGTCCCCACGAGGGTGTCATCGGCAAAGATATCGTTGTAGGATCGGATGTCTTTCTCTTCGGGGATGTCTTCGATTTCCACAAGGTCATCCTGGCTATTTGAAAAGTTCACGTTGGTCATGTTAGTGCCCACAGTTGTGGTATTGGGCTCTTGTTCAAGCAGGCGAGAGGTATTAAAGCCAAGTCCTTGCTATTCTAGATTTTGGGATGGTATGATAGGAAACAAATTTCCATCCTCTTGTGGTCCTAGACCACCACCTTGATAGTTATAGTGTTCTATGACATTTTTGTAGGGGATTGGATATTTCTCTTTGAAGTACTCAAGAAGTTGCATGTCACGGGATGGGGGATCTTTGTATAACCATTTGTTAATATCTGGATCTATCTCTTTGCTGTTGATGGTACCATGAGACTCAAAAGTCATGTTTCTGATTTGCTTGAGCTTATAATGTTCTTCAACAGGCTTGTTTTGACAACTTGGGTGCCCTTGAGTATGTGAATCACGTGGAAGAGCTCCTACAGCAAATGCATCACTGAGGCTGTATTCGCCACAACCCTGGTTCTTGATCTTGACGGATGATAAGATGGAAGAGAGGATGGTCTTTGGATCGTGATGGGATCGGGATGAGCTAGCAATAGAAGTACCAATATCGGTTCCAGGACAATGAGTAGAATGAGGGAAAGATGCTTCCATCGCAAGGCAATATGCGAAGGGGTTAGGGTCAGCGTGGATGGTAACCTCAGTGCCTTGATGTGGAAACTTGATGCACTGATGGTAAGTAGATGGTATGGCCTTAATGGAATGGATCCATGGATGACCGAGGAGGATATTGAACGGTAGGTCAAGATCAACAACGTGGCAGAGAGTATCTTGCGTTGCTGGGCCTAGCTGGATAGGCAAAGTTATAGTACCTTCAAAGGTACGCTCCAAGTTATCATATGCTTTGATAGTGATTTGCTCATGTTGTATGTCAGCCTCCGTGAACCTGATCTTCTTGATGAATTTTAATGTGCACAAGTTGAGGGCTGAGCCATTATCCACTAGAACTCGTTTGATGGCGAAATCTCTGACCATGACAGCAATGCGGAGAGGGAGAGTATGGTCAGGAGAGACATCTGGTATATCAGATTCTTTGAAGGACAAGGCACATGCTTCTGATAGGTGTCCCACAAGAGTTTCAAACTGAGTTGTGTTAATGTTTGTGGGGACATGACCTTCTTTTAGAGCTTTGTCCATGATCTCCTGATGGATGGGTGATGTGCGGAGCAAATCAAAGATAGATATTTGGGCTGGCATGTTCCCAAGATGCTCTATGAGATTGTATTGTGCTCTTGGTGCATTATGCTGTGTTGTGCGTGCATTTGATGCTGGCCTGGTGTTAGACTGTGCTGTGGATGTAGTAGATGTTGGCCTTGGAGGAGCAGCTGATCTCGGAGGAGCACCGGCAACAGTTATCCTACCACTGCGGGTAGTTGCAGCACATTGTCGATCCGGCTCTCTGACGTGGATGGTATTGATGGTGGGCTCATCTTGGATGGGCTCAACTTGAGTTATGCATCCGACATACTTGTCATAGTTGATGTAGGCCGCTGTGTGATCTTCTTGCTTGCCTTTGCCATGATTTTGGGGCTGATTGGCATTGGCTTGATTCTTCCCGGTATCGTGTTGAGGGAACACATTTTGATATATTTGCAAACCGGCGTTGGGTGAAGCTTGAGCTTCTCATCGACCTGGATCTCCTTGCGATCAATGAGATCCTGGATGTAGTTCTTAAGCCGCATACACTTCAATGTTGTGTGCCCCTTCACACGATGGTAATCACAGTATTCATGTTCTTTATACCAATCAGACTTTGGTGCGTTGTCATCCTTCTGTGGGATGGGCGAATATGTGATCATATTTGCCTTGGCTAGCCGATAAAAGATCTAAACCACAGGCTCACCCAAAGGTGTGAAAGTCCTCTTTGGATTGTTCTGATTGTTGGGTTTGTTCTGCCTTGGGGCAACGTTAACTGCATTAACAAGATTGCCTTGACATGCTGGCTGCTGCTGTTGGTATTGCTGCTGATACTGTTGCACAGGTGGTTGATGAGCTTGAGGAGGCTGCTGATAAATAGGTGCTTGATATGCGGGAGCTGGGGGTTGCTAATAGATGGGCGCTTGTGGCGGTTGGTATGTTTGAGCTGGTGTAGGACTAGCCACAATGAATTGTACATTCTTAGTGTCAGTGGCTCCATCTGTAACAACATTCTTGTTACGATTCCAGTAACGGGATTTATCATTGTTGGGTTTGTTCTTGGAATCATCCTTAAAGTGACAAATAGTGCCTTCATCTAGGAGAGCTTTCTCGATGCCTATGCCTTTGCTCTTGATGTCTTGGTATGTCTGGAGATAGTTCATTCGCATGTGATGGGATAGCTTCAGATGCAAGTTATCAATGAAGATCTTTGTTAGATGCTTCTCTGGCGGCTGATATGATAACCTGGTTGTAAGATTCTGCCATCTTTGCAAGTATTCTGCAAGGCTTTCTCCTTCTTTCTGCTTTGAGTTGCATAGGTCTAGCAAGGACAACTCATTCTCCACATTATGGGCATAGTGTGTGATGAACTTCTCAGAGAGTTCAGCAAAGGTTTTTATTGTCCCATGTGGTATTTTGTAAAACCACTCAACAATAGTTCCTCCCAAGCTTTTAGGAAACAGGCACAGGAGATAGTTATCACTGTAAGCCACTTCTTGGCACGCCATGTAGAACTCTTTGATATGATTTACTGGATCTCCTTTCCCCCGATACTTGTCGAACTTGGGCATCTCAAAATGCTTGGGGAAAGGGATAGTTGCTATGGACCGATCAAAGGGATATGAGCACACCTCTTTGAACTTGTATGTTTTATTCTCTGTTCCACTTTGTAGCTCCTTTAGAGCATTTTTCATTGCTTCCCACTTAGCATTGAGTGGCGAGGGAACTGGAACTTCTGCTTGTGATGGAAGCTATGGAACTGGATATGGCGCTTGCTGTGGATAAATGGGTTGGAACTGATTTTGGGGCAATGGTTGTTGGGGATATTGCTGGTGTGGCATAGGGGGATATTGATATGGGACCACTTGATATTGTTGGGCTACTTGCTGTTGTTGAACTGGTGGTTGTTGTAGGACTGCTTGCTGATATTGGACATTTGGAACTTGTTGTTGTAACTGATGGGTGGAAACTTGTTGTTGTTGGGGGATGATAGGGATTTGTTGCTGGGGCTGATAGAAAGGGACTTGCTGTTGTTGAGGAATGATGGGTGTTTGCTGAAAGGGGACATGTGGTTGCTATGGGGGAGGCTGTTGGAACAATGCTGCTTGCGGGTATGATGGTGGTAGTTGCTGAGGTTGGCTTTGGGTTTGGCTGATATAAGCTAGGTGCATGCCTGTGTTACTTAGAGGTGGAACAGATGTGAGAAAGCTAGAAGCAAAGGGTGATGGGGTAAGATAGCTAGGGAAAGTTGGCTGTTGAGGTGGTGGAACTTGCTGGAAGGTATTTGGGATTTGGGACGAATAGCTTGAAGCTGGTGATGGTTGGGGTAGTTGCTGCTGTGCTGCTCGGGTGAAGGCGGTTTGTTGACTTGCAACCATAGATGTAGGGGATTGAGATGGGATCCCCCATGCCTTCATTTCTTCTTGTGTAAGGCCCCACTGAGAGCTTGTGTTAGGGTGCACTTCAATGGATGATGGAATGGTAGGAGCAACGGGAGCTTGTGACACGAATGATGGTTGAGAGAAAGGAGCTTGTTGAGGTTGTGGTTGAGCGGATGCTTGTGAGGAGGAAAATGAAGGAAACACCCAAGAGAAAGATGAGGTTGGAATGGGAAGTGATTACGCTAACCCCAAAGAAGAAGGTATAGGTGCTTGGGGGGTGAAGGATGACGGTGCTCCTTTGATGGTAAAAGGCGTTGCTTGACTTGCGGATGGCGGCGGTGTAAAAGCTTGTGTGAGAGGTGGAAGCTGACTTTGGGTTTGGATTTGGGCTTGGGCAGCCATAGTAGATGATGAAGCAAAAGGGGTAGGAGATGGAGTGGATGGTGCTGCAGCTTGTGTTGTGGGACTGGCGAGGCTTCCTTGCAAGAAAAGGGGAATGGTGGAAAGCTCTTGGGGTGTTTTCATGATAGGATTGGGAAATGATTGGACAAACGGAGAATACGCTTGTGCTGAAACTTGGATTGTTTTGATGGGGATGCGTGGATAGAGAGATGGTGGGATGGAGGTACTTTCTGGTAGATAGTGGGCAAATGTGCTTTGTTGATGTTGCGGTACAAGGGCATTGGTCGCTGGTGGGCTTTCTGGAGGATTTACAAATGCTTGGTTTGCCAAGGGGGATGAAGGGATGTTTGGATCTTCACATGGGTTACTGGCTTGGATGTGGGGATTGTAGGTCATCATGCCGTTGGTGAAAAGTTTGGGATCAGATGAGGTTGTTGGTGGATAAGGATTCATGCTTCTTCTTTTCCGAGATCTGGTCTCAACAGGCATGGAGATGCAAGTGCTAAATGTATGCAAGATGTTTGGCTAAAAGATGTTGATGGATGCAAAGTTGATGAACTTCTAAAGATGATGACTTTCTAGGATGCAATGCAAGGATGGATCAAGATGGTGATGATGGAAGCTGGATGGAACTGATATGGATCAAGACGATGGAGGAAGGATAGGTTGCTGGTGAAAAGCTGGTGAAAAGATTACTGAGCGGTCAACAAATAAGCTGCTATTTTTCCCAAATGGAGGATCAGAGATATGATGGGGTCAACCTAAGATAGATTGATGATCTTCGGTCCACAAGTTTCTTATCAATACACTCCAATCTCTTGCTCAAGATGATGGCTATGCAAGGACAAGGTTTGATTTCTTTATGACAACACGTTGTGCCAAAAAAGAGGATGATGGTCTCTGATCTTGGATATAGGATAGGAACAACTCAAAAGGTAGAACACTAAGTGTTGGTGGATCTCTGGATTTGAAGCAAAAGATGATGGATCTGCTGGAAAGATATGGAAAGCTGATGGGGGGATGCTGGTGGAAAAGGTATTGAAGGGTGAAGGGACAAATGCTCTATCTAAAGGGACAATGCAGATGACAAGGATTGATTCTAGAATGCTGGTAGGAAGATGAATGCATATGAAACTTTATGATGTTTTGAAATGCAACTAAGGTTTTGATGCTGATGCAAAGGGTGAAACTAGGATGAAACTAAGATGCAAGGCTTTTTGAGACAAGATTTCAAGATCTGAAGATGGAACAAGACATGAACAAGGATTTGGCTAATCTTCTGGCTCAAGGTTGACAAAGTGATGGTTAACTCGGAAATGGAAGGCGAACTGTTTGATGCGGGCATTATGGGCAATGTTCTCAAGTCTGGTTTGGGACTTCTCCTCTGCTTGGGTTTCTTGGATAATGGATTGATAGGTCTTGGTGTTCTTCTTGGAAACTTTTCGCTCTTGATAGGCTTGGGATTTGGGCAACTTTGCTTTAGGATGTTTGTTCTTGCTGGGCATCACTTGGAAAAAGAGGGTTCTGATTTTGAGACAAAGGTTTCCAATGGCAAAAGTTAAAGTCAAAGAAATCTCTGCAAGGGACAAAGCAACCCTACGGGATACAAACAAAGGCAACTGACTCTGACAAAGCTTTGAAAGTGTATGTTTCAACAAGTGTTTTCACGGAGTCTTTGACTGTCAAGCACTTCAAACAGATCTACCTAAGGAAGGTGAGTATCAAAATTGCTTGCCCACAGCTTGGTATCCCCTAGAAGGGAATACAAATGGTGAGTAATCTTGAGGCGACCTGGTAAACCCCTTGGAATCGGTCCTTGCACAAGGATTTTGATACTTTCGGATGTAGATAGGGTAGCCTCTATTTTATCAGTTTGCTAATGGTTCCGTGGTGTCTCCATACCCGGTTATGCTGATCATTCGTGACTCACTTAAGAGCCTTGCCAATTATGCTGGGGGAGAGGAATGTTTACCATCCCCAGACACGTGTTTGGCACGAACGCCTGGCGATTAGGAGATGTAAGCGATTCTTTTGGTATTCGCTTATTTATATACCGGCTGGAGGGGATACCGGTTTGAGGTCATTCTCCGAGGAGGAAGTGCTTCTCCTTGGACAGGCCTCGCTAAAAGTAGAACAGGTGAACTTGTCCAAGTTCAAATGTTCTACGTTGCTTACTCTAACAAGGATTATGCAAGAATTGAAAAACTCCTACATGCACATCAAGCAGATTTTGTTCATTTTCCCAAATTTGATTAAGTGATGTTTTGAACTTTGAAATGAAGACACTCGTGATTAGTTTTTGATTTGTTCTTTTCCTCAAAATGTAAATGATTTGAACGGTTGCAAGTTCTTTCCTTTTGTGCATTCAAGATTTGATTAGCGAGTTGATTTAAGAACTTTGAAAAAGCTTTGTTTTATCCCTTAGATCACTCAAGATTGAATTTGTTTGCTTGCTTTGAAATCTGAAACAGATGAGGGAATAGAGTTGTTCGTTCCTTTAGTGCATTCGAGATTGAGTTAGCTTTTCAAAATGACAATGACACTTAGGACCTAAGTTCTTTCCTTTAGTTTCATTCAAGATTGAGTTTGACTTTTGCTGTAATAAAAGAAGTGAAAAACCAGTCCCAAGCAAAAACAAAAAGTGACACTGTCCAGCTTATAGGCGACGCTGGAAAGTTCAGAGGTGACATTTAATTCTTACAGGCGACATTCTATACCCAAAAAGGTGACAGATAAAAAAGCAGAGCCGTGATTTCTTTTGTCAGAGGTGTGATTTCATTACAAGAAGGCGATAGAAGAAGAATTCTGGGACGTAACAGAAGTTATCGAAAACAGGAAAATCTCAGTTATGCAGGCGTGAAAACAGAGCTCATAGGTGTCATTTCTTTCCTCAAAGGTGTGATTTAATTGCATGAAGGCGTGACTGAATTGTTTGTAGGCGACATTTATTTTCATGAAGGTGACATTTCTTTGGTTGAAGGCGACATTTCTTTGCCGTAGGCGTCATTTCTTTTCATGAAGGCGACATTTCTTTTGTTTCCTGCAAAATACAAGCATATAAAGTATAATCTTATCAAAATGATTGTGGTTTTTTGTCCCACCGGGCGTGCCAGAATGTAGACTAGGATTTGAGCGTGCACCTAAACCTATTTTGAAGGCCAAAAACAAACAAACGTCATAGCATATAATCAAATCAAATTTAATGGTAAACAAACTAAAATCAAAGCCACCTCAGTTTAAGCCTAAAACGGATGCGCCCATGCACCGTTTGATATGCTTGGATATAAATGGATGTGGGTGTGCAAACTCAAGCACTTGGAGCATGCTAAATAAATGAAGATTTGAGGATCAAGAAGACCCAAAATGACACAAAATAGGTATGAGGAACCTATTTTGCCTCAAAGGCCTCAAGAACACACAAATATGCAAAAGCTAAAAGATGAACTAAGATTAAAACAAGAAATGAATCTATGTTAATCCATTTAAGCTAATTTAGATGTGATTTAAGCTTGAAAATAATCTAAAATGATGAGTTTATGCTTATGCTAGAATGAAAATGGCATTATAACTTTGCTATTGAGTTTGAGAGTTGAAAGATGATTTGCCTTAGGAAGTGAGGGTATTTATAGGATTTCTAAAGGCTTGGGGTAGGAGGAATGAATGGCCAGGATTGAAATCCTTAAGAGAGGCCAAGATTCACTCAAAGGGAAGCACATGGATTGTGCTAGTTCTCAGCCAATCAGGAGGTGACACATGTCACAAGGTGAGAGGATGAAGGGAAGGGCAAAGAGGAGTCAACAAAGGGGGCTCCAAGCTCATAACTCTCCAAATAAATGCTTGTAAGAGAAATGAATGGGCTTTAAGAGGCTTTGAAGACTTTGGGGAAGCAATAAATGCTTTGTGGTTGAGATATTTGGAAGGAAAGACTTTGCTTTGGTTTAGGAAAGTCTTAAGCTTGGTTAGGATTGCACAAAGGTTTAAGGGTAGGATTAGGATTAGAAAAAGGATTAGGATGGGTGAAGAGGGTGGATTTGAGAAGATTCTAGAAGAGTCTAGATTTCTCCTTAGTTTCATGGAATAAAAGTTATTCATTCCAAAAGCTTAAGTTTTAAGAATATTCATTAAAATATTTTCAATAAATATGAAAATTAAATATTTAACCTTAATTAAATATTTAACCTTGGGATTAGGGTTAGAAAAGATGGGATTAGCCTTTTAATCGAAATTAAGAAGGGATTAGAAGATTTTGGAAGAGGTTAGTGGTCTTAAGGAAATTGGCCAAGTTTGGGATAAAAAATAAATTAAAAATAAATTAATTTATTTTTGAAGTTTTTGGTCAATTTATTAATTAAATAATTAATAAATTAGGGATAATGTCCAAATGACATTTTTAGGCTAGATTCCTTAATTAAAGATTTTTAATTAAGAGAGAGGGATTTAATGCCATAAAAATAAATTAATTAATTAAATAAATAATTAATTAATAAATGATGATGTCATCAAGGATTTTCAGAAAACAAAAATAATTTATTTTCTGAAGGATTTTTTGGTGTCTACACTTTCAAGAAAACAATGGATTGGTGGATTAGGTCTTCATTGTCATGCTATTGAGTCTATTAGAGGTACTTTTGTGGAAGATAATTTTGAAGACAGCTGAGAACAACCTGTTCCAGAATGTGACTAATGAAACTCTTAGTATGATAACATGAACAATGGCATAAGGGTGATGAGTCCTTCTTCTTTTTATGAGTAAAACTCAAGGAAGGTTAACCTTTGATTCACTCTTCAAGGAATCAACAACTATGGACTATAAAACATTAGGGACAGTCCTATTTTTTAGGTACATGAAAATGAAATGAAATGGTACTAGTAATGGTGAATTTGGTGTTTGATGACTGAAAGGTGTTTGAATGACAGAGATCAGATCAGTGCCTAATCCTTTGGGCAAAGAGTCTAACATAAATCAATAGAGGAATTTATAGGAAATACAGTGATATGCCTTACAAACCACATACAACTTGGATAGAATGCCTTACAAACTATCTTCTCAATCTATGTTTGCTACTATCAAGATCTTCCACAGATGTATTCATTCTCTGAAATTGCACATAAGGATTTAATTCTTTCCTTGAAAGAAACTCATGCAACAATTACATAGCTTCCTTACAACTAGTATGTTCCAAATGCCTTACAAATAGAGACATACAAGAATAAACACAAAGAAAAGAGACAATAATAGAACCAAGGTAGAAATTGTATTGTATTTCATGGAAGTGTATCAATACATACAAGTAAACTCTTTACTCAAAATCATAGGATCAACAATCTGCTCTACAAAGCTTGCAGTATCAGCATTCAACCATCAAGAATATGGAACTAGAGAATAGAATCCCTTGGATTGCCAAAGACTGGAACTAGGAACCAAAAGATTGGAAAACCAGAGAGCTAGGAGACCCAAAAAGTTTCAGAACCATTACAAAATCAGAACTGTTACTACTTATACCACTAGCTATCTTGGAATCCTCAAAGAAATTAGGATGCAACAAGCTTCGGATAGCTAGGGTTAGGGTTTCACCCACTAAACCAACCAATATCAATTAGTAATTAATTCTAAGGGAGAAAACCAAACAACTTGGACAAACAGACCCAAAACTGATCTTCCTTAGTGAAAATCTTCTGATTTGTACCGAAGATCATGCAAACACCATGCCTTTTCAGTTTGTTTGTACACCTAGAACACACCTCAAGCTTTACCTATGTCCATTTTATGATGGTACATGCATCTGCAATCAATCATCAAACCCTCTAGACCACCCTACAGCAGTCGGCACAATAACTTCATCAAATCCTACCACAAAAACCATAAATTCTGGTCCTTTATGTCACTGAGAAACCCCCAGAAATTTGAATTTGAAATTAAATAGCTATTTACAAGCGCCAGCAACAAATTGGTGGTCAAAATTTAAACCTCGATCAACTTTAAGTCATAGCCGTCAGATCTTGTCCTTTCACGGGCTTTATGACTTAACTCATCGGGTAGCCCTGGGTTAACATTTAGCGAACATGCGACAAAGAAATTCCTATTCATGAAATGAAATCTTAACCATCATTTAACTCAGTGACTTAGCGGCCGAAGGAAAACAAACTTACCCTGGTTACATTTGGCGAATTGGCGACAAAAGGTTTTCGCCAGTTCGCAGAACATTTTAAGTCATCGCTAAAATACTTAGCAACTAGGTGACCTTCCTTCATTGAATCGCTAACCAATTTAAAATACTACCATCTCATTCTATGAATGGGTGAAAAGCAATGAAATTCATTGGGCCGCTAACCTTATTTATCTAGACTGCTAGACCTTAGACCCCCGCCTGGGCCCACTTTATGCCACCTGTCACCATTTTATTTGTTGCTCATGCTCGGTCATCCCTGACATAGGACCCACATTCAGTAAGCCTTTGAAATCAAATGGTGGGTGAAAGATCTCATGGCTCTAACACAACCCATAAGATCTTATGCCATTCATAGATCTTGTCCTCGTCACTGACTCCTTTGACAACGGCCCCACCCTGTAGTATTCCTCATCATCTTCTAGCTCATTCAATCAAAAACTGACACCTCAGTGATGAATCATCATGCAGTCCCACTATCCTTGGCTAACCCTTAACATTCTATCCATTTGGTGAACATGCGACCAAAGAATCCCTCACCCATTCGCGAGAACTTTGAGAGTACTGCTAAATCATTTGGCTACTATGGGAACACTATTTGCCAAATTTCTAAGTCACTAGACCTTTCGCTAAAACATCACATGAACCAGTGAACCAAGCAAGCATTTGTCAGAACCACCAAAAAAATTGATAAACTAACTGGGCCTGCGTCAAGAAGATCGACGGTCATCTCATCTTCGCATAGACCTCCAAGATTCCATTAGATTACATGCCCACCATTGGATAGAGAATCTTACCCTACCCTGACAACCCTCTAACACCGAATGAGATCAATGGCTGTCGCATAATCTCAAGCCTCTGACAAATTTGATAAGAAATTACACCATTCATCGATTCTCTGACAAGGTCAGGGCCCTCTGACAAGCTGAAAACTAAGTCCCACTGACACCATATCTAGTCACTCACCCATGAACCAATCAAAGCCTGCCATTTGTACTTATGTGTCACTTCAGACCCACAGTTTGTCTACCATTACATCAGATGATCATCGTTAAAGCATGATGTTAAAACCCACGCATCTTTCCTCAGTGGTATAGCGACGATCGTTGATTTTGCTCACTCATTAACAAGTCAATAGGGAAGGAAGACAGGGCCCACCGGGACAAATGGCACACGGTCATGAATTTGCATGTCAGAGACCTCTGACACCAAATAGTCTTGTGAATTAACGACAACCACATATTTTGAAAAGGTGAAACATAGGAAAATATTATTGTAGGGGACTTAGGAAAATTAACGCCAAAAGACTTAGGAACATATTTCGTTGGGTGCATGAAAACTTAGGAAAATAAAGGCCGCTAGGGAATAAAATTTAACGCACATGCCTTTATGAAATTTTTAGTGGCCTAAAAAGTAACATGAAATTAGAACAGGGCTAGGGCACACTTAGGGTTTTTTGAACACAACGGCTAGATTTTTGAAATATTACCAAGGGTTTAGCCAGAAAATAGGGAAAAACAACTATAGAGACCGGAAGAAAAATGGTAGGGCCATGAAATTTTGCAGGTGCCAACACACCCCAGAGTCAAGAAGTTACATGCAGATTTGAGAAAACTATACCATTGGCCAGGTATGATATTTATCATTGCAAAGATTGTGGCTAGATGTTTGGAGTGCCAGAGAGTTAAGGTAGAGCATCGTTATCCAGGTGGACTTCTGCAGCCACATGAGATACCAGAGTGGAAGTGGGATATTATATCCATGGACTTTGTTGTTGGTCTTCCTATGTCTTCTCATTGCTATGATGCTATTATGGTGATAGTGGATAGGTTGACTAAGGTAGCCCACTTCTCACCCGTTCATACTACTTTTACAGCACCTACAGTGGCACAGGTATTCTTGCGGGATATCATCAAACTTCATGGCATTCCTCATAAGATTATATCTAATAGGGATTCTCTTTTCAAATCATCCTTTTGGAGAGAGTTACAGTCAGCATTGAGCACCAGACTCAATTTTAGCATAGCTTATCACTCTGAGACAAATGGTCAGACTGAGAAGGTAAATCAAGTTTTGGAGGATATGCTTCATATGTATGTGATGGATCACTAGACCAGATGGGAGGAGTACTTTCACTTGGTGGAGTTTGCATATAATAATGGACATCATTCATCTTTGGGTATGCCACCTTATCAGGCCTTGTATGCTAGACCTTGTAGGACTCCTTTGAGTTGGGATAGGATCGAGGATAGAGTGGCAGTGGGACCACAGTTAGTTAGGGAGATGGAGCAGTAGGTAGAATTGATTAGGCAGTGTCTTAGAGAGGCTCGGGACTGACAAAAGAAGTATGTGGATGTGAAGAGGACTGATCGTGATGGTTGGAGACAGAGTCTTCTTGAGAGTGTGATCACATAAGAGCCCAATCCATTTTGGAAAGGATTCTAAGCTTGCACCTCATTTTTTTGGACCTTTTGAGATCTTAGAGAGGATAGGCCTAGTTGCATATTGACTAGCTCTGCCACCTAGCCTGTCACGTATCCATGATGTATTTCATGTTTCTTCTTTGAGGAAGTATATCTATGATGAGAATCACATTATTGATTGGGATGCTTTATAGGTGGAGTCAGATGAACAACTAGCATTGGAGCCCATACATATTTTGGCTCGCAGAATGTTGGCCCTTCAAGGTCAAGAGTTGGACTAGGTTAGGGTCCAGTGGGATTGCTATGATGAGGTTACGAATTCATGGGTGGATGCAACATGCATGAGAGCACAGTATCCCCACCTTTTTGATGAACTCCAAGAGGAATTTCATGCCTAGGGGGGAAGGACGTGAGGCCTCACCTCGTGACATCATTTCATAGAAGATTATTTTCCATCTTTGGACTCGTGTTGACACTTTATTTTATCATGTTGGACTATTGGGATAGAGACATTATATTATGATGCTATGTGATGACTTATGATTATGTGACGATGATATAGGACTTTTACTTTCATGTTATTTATTAGGTCATGAGCATAGTAATTGTTAAATCTTTGATTATGTATGATACTTTGATGTTACATTCATGTTAGGGAATTCATGAGAAATGATCATGATTATTATGTTAGGTGAATTAACATGTACCATTTTATTCTTGACTTTATATGCTTTAGAAATAATATGTTGAAAATGATGAGAATTATTATGAAATGCAGTTAGAAAATTATGATGTTAAGAATGAGAATTTTGGATGTATTCTAATTGCATATACATATATATGATATTTGACATTTCATGAGCTACTGATATTTTTTCAAGTTCCCAGGTAAGACCATGCATGTATTGGGGGAAATTAAAGATGGATATTTGTAAAATCATGTTAAGCCAAGGTTATCTCTAAGAGGAGAAATTAACCTCATTGTAAAGTGAATTTTTTGTAAAGTGATGCATGAATGTAATTATTGATTATGTTTGTTTTATTTTATTATTTTAGGTCTACTTAGTGTGCCATGTGTATTGTGTTGTAATTTGATTTATTTGTGGTGTCAATTGACACATGTCATGTGAGTTGGCATGCCCAAGTGCTTAATGTGTGTGACTGGTCTCTATTTTTAGGGACCATGAGTGGGAATCTCTCTCATTTTCGGATTCAATCTTTAGGTGGTCTTTAGAGTGGCTTTTAATGACCATTTATAGTAGTGGACGTTAAAAATAGGCTACCCCATCGTGGTTCCATGTGTTGGGGGTCAAATTTTGACCATTATGATGTATTTTGACTATTTTTGCCCTTCCAAAAGATGCTCTTTTGAAAAGTGACGAAATTGGAAGAGGCATGTAAAACCCACTCCTTGTTTTTGAATTTTGAATTTGAATTTCCCTCTTTTGTTTGAAAGGTTTAGGGTTTGTCTTCTTAAGTGGATGGAGGGAAAATTTGTGGGTAATTTCCCACTCTCCAATTTTTGGAGACTTGAGAGTTTGTGAGATTGTGAATCTTGTTTTGGACTTTTGGAAGATTTTGGTGGTTGCATAGCGAAAGGAGGAGACTGGTTGGAGAAAGCTCATCCGAACTCTCTTGCAATTAGCTTGGATCATGGTTGGATCTTGAATTCTCTTGTCCTTATTGCTATGTGTATATTTTTACTTTTCTTCTATGTTGAGTGAATGATAGTTCTATGTGTAAAATTCATGGCTTCTTGTCTTTGCATGTATGTGTATCTTCTTTTCTTGTTGCATTGTTTTATTGGGCTGTGCAAGAAAAAATTCACCCTTGGGAGGGAAGAGAGCCTTGATGGGTGAAGGGAAAAAGTTGGGACTACTCATCTAGTGTAGAGTCCTTCCTCTAGGAAGAAGGGGATAAGGCATGGATATATGGGCATCCATGTTGCCATCTTTGAGTATATAAATTCGGGGTCATAAGGGTGTTGTTATTGTGATGATTATGAGAAGGATTGATGGTTGTACCTATGGCCTTGTGAAGCCATTTTGAGCAGATTTTAAAGCCTTGTTGAAGGCTAGTTTATTCTTGTATTTTGGCATCCTCCTAGTTGGGTAGATTCCACCTTCACCCCTACTATGGGTCCAAGGTGACTCATGTTGTGCTAGCTTTGGGAAAGGGAACTTGATGTTTATGTTTTTTTTTGGTTTTTGTTTGTTTATATGCTTGATGTATGAATGTTGAAACCCTATCCATATTTATTTTTCCTTAGCTTGGGGGTGGCCATGAAATGGCCTAGGTTGGGAGGTGAGCCTCCATGGTCTGTTTGTTGTTTTGCATATTTTTCTCAAGGGCATAGCTTGTTGGTTTTCAAGGATTTAAAGAGAAATTGGGAATTTACTTCTACTTCATGTTATTTAATTGATTGACCTTGAGCCTATGTGAAATTTTTTTTAAACATGACTATATTAAAAAGCCTAGCATGTGAGATTCTTGTAAGAGATAGCATGTTAATTTATTTTCCTCTATTTTATGGAACTAAAGTTATCATGAGAATGTTGCTTTGATTTCCCTTATGTTGGAGTGAAACATTAGTGTTGATGTTTTAAGTTAGATGAAATGAATGTAAATGTTTGATTCTCTACATGCAAGGAAATAAAAGAAAAGATATCTCTATTCTATGAATTCGTTATAAAAAGTTATATGTACATTCCTTGTAAAAGTTTGTCCATAAGGAGATAGATTTATTTTTCAAGTTATGATGAGTCTTCAATAAGATAAATGTATATAAACATAGTTGCTCTTACACTAAAGAAATTAAATCTATTGTTTATTTTATTAAGTGGTTATTTTCTTGTATAGTGTAGCAGAGAATTATTTCTCCCTAACTTGCTTATGTTACCATATGTTTCCTTAATTATAAATACTTGCAGATATATTAATAATCATATATTTATACCACTGAATATATATAAATGTGAGTTAATGGATTACAATTTGTTTTTGTAGCAAACTATACATTGCAAAATAACAGTTCTAGCTATTAGTAAGTTTCCTTTAAAAAAGATTATAATGTTATGTTTGTTTTCATAAATATCCGCATATATATATATATATATATATATATATATATATATATATATATATCAAACCAAACATATATATATATAATAATAATATAACTGTATTATTAAAAATTGGTTAACTTTGTATCCTGGTATTTCTTTATGTACTATTCCTTTAACTTTAATGATTCCATATATTATCATATGTTATGAAAACTGTGTACCAAATTTTTTTTATATAACAAACCTTGTTATGGAAATTCATATAAAAACAACTATGTTTTGAAACCCCCTTAACATAACCCAATATGAAATGAAATTTTTGGGTATATTCTTGCAGTGGTTTCCTCTGAAACCCTAGCATGTGTATGTGTATGGTTTTGGGTGGGCGCACTCAGTGGGGCACCACTGTTCTCCATGGTCGAGGTTGTGACACCCAGTGGTGGCACCACTATTCGCCATGGCCGAGGTTGTGATGCCTAGTGGTGGCGCCACTTTTGCTGGTGGCTACAAGACTTCCTCGGCCGAGCAGTGGCATCTCCTTTGGCATTTGTGTTTTGTTTTGTTGTTTGTTTATTGTGCTATCTCTATTAACTCTAGTTTGATATCCAGGGAAAGTCAAATCCCCCCCTAAAACAATTCAATCTCGCTTGTTCTCTGCATGTTGACTCGGGATTAGTGTCTCCCTCTCGCTTGCCTTATGGCGAGAGTATGGCATGTTTCGTCATTTTATTAAATAAACTACCTAATATCAAAAGCACTAAGTGTTATTCATACTTGTATTAATAAAAATTATATGTTCACTTATGTATGAAGGACGCCCATCTACTTAACCCTGTACCTCATTGAGATTTTTGCCAAAATTGTTTATAAATTTTGAATGTATTGCAATTTGTAAGTATTTGTAGAGCTCTATTTTAACAGTGTGCTACTTACTGGTATAAGACTAGTGCCTGGGATAGGCAGAATATTTACATTGAACCCAGAATCTGATCCATGTGCTTCCATGTAGCCTAGACACCTTGGTTCTATTTTCTCAAGAACATATGAAAATATACACACACTGGTGTGTGTATACATTCATGTGTTCTTGGGTGAATACTCTGTCCCTAATCCTCACACCAGTCTCTGATCATCCTACTAACTGTAGACATCACAAAGGAAGTGGATGAGGGAGATAGTTGGAGGTTAGGGTTTTCTGGCCTAGTTTTATTTGGCCCAAACCCTAACTTCATTTTAGGGATTTGGTTGACTTTTTAATTATTATTTTTTAATTTAAATCATTAAACTTCTTCTCCTCTTTTAATTCTTGTAATAAAATTCTTTAATATTAATTATTTGTCTTCTTGGAAAGTTCCCTATTATTTTGGGATAAGATTTGATTTTTGAGTGAGGAGTATCTTATTTCTAGATTATTATTTAGTGTTGAGATATTAGATTTATTTAATCACTTTATTAATCAATTAGTTTCACTGGTAATTATACCTTCCTTTTGTTAATTTAATTATTTATTTATGGATCTTTACCATTTAAGCATACTCTTATTTATTGTGATCATTAATTCTTCAAGAGGATAAATAATTTATAATTCCTAGGTGGACCTAGAAAAGTTGAAAACCCTTAATAATTATTATTATTAATTAAATTACTAATTATAACTTTATTATAGTAATTTAAATTCTTCATGTTACGTTTAATTCCTTTATAAATTAATATAGGCAAGATTAATATTATTTAATTTAATCTTTTAATGATATAGAATTATTGTCTTAATGTATTTCCTTGATTTGGATTAGGGAATCATTCCTCATGCCCTCGTTTGGTTGAACCCTAGTTAGTGATTACTTTGACCTAGTGCACCTGACATAATGGGGATGTCGCAAGCCAGTGCTTGCATCAAATCCCCTTGTAAGCCATGTGCACTAGTTGATGTCTTGTCCTTGTGTTTTAGCATGAAACCTTGTGTTAGTGACTTTTAAAAAAAATTGTTGTGTGTTTTGCCCTAATTTTGGGCATGACATCCTGTTTTATCAAATTTCAAGTGTATCCCTTCTATTCCCAAAGCATTATATAATTTCACTTCCTTAATTGATGGCAATTGACTGACAAGTTCCTCCCTAAATTGATGGCAGTTCACTAGCAAGTTCATTCCTTATCTAACTGATCCTCACTGAAAGTTATTATTTTTATTATCAAAGATGTTTAAGTAGAAAAATAACAAATTAAAACAATAAGACACATAATTATCTAGGAAAACCCTCCTCCTTGAAGGATAAAAACCCAACAAAAATAATATAATTATATTTACTATGAATGACAAAAGTTTGATTAAAATCAATCAACACTAGATCGATGATATGAGCGATCTCAATAATATATTGATCTACCTATGAATATATATCTATATGCCTATAATATATATATCGTTCTACTTCTCCCTAATGTATCTACTATACATAGGTTTGCAGTATGACCATGAGTTATTCTTTAAGTATATCTAATTTCTCATTTGATGATTGTTGAGGGAAAGGTACCGAGCCCCATTATTTACCTTGGGAAAGAAATGGTTGCAACCCTTTACGGTAAGAAATATATCTCTCCTGATCATTCCTCTTCATAAAAAATATGAATCACACCCTTTTATTTACTTCTAAAAAATCACATCTCTAATTGTCAAGTGACGTGCCACTCATTTATTGGCTTGTATTTTGATTGGCCAATCATTTGTCTTTTATCATTATTGGCCTGTGTGTTATACAAATCATATATCATTATAATCACTCTTTCTAGATTATCAAATTCCTTGGGCAAAGTTGATATGAACCTCTATTAGCACGGCCGGTCATATTTATTCATTGATATTCTCTATAATATCTTTGTATCGTAAATATGACTATATATATGCTTGATATCCTAAGTGATATCCTAATGGGAAGGAAGTTTAGTATTTACTCTTTATCAATGATCAATATAATTCAGAGAGAAGAATATCTTTCGCTGCTATTACATCAAAAAAATTAACTTCAGTTCTGACTAATTAACCACAAGCCCTCCATATTCTAGTCCACTATAGTTCTATCTCAATGACAAGTATAGATAGGAATGAAACCAATACCAAACTCAACCACTCTAGCTGAAAGACTGAGTCACCACTAAATTGGAAGACATTGACGCAAGATAGGATGCAAGAGGGGCCAAATAATGGCACACCCTAATGATCCAAGCCTGCCCAACACATGTGGAAGCAACAAACAACAACAGTAAGAGAGAGAATGCCAAATTTTTCATATATTATCATCAAATAGAACCATACATGTCAGGCTATAAGGCCTTCCCGGTTAGGGCCAGATATTACAATGAATCATAGAAGTCCTCAAACATGTGAGGATCTATCAAAATCTCTACTTCTATCTCCTACCAACTCCTATCCATCCAGTACAAAAAAAAAATTGCCTTTAAACTCTAAACCAATAACTACATTTATACAAGAAGCTACTGAGTTGAGTCAGCCTTCAGGATCCACAATCAATGGAAGGAATAGTCAAATCTAGGACCACACACTTCCCAATGATGGATTCCAACATTGAATCCATGATCCAATATAAATGCACAAGTCAGCCATAATAGGAACTAAAACTAAACCCGTCAGTAAGTGAGATAACTGAGCAGCAGATAGGCAATGTCGAGCGCCAGTGAAATAACCAACTGCACTCGCTAACCAAAGGAAATTGACCAACTACTGACCAAATCGGTCAAAGAAGAAACCAAGCAACATAGATAAACTCCAAATTGTTTTTGGTGACACAGGATTGCCAAGGACCCGAGATGCTCCTGCATCAGACACCTGGGGTTATTTTGAAATGATTCTCTGAATCATTTGGTAGGTCTAGTTTGAGTTGCATCCAACTCAGACTATGAAATCCAAGAAGTATCTTCCATCAGTCTATTCCTCCACTTTACCAGATATTCCATATATTGTTTTCCTCTTGTACTCTTGATAACTCTTTCCTTCAAAATCTATTCAACTTCATCATTCTACTTCTTTGGATATTCTATCGGTACTATTACTTCTTCATTAGGTTCATGATACTCATATAAATCTGCAATGTTGAAAATCAGTGATATGTCCATGTCATCAGGTAACTCAATCTCAGATGCATTTCCACTATCAAATTTCTTCAAAATCTTGCAAGGTCCAAACTTCTTCATCTTCAACTTTCCATATGTCCCAATAGGAAATCGACCTTTCTTCAAATGAACCATCACTTCATCACCAACATCAAAAGTTTTATGTCTTCTTGATCTATCAGCTCTATCTTTGTATTTTTTATTACTTTCTTCTAGCTTCAGCTTCACATCTTCATGCAATGTCTTCATGTACTCAACAAACTTTACTCTCTTAGCACTTCTCTTATTCTCATCAGCAATGTCTCTCAAATTAGACATTCCTCTCAGTTGTGTGCCATTCACAATCTCAAATGGTGTCTTTCCAATACTCCTATTCATTGAATTATTGTATGCAAAATCTGTGTGTGCCAACACAAAATCCCAATTACTCAGTGTGTCTCCAACTAAACATCTCAAAAGATTTCCCAAAATTTTGTTCACAACTTCAGTCTATCCATTGGTTTGTGGGTTAAATGTAGAACTGTATTTCAACTCAGTGCCAAATTTCTTCCAAAGTGTTTTCCAAAAATATCCAACAAATTTACTGTCTCGGTCAAAGATGATACTCTGCGGTAATCCATGCAATCTAACAATTTCCTTAATGAAAAGATCTACTACATATACTGCATTTGATGTCTTTCTACAAGGTATAAAATGTACCATCTTAGAAAATCTATCCACAACAACAAATATTGAATCATTACCTCTTACTATCTTTGGTAAGCCAAGAACAAAGTCCATATTGATGTCAATCCAAGGTTTCTCAGGAACAACAATTGGTGTATCCAATCTAGTATTCTGACTTACTCCTTTTGCAACTTGACAAATTCCACAACTTTTCACAAATTTCTAAACATCTTTATACAACTATGGCCAATAGTATTTCTCCTTAAGCAAATTCCATGTTTTATCCATACCAAAATGTCTAGCCAAACCACTACTATGTTTCTCCTTTATCAGATTATTTCTCATTACTCCTCTTGATATACAAAAATGAATAACTTTAAACAACATACCTTCCTGAATGAAATATTCATCCCATTTAGTGTCTTGTTGATCTTGAATAGGTGCTCTGCACTTTCTCCATGGCTCAGAAAAATCAGGGTCAGACTTGTAAGAATCTCTCATCTCATCAAAACCAAGAAATTTAATTTTCATCTTGGTCATCAAAAATCTTCTTCTACTCAATGCATCAACAACTCGGTTAGTGACTCCACTTTTATGCTTTATCACAAATGTATAACTCTACAAATACTCAACCCATTTCATATGTCTTTGATTCAACTTATTCTAACTACCCAAATATTATAAAGCCTTATGATTAGTATATAACACAAATTCACTCGGTATCAAATAATGTCTCTATTTCTTCAGTGCTTGAACAATAGCATAGAATTCCTGATCATACACAAAATATTTCCTTCAAGCATCATTCAACTTTTCACTAAAGAAAGCAATAGGTTTACCTTCTTGACTCAACACAACTCCAATTGCACTTCCACTTGCATTGCATTCTACTTGAAATACCTTACTGAAATTAGGTAATGCCAAAACAAGTAATTCAACAACCTTCTGCTCTAGAGTCTCAAAACTTTTGTTAGCTCCATGTGTCCACTTGAATTCTCTTTTTCCTCCTCTCATAGTCTCAGTCATAGCATTACAAATTGAACTAAAATTTTTTATGAACTTTCAGTAAAAACTTGCCAAACCATGAAATGATCTTACCTCACTAGCATTCATAGGTGTAGGCCAATTCAAAATAGCTTCAACCTTTTGAGGATCCATCTTCAAACCATAATCTCAAATAACAAATCCCAAATACAAAATCTCTTCTTTCATGAATGAACACTTTTTCAGATTTATCAACAATTTCTCCTCTTTCAATCTCTGCAAAACTTGTCTAACATGCAACAAATTTTCTTCTCTGGTCTTACTGAATATCATAATATCATCAAGATATACAATCACAAAATTACCTAAGAATTTCTTCAAAACTTCATTCATCAACCTCATAAAAGTACTGGGTGCATTAGTTAAACCAAACAACATAACCAACCACTCATACAAACCTTCTTTTATCTTGAAAGAAGTCTTTCATTCATCACCTTCTTTGATTCTAATCTGATGATACCCACTTTTCAAATCAATCTTTGTGAAATACTTTGCTCCAGTCAAACTGTCCATTATGTCATCCATTCTCGGTATAGGAAACCTATATTTCACTATTATCTTGTTGATTGCTCTGGAATCAGTACACATTCTCCATTCTCCATTCTTCTTTGGTGCCAATACAACAAGTACTACACAAGGACACAAGGACTCAAACCTTCTCTAATCAAACCTTTCTCCAGTAATTCTTGAATTTTTCAGTTCAATTCCTAATTCTCAGTAGGTGTCAACCAATGAGGTGCCTTATTTGGTAAAATAGCTCTAGGGATTAGGTTCATACAATGATCAATACTTCTTTTCGGTGGAAAACCATCAAGTACATTATCATAAATGATATCACTATACTCAGTGAGTAACTTATCAATCTCTTTAGGGATATTCTCCTCTATTTTCTTACTCAGTTTGTTAGGGATTACAACAAAACATACATCATTTTTCTTCAAAGAGTTAACCAACTTTCTTCCTTCCATCAAACAAACTTTCACAAATGTTCAAACATTACTAACAAGTTCTTCCATCAATGGTAATAAGATTTGTTTCCTTCCATCAGCCACAATAGTATACTTATGCAATCTCCCATCATATATAGCATGTCTATCATATTGCTAAGGTCTACCCAACAAAATATGACAACAATCCATAGGCATAATATCACATAACGCCTTATCATAGTATTTTCCAATCTTCAAATTCACATAACATTGTTCACTTACCAGGAGTGTATGCTCATCTTTGATACATGAAATTTGATAGGGTTTCAGATGTACCAACCTTTCCAACTATGATTTTGTGACCATCTCTTCAGATGCCAGATTCTCTGAGCTACCATTATCAATGATTACCCTCCAAACTTTGTGAAAAACTTTACATCTGGTCTTGAAAAACTTTTCCTTACCAGATCTTCCTTCTTTCTTTCATTCCACAGTGCTCTCCTTACCATCAAGTTATTTTCTTTCTTAGGTTCATTCAGTGAATCTTCTTGCACCAAAGCATTTCTACTGCTACCAACCTTCTTACTAGTCTATGTACATTCAAAAGATCTATGTCATTCTTCTCCACAATTATAACAAGTTCCTCATAAACTTCCTCTACCATAACCACCTTAGTAGTTACTACCTCTACCTCTAGAACTTTCACCTTTCCACTCAGTCTTGCCTTTGTCTAGATTTGTCTTTTCTGGTCCATATCTATCATTTTCACCATTATATCTACCTCTTCCTCTAGGGAATCTACCACCTCGACCTCTTTGTCTTTGCTCATGTCTCTTGTTCAATTTCTCCTTGGCCTTTAAAGCATATTGATAAACCTCTTTAATGTTCTCCATCTTGACCATACTAATTTCCTCTTGGATGGAAACTCTCAAACCATTCAAGTATCTGTCGATTCTTTCCACGTCATCTTCATCATGTCTAGTTTTGATATCTAATCTATAGAATTCCTCAGTATATTCTTTTACTGAGCTATCTTTCTCTCTCAAACTTTACATTCGCCGAACTAGGTTAATCTGATAATCACAAGGTAAGAACTTTCCTTTCAATTTGTTCACCATTTTACTCCATACCTTGATCTTGTCTTTTGCTTTCCTTTTCCTATCCAACTGTAGATGTTCCCACTATAAGGAAGCATGAATTTTCAACTTTGTGCTTGCAATCTTCACCTTCTTATCCTCAAGATTATTTTCATAATCAAATTATTTTTCCATCTCGGTGATCCAGTCCACCAATTCATCATAATATAGCTTTCCACCATACTCAGGAGGATTGAAATGTGGTGTTGACTTCAAACTTGTCAAAGCCTTCAAAAATCTTTCTTCACCTTGATCTATAACAGATCGAGGTTCTACATTCACCTATTCTTCTTCAACTTCATCATCACTAATATCTTCAAGATGTCTACCTCTTCTTTGGGCTATTTCAATAGCTTCTAACCTAGTAGCAATCTACCTTAGCATATCTACCAATCTTGGATCTGCATCTCACCTCCCACAAACCATCTTGACAACCCTCTACAATTTTAGGTCAAATCACAATCTACTACCCCACAACAATCAACTAGGGCTTCAAGAGGAACCTACAAACCTAGATCCATGGAACTAGATCAAGATATCACCTCGCTTTGATACCACCTAACTCAAGATAGGATGCAAGAGGGGCCAAAAAATAGCACACCCTAATGATCCAAGCCTGTCCAAAACATGTGGAAGAAACAAACAATAACAATGAGAGAGAGAATGTCAGATCTTTCATATATTATCATCAAACAGAACCATACATGTCAGGCTATAAGGGCTTTTCGGTTAGGGCCAGATATTAAAATGAATCACAAAAGTCCTTGTTGTCACTAAGGATTGCACTCGAGTATGGCTAAGTGTAGAACCTAGCAATCCTATGAAACATGGGACTACTCTCAGGCTATGGGTAACCTATCAGAGAGTAGACCTCCAGATTAGGGGCTAACTTCCCCTTGAATCACCTAAAACTTAACTGAACCTTGAAGGAAAAGGGAGAGAGTGCATGAAACTAAAACTAAAATTAGGTGATTCACCAAACTTAATAGATCCAGAAACTACAAAACACTCACAGTGAAATTCAATCATACCTTAAGCATCACAAATTCTCCCTAACTCTGGATTTTCCCTTAGAAATAACAAGGTGCTGGCTGTAAATGAGAAGGGAAAATGAATTCTACAACCCCCAAATACCTTTGGATACACATAGATTGAGACCTTAGGAAAATAAAAGTTCTTATGAGCATTTAAATGAACATAATATCAAGAAAATGACTAACTTTCATCACAATACATGATATAAAATCCACCAAAACAACTCACAAAATTGTAGGGATAAGAAGGACAATTTCTATGAACTGAATTAAAGGAGCCAAAATACAGCTTGCTTTTCCAGAGCTACAAGCATTCATCTCCAAGAAAGATAAATGAAGAACTAACCTTAATCACGCAAGTGAGAGGTATAAGAGAAAACCTGGGAATCTGCATGAAACTTGCCATCTCCTAAAAATGGAAAACATCTACAAATAGGCCCATGAAGATGCCTCATAAACTTTGATGCCAGATTCCCAAGTTTTTAGGAGTAGTGGAAAAAATAGGATGCCTAAAAAAGATAGTCAAAGGAATGACCCTATCCACTCTAAGTCATGCACCAAAAATAGGATTCTGACAATAGTTTATAAAATACTATTGTCAGAATTTACAATGACATGCTTGCAATGACTTTACATTTAAAATATTTACCCCTATGACTCTAAATATTTACCACTAAATTACTAAATAGCTCTCAATCACATAAGTGAGAGAACATATTTAATAATTAACAAATAAACCCATATTAAAAAAAACACAAGGCACCGAAATGAAAAAATAATTGATAAAATCTCAACCCTAAAAAAGGGGAGAATCAATTAAAATATCATTTTCAAAAACCCTCCACTAGCATTATGGACTTTCCCATTCGACATTTGGCAAGTTTCTATTCCTAACACTGGCCCTGGCTTCTAATCTTTGAGTTCAACTTGGAAACATCCATGTTTTTGTTAATATGATTTAGAACAATAGAGAGGGGGGGTGAATCAGTTGTTCTCAGGTCCAGATGTATAAAAACAAACTTTAAACTCTTCAACAAATCAGATCTAATAACCAACACCTACTCTGTCATTACTTATTACATAACATAAACATATAAGAGTGAAGTCCACTTATCCAACAACATCTAACTTGTAAAACATAGAAATGTTCAAACCAAAACATTCACACAAGTATCAACACCAGGATTTATAGTGGAAACCCAATTCAGGAAAAACCACTTTGTAACATGTTACTTTTATGTTCACTCTTCTGAAGTGAGCTCAGTGAAAAGCCAACCCTGCCAAAGGTTACAAACACACTGTCAGGTGTGACCAGGTTAAAGGATTTAAACCACTTTGTTAAAAGTGCACCTTGTTATAGGACTTACATACACTCCATTAGAATGCAACCTTGTTCAAAGGATTTATACCTATGACTGTTAGTTCAACCTCTGTTAAAAGGATTTTGACTATTATAATGGTTAGAAAGTAGCAGTACTATTGATCTGAAAAACATAAAACTCACTTTGCAAATATAAGATCCAATTCCATACACATATGTTGGCTTTCTAACTGTGAACCTTTTCCATCTCCATCACTAATCTTCTCAGAACTCTCTTCAAGAAATCAAAACACTTCTCCTTCGGCCTCTTCTTCTTAAACAGTCAATAACATCAACAATATTTCCAACATCTACTTCTTCACAACATCTCACTTAGGTTTCCTTAATATTACCTCTATTAGGTCAATACATCTTTTGCCGCTTAATATCCTTCATAGATCTTAGGGCTAGGTCAGATTCATTAAATCCATCCTACATTGTGTTCTTCGGCTATCCTTTTAGAAATATCTCGAATCTCTTAAAAGATTTACAATAAAACATTTTATAGTGCATTAAATACTTTCATACAATCAATAAATAAAGTCAACATATTTTACATAATCCAAGAATTCAACGATGTTAGCTAGAAATCTAAATTCTTCCTCAAATGCAAAATACCGACGCTTGGTAAATACTATGTTCAACTTCTCGATCTTCTCTAGAAAGCTTGGTCACCACATAAACTATTTCCTCAGCTAAGATTGTCTTCCTCGGAAATTAACTAGTGTTCGGTCAACACCGATTTTACTCGGCAAATACTAGCTCAGTCGACACAAACAACACTCGGCTTAAACTAGATTTCTTCACTTTTTCTCAGTTAAGCCTACTAGTTTAGTCTTCATTCTTTCTTAGATAAATAATACATTGTCTTACTGTTGTGCCACATAATCAAGTACTCATTGAAGTATCAAGATAATTCAACCTTTCCTTAGGTGTTGTTGTTACCAACCTTGCCTATCCCCTTAGCAACACTCAAATAGATATAGTACTTTCTTAAATAGCAACAGTCTTACCAGTTAAGGTTTGACATCAATGAAAATACAACAATTGCTTCAATTGCAGTTTACAACAATCTCCCTCTTTAACATTAATGGCAACACCATATGAATATCACATGAATTACCAACCAATCCAAAAACTTATATGTCCACCAAAAATATTTATAATATCCTTAGCTTCATTCTGATATAGAATCAATTAGCCATGCTTGACCATCCACTAAATTTATCCCATTGTCTTGATCTTCTCATTCTGTATATTCATCTGTGATCATCTCCCTCTGTGAAAAAAATGTCAAAGCAGCAACAAAAACATACATCCTATAAATGTAGATATCATCCTTTCAGTTTAGTAACAATATTTCTCCCTCTTTCATCTTTCTTATGACTAATTCTTGACTTTGTTGTGCTTTTCACAACTCTAGGCTACTCCTAAAGTGTGACCTTTCTCTGCATCAATTTGTTAAATGTTCTTTGCAGCACATTTGATGTAGTGCTCCTAGCTTGACTAGGCAGCCTCAGTTAGGGGAAGGACCCCTAATTGACTTCTCACGTATTTATGAGCTTCTTTAGGTAAATCTTTAGTGAATATGTCTACTAATTATTCCTTTTTATTCACATATTCCATGTGGACCTCTTTATCTTGTACCAGTTCTCTCAAGTAATGATACTTGATGGCAATGTGTTTGGTCTTTGTGTGCATCACTAGATTCTTAGAGATGTTGATAGCACTTGTGTTGTCACAGAAGATGACAATTGGTTCAGTGATTTCTTCTTTCATGCCTACCAACAATTGCTTTATCCATATCAAATTTGAACAATTCACAGTTGCAGCCACATACTCAGCTTCAACAGTAGATTGAGAAATGCAATTTTGTTTCTTGCTTGTCCAGGAAACTAATCTCTATCCAAGAAATAATACTCCACCACTAGTACTCTTTTTGTCATCTACATTTTCTACCCAATCAACATCTGTATACACTTTCAGTTCAAATTTGTCATGCTTCTTGTAGTATAATCTAGAGTTAGCAGTTCCCTTCAAATATCTCATGATTCTTTTAACCGTCATCATGTGAGTTTCCTTACGATTGGCAGAGAATCTTGCCACAATCCCAACAACTAATGCAATATCTAGTTTTCTATGTACAACATACTGTAGCTTTCCGATCATAGATCTATATAAAGTCTGGTTAACTTCTACAGCATCATCATTTTTAGACAACTTCTGTCTAGTAGCCATGGGAGTACTTATTGGCCTTGAATCTTCCATACCAAAGGTTTTCAGTATCTCATGAACATATTTAGACTGGGTGATGAAAATTCCTTTCTCCATCTGATATAATTGCAAACCAACAAAAAAATTGATCTCCCCAAACATACTCATTTCAAATTCAGTTTGCATTTCATTTGAAAATTTCTTACACAAGGCATCTTGTCCACCAAATATAATATCATCTACAAAGATCTTAGCCAAGAAGATTCCTTTACCTTCTTCATCTTTCATGTATAGATTTCTTGTGTCATTTGTCCTTGAGAATCCAATCTGTATTAGGTAGTTGTGCAATCTCTCATACTATGCTTTGGGAGCTTGCTTCAATCCATACAATGCTTTATTCAGTTTGCAAACCATGTGTCTTCTATTTGGATCAACAAATCCTTTTGGTTGCTCAATATATACTTCTTCTTCGAATATACCATTTAAAAATATAGACTTAACATCCATTTGGTATACCTTGAAACCTTTATAGGTAGCATATGCAAGCAAAGTTCTGACTACTTCCAATCTTGCTACAGGGGAAAATGTCTCCCCATAATCTATTCCTTCTTCTTGTGCGTAGCCTTTGCATACCAACCTAGCTTTGTTTCTAGTGATTTGACCATGTTCATTTAGCTTATTACGAAATACCCACTTTGTCCCAATGACATTCTTATTTTTTAGTCTCGGCACCAAAGTCTAGGTATCATTCTTCTCTATCTGGTCTATCTCTTCATTCATTGCTTCTATCCAATCTTCATTTTCTAATGTCTCCTTTTTTGTCTTAGGCTCAAATTCACATAGTAAACATGTTGGATCTCTCACCTTACTTCTGGTCTGAATTCCAGTATCTTTATCTCCAATAATTTGTTCAAGCTTGTGATGTCTCCTTACATATTGTGCTAGAATAGGTTCTTCTCTTCTTTCATTTTTCTCATCAGGTTCACCAACAAGATTGTTAGATTCAGCTTCTGAATGCTCGACAACCTCTTCTTGATACTTGGAAGCTTCTTCCTATCGCTTGACACATTCTTCTTCTCTCTCGACATTGTTATCCTGATGCTCAACATTGCTTACCTGAGACTTAGCATCAGGTGCGGGTCTGTCACTTGCCTCTTCTTCCTCTATATAGACAAAATATCTATAATCTTCTGGTTCTCTGTTACTGTCAACTTCATTTTTCTATGCATACTCATAAACTTTGACATTCACACTTTCCACAATTTTGTTAGTGTTAGAATTCAAACACTTATAAGCTTTACTTTTTATGGAATATCCTAGGAATATACCCTCATCACTTTTAGCATCAAATTTTCCATTTCTACTATCTTTTAATATGTAGCACTTACTTTCAAAAATTCTAAAGTACTTTACATTTGGTGCATACCCATGCCATAATTCATAAGGTGTCAAATTTGTACCTTTTTTTTATCTATACTCGGTTAAGAGTATAAACAGATGTACTCACAACTTCTTTCCAATACTTCTATGCAACATTATTTTTAATCATTAATGTCCTTGCACAGTCCAAGATAGATCTGTTCCTTCTCTCTGCTATACCATTTTGTGGAGGAGTTCTAGGTGCAGATATCTATCTTTTGATCTCTCTATCATTGCAAAACATATTAAATTCATTTGATGTAAATTCTCCACCTTAGTCAGATCTCAAACACTTCAGGTTCTTACCTATCTCTTTTTCAACCTTACCCACATACCACTTAAAAAATTCAAAGGCATCATATTTTTCCTTTAAGAGCATTACATGCATCATTCTAGTATAATCATCAACAAACAGGATAAAATATCTAGCACCACAATAGCTTTGTACACCCATCGGTCCACAAAGGTCAGTATGAACCAAATCTAAGATATTCTCAAAAGTAAAGGTTTTTCTCTTGAAACTAGACTTTGTCATCTTACCCAACTAACATTCTTTGCACATTACATTCTTAGGTTTCTTCAATCTAGGTAGACCTCTCACTTTCTTTTTCTTGCTAATTTCTACCAGATTATTAAAGTTAACATGACATAGCTACTTATGCCATAACCAAATATCATCAAGTTTCTTCAAAATGGTCTAGATAGAACAAATTACCTCTTGTCTGTTCTCCACTTCCAATCAGTTCACTAGTGGCATCAAATATTTTGGCCTTCCTGTGATGAAATTCCACTTGGTAGCCAGTGCTATTAAGTTGTGCAACACTAAGTAGATTATAGTTAAGACCCTCAACCCAATAAGCATTTTCACAAGTGATCTTATCAGTCAGCTTAATCAATCCTTTTCCTCTAATAGGACATGGTGCATCATTACCAAATTTCACACTCCTACCTTTATAATGATCTAAGGTATCAAACTTACTCTTATCTCTAGTCATATGATGTGAACAACCACTATCAATAATCCATTTATCATTTTTGTTCACATAAGATGTCAATGCAGTTTTATCATCCTCATCAAATTCATCTTTCATTGCAACATAGACAACCTCAATTTCAAAATCATCACTATCAATGGCAATCTCTTCTTCGGTAATGTAGCAGGATTTCTTACTTTTTCATTTGTAGTCCTTGTATCTTCAGTAACCTCTATCTTCTCTTTTGTCTTTATGCTTTTTGTCTCTTTCTTCATCCTTATTATCCCTATCAGGACATCTAGCAGCTAAATGACCAACATTTTTAAATGAAAAACATATAATAGGGAGTTTACCTTTGTACCTTCCTTTTCCCCTTTTCAATCTTCTAGCCATAAGAGCTTCTAGATCCTCAAGTTCTTCATCAAATGTGTCACTGTCACTTTCACTTTCACTTTCACTGATGCATCTTTCTTTTTCCTTCTTTGACTTACTCAGAACCATTTGTGACTTAAAAGCATATTCAATATTACCAACAATGAAGTTATCATCGTTAGAAAGTTCAAAAGTAGTAAGCTTACCAACCAAAATTTCTAAAGTAAGAGCATTAGTAGAGTTACATCTAGATTCCTAAATTGCAAAAATTTTGATTGCGTAGATAGGACACAGAGTTCTCAATACTTTTCCTATCACAGTTTCATCCTCAATAGTTCCATTTGCTCCTCTAATAGCATTTACAACTTCTTTTATTCTACCACAATAGTGTGCAATATTATCACCTTCTTGGATTCTCATTTCATCAAATTTACCTCTTAGGCTCTCAACTTTTGCTCTCAACACATTTATGTCACCACCATAAATGTTTGCAAGGGTGTCCCACATTTTCTTTGTAGTACTACAATCTTTGATGTCTTCAAATTCTAGATAACTTAGGGTAGATGCAATCTCCAACATTTCTTGGTTGTGCTCTTGTTTATCTTTCATTTCCTCGGTAGTCAGAGGTGCAATAGGTGTGACATAGTCATGCTCAATGTAATACTTTGCAGAATCACCAATACTGGCCAGATGCAGCTTCATCAAGCTTTGCCATGCAGGAAAGTTTTCCTTATTTAGCTTTGGTACCTCCTTCTTATACATCTTGATCATATGCTTCAAGTACCTTCAAACTTGTTCTCTGTAAGCACCAACAGCTCTGATACCAATTGTTAATATGATTTAGAACAACAAAGAGGGGGGATGAATTAGCTATTCTCAGGTCTAGATGTATAAAAACAAACTTTAAACTCTTCAACAAATTAGATCTAATAACCAACACCTACTTGGTCATTACTGATTGCATAACAAAAACACATAACAGTGCAGTCCACTTATCCAATAGCATCTAACTTGTAAAACATAGAAATGTTCAAACCAAAACATTCACAGAAGTATCAATACTAGGATTTATAGTGTAAACCCAATTTGGGAAAAACCACTTTGTAACATGTTACTATTATGTTCACTCTTCTAAAGTGAGCCCGGTGAAAAGCTAACCTTGTCAAAGGTTACAAACACACTGTCAGGTGTGACTCGGTTAAAGGATTTAAACCACTCTATTAAAAGTGCACCTTGTTATAGGACTTACATACACTCCATTAGAATGCAACCTTGTTCAAAGGATTTATATCTATGAATTTTAGGTCAACCTCTGTTAAAAGAATTTTGACTATTACAATGGTTAGAAAGTAGCAGTAGTATTGATCTGAAAAACATACAAATCACTTTGCAAATATCAGATCCAATTCCATACACATATACTGGCTTACTAACTGTGAACCTTTTCCATCTCCATCACTAATCTACTCAAAACTCTCTTCAAGCAATCATAACACTTCTCCTTCAGCCTTTTCTTCGTAGAAAGTCAATGACATGAACAATACTTCTAGCATCTACTTCTTCACAACCCCTCACTTAGGTTTCCTTAATACTTCCTCTATTAGGTCAATACATCTTTTGCCGCTTAGTCTCATTCATAGATCTTAGGGTTAGGTTAGATCCATTGAATCCATCCTACATTATGTTCTTTGGCTATCCTTCTAGAAATATCCCAAATCTCTTAAAAGATTTACAATAAAATGTTTTATAGTGCATTAAATGCTTTCATACAATCAATAAATAAAGTCAACAGGTTTTACATAATCCAAAAATTCAACGATGTCGGCTAGAAATCTGAATTCTTCCTCAAATGCAAAATACTGACACTTGGTCAATACTGTGTTCAACTTCTTGGTCTTCTTTAGAAAGCTCAGTCACCACATAAACTGTTTCCTCAGCTAACATTGTCTTCCTCAACAATTAACTAGTGTCCGGTCAACACTGATTTTACTTGGCAAATACTAGCTCGATCAACACAAACCATACTTGCCTTAAACTATATTTCTTCACTTTTTCTCGGTTAAGCCTGCCATTTTAGTCTTCATTCTTACTTAGATAAACAACACATTGTCTTATCATTGTGCCACATAATCAAGTACTCATTGAAGTATCAAGATAACTCAACCTTTCCTTAGGTGCTTTTGTTACCAACCTTGCCTGTCCCCTTAGCAACACTCAAATAGATATAGTACTTTCTTAAATAGAAACAGTCTTACTAGTTAAGGTTTGACACCAATGACAATACAACAATTGCTTCAATTGCAGTTTCCAATAGTTTTGATTTTCATGTTATCGACATTTTGAGGTACGTTTCATTTGGCATTCACTCTTCATTTTCATTGTTTGTGTGTGCGACTCCTTGGTAATTTTGAGGGATTCATGAAATATTTGCTCTTTGATTTAGATCATTTTTTGCATTGTTTTTATTCATGGTATATCCATTAATTTTGAGTTTACTATGCATTTCCTAGGGTACAGTATCATTGTCCTCTACATTTTATTGCACTGTGTCTTGTTTTCGAGCTAGGGCATATTCCCTTCTTGGCCCGCATGTTGTGATTGTGTTGTGGTGTATTCACCGTGAAAGCCATACTAGCTAGGGCATGAGCTTGGAAAAACTTCTTTGGCATTTGGTTTCAATTGCTTCATCCTCTATATTTGAAGCATCCATTGTTTAATTCAAATTATCTTGTGTTTGCCTTTGTGATTCTCAGGCCTAGACAAAAGTGAGCACTATTATCTACACAGCTTAAAACACCACTCTCAATGTGTTTTGTTTAAATTACTACTGCTCATGAATAGCCCGAGAGCTAGGGCATCGTGAGTTAATGGCATGCAGTTTACTGTTCTTAGTTGATGAAGCCAGCCCATGAACTACCTGGGCATTGAGCATTACTTTTTTATATGGCATCAATTTTATTGTATCCCACTGCTGGCTTATTGTTATATTTGAAATCCCATTCTATGCTGCAAAAGTCACAGGCACCTATGATTGCATTTCATTGCTCGGTGAAGGCTTGGTGACCCATGGTTAGGGCATCAATGC
The DNA here is from genome assembly GCA_027943335.1 of Chamaecyparis obtusa. Taxonomy (NCBI): domain Eukaryota; kingdom Viridiplantae; phylum Streptophyta; class Pinopsida; order Cupressales; family Cupressaceae; genus Chamaecyparis; species Chamaecyparis obtusa. The sequence goes on from BSBK01002231.1 coordinate 4,829,154, forward strand.
ACCGCTTATCTTGGTATTGAAATTGTTTGTTATCATTGTTCATGACATCCTATATTTGTTGTTGAGTCGAAGGCTCAAGCGTGCAAAGTTCCCTGTCTTGGCTAATTAAACAATTGAAGACCCGTGCATATGTTGATGGACATTACTTCATGTTTTTTTTTTATCTGGCAGTCGATGATTAGATCCTTCTTGTTGTAGGTTTGTGAATATGGTGTTGTGCCCACTCTATGCATTGGTGTCTTTCTTATGAATTGTTGACCCATAGACCCGCGGCCATGGCATCAATTTTATTGCTCTTTACTTTAGTATTGATTCTTGTAAGCACCATTAATTTATCATTGCATTAATTTTGTATGGACATACCTGGGTGAAAAGTGACCACTGATATATGATGCCTTGGGGTTCAATGACTGTGTTTATTGATGGCGTCATGGATTTCTATCAATGTGTTGGTAGTTCACAGCCCATGGATAAGTTATGAATTGAGATACCCACTGTAACTCATTTGGATGTATAACATTGTGGATATCCACCGATGTAGTCTATGAGCTCCTTTCAATTTCTTCACCATTGATGATTAGTCATTGGCACCTCCCTTCGGGATATTTACTTCATCACTTTTTTGTTTCATGAACCCCATGGTGCCTCCCATCCGCATTCCCACTCTAGATAACTTGGGACCATGATTTTCTCCATTGGATTTCTACTAGCTCCAATACATGCATTTGTTCCATTATTTCATGCTTGAGATCCACTTGATGATATGTTTTCCATTGCTTATTCTAGACATATGCATTATCTATTCACTACTCCATATGATGATGTGCATACTACATCACTGCTTTACCAACTGTAGCCTTTTACTATTTGGTTCATAATGCAAATTTGATCATGTTCATGCTATGATGTATCCTTCTTCAGTTATGCAGATTGTGTCCCCTCTTCATACTGATGATGAATGCCCCTTGGACCATGCTTCACATGATTTTATGATTTTTGTAACCCTTGAGTGTCCCACTGATACTGCATCATTCATTGAATGTTTCTCTATTGATCATGGGTGTTCTTGGCCTGTGATGGAGCCACTACCAAGGAAAATGAGGTTTTCCTAGCATCAAATGTATCACAGGTCAACTTCATTCATCTGCACATGGAACAAACACATTAGTGAAAACAATGGTATCTCTTTTATTTCGAAGCCTCCTTGATGCACATGCCCTGAGCACAGCCCCTCCCAGAGGTGTATGACTGGGTACATATATGCATGTTTATAAATATTGTGGTACCATACATTGTTTATATCCATTGGATCTAACCCCCCTCTTCTCTTATCTATAGGTCCCAGATCTCAAGAGCTCCTGGAAATGTCATTGATCAAGACACCGCTACCAGGTAATGTTTGGTACCCCTGTATTCATGTTCATTATATATGGATGTCTGTACTGATTTATGTAATTCTGATAGAGGCTATGCTCACAGCCTATGTGAGCCTAGATAAATGTTCTTTGTAGTTCTTTTCCCTTCTATACAACACATTAAAGATATGTTACATATATCTACAATGCTTTAAGATGTAGATCATTTCCTTTTCTCTTTCATGCACCTTGCAATGAAATGAACACAAATTTAAGAAAGACCACTAATAATTTCAAACTAGTGTACATTATTCTCACTTAGTATTTAGACCTCCAAAGATGATTAAAATAATGATAACATTCTGGAAACCTCTTATTGAGTGTTTTCCTGCTAAGCATCTTGACCAGCTGCCTTATAGATCCATTGGGCATAGAGTCTTAAAAACTCAAATCTAAACTTAGCCTTCAATCAAACAATCCTTCTTGCTAACAAAACCACTAATTGCCAGAGATAATTGCTCTAGCTTATTGCTATTAACACCAAACTGAAAACTAAACTAAAAACAAACTGAAACCAACACTGAAAGCAAACTGTGTTGAAACATTGAGGGAACACAAAAAACAAAACTTCTACCCTACCCTACTCTAACCAGTATCAACAAACTAGTTAAAAAAATCCATTAACTAGATTGTTGAAATAACTTCCCATTCTCCTTAGGGTATTACACTTCACATTTTTTATGCCAATAAGGAGAATATGGAATACAAAGATACATTGAACTACCTGACATATCAAATTTTGAAATTTTTAGACCAGACTAATAACCTTGATCAGTCCATAGGTGCTATCTTCTCAGGGAGATTGATGAGACCGAATAAGCTCATGGTCATCAGTGAGTGGACCTTTAGCATCACCCTCCATTGAATCTTTGAAAATGGATATCTAGTTTGACCCCATCTGAGCTAGATATCTGATAGGACACCCCCTTGAGAGTATGAAACCAAACCTCTATTGCTCAGTATGCATCTCACAAATATCTTTAGCATGTTGATCAGAATTTTGCCCCTCCATGATAGTCTGCCATACCATTTCTTCTTTTGCAATTAGAGGACCATCCTCTTCATCAGTTGGAACATCCAATAGCTCATTAAGGCTATCCAATTGTCTCATTTCCTTAACAACCATTGGCCCCTCCTCATGGTCTAGGAAATAAGATTCCTTAGATTCATCCACCACTTTATTGCAAATAGGTACTATCATTGATTCTACAACTAGAACAATATTAAATTCTTGAAAAATAAACTCTTCCTCAAGAACATGCAAGCTATAATCCTTTTTAGGAAGATGAGGAATGTCAACAAGAGTGGAGTAGAAAACATCAATTATCAAATCAAAATCATCTTTTTGTTCTAAGTTAGTAGCAACTATATCTTTCTTATCATAATCAGAGAGCTCAACTAGTAAATCTTGTATTACCTCATCTTATTGAATACAAGAAGGCATTTCCTCAAATAAATCAGCTAGGATCTCGCCTTCTTCACTTGCTTTCTTATCCTTATCTAGTTTCTCTAATCCATCATTATGTAATAAATCTACTTGTTCCTCATGACCATCATTAAAAAGTACACCTAAAAGACAAAAATCATCTTCTTTCTGGAGGCCTAAAATGCTATGAGGTGTTGGGGTCTCTTTAGGAATTGGCTCATAGGGCTTAATCTACTATAGGATGGGCTCACTATCACTTAGGAAGTCAAACCTTTTAGGTGCCTCCTTTATAGGAATAAAATGATGTGGCTGGAAATTTGGGATAGGTTCATGAATAGGCTCTAAAAATGCATGGAGATTAGGATCATGTTGACTAAGATTCTGAACTGAAGGAGAAATCCTAAATCTTGGAATTTCAATAGAGGTGCTAGTGGACTTACCAGGAAAGAAACTTTGGATTTGAACCTTGTGAGTCTCATGTCTAGTCTACAAGGCTTCTAGGCTCTCTTTAGCAACATGAGGCATCTCCTTCTAGATCTCCTCCTTAAAAAGAGTTGGCATCTCATAACCAGGATACATAGTCCATGAGGGTCTCCAAGACTATATTAAGTCTTTATTGTCCTCTGGTGGATTTGGTGAGCCTTCTTGTGTAGGGGCAACAATGACTTCTTGATCTCCTTGCCTTGGTGCTTGTGCCAATAGATTATTCATCAAGTGATCATTTTTTGTTAACTCTTTTGGGAGATCCTTCTCAATTTTGTAGTTGTAAGATAGAAGGCCCTTATCAATTATTGATGATCCTCAAGACTTTTCTCATAGGACTTTTATCATCTCAAGATCAATTGGTTCTTTTCTTCAAGGGTCTACTCATAAATTGCTATCTTGTTCTATACCCTCCATGAGATCCCTTCTTTTTGAGCCACCAAATCCATATAATGCATTGATAGCTCCCCCTTCTGAGCCTCATCTCTGCATAATCTTTCATGAAAGAGCTCACTTCCTCTCCAAAATTTACCAACCAGTCATTGGAGTCTGAACCTGAAGTGGTATTGGGCTGATTCTAAGGATTGTAATGGTTTCCCTCATAGGGTGGTTCAAAGGAATGCTACTAGGATGCTTGATGCTGGGTGGGGGGTATGGTAAATGTAATGTCCCCACCAAGGAACCCATAAGGAATCAGGTCTTATGATAAAAAATTGCAACTAACAATTTTATTTTTTCCTAACATTACATCATTACTAATTCACATTTACATTCCTTAAGCTTCCCTTAATGAATTCACTTATTAACATATTTATTTTACTTATCCAAATTGAATTTCATTTCCTTTCTTTACTTTCACATTTAAGAACTTAAGAGATAGGATAAGAAAATAACATTTCTTTTACAATTATATTTCGTACTTAATATATTAATTTCATTTCTCCTTCCTACACATTGAATAACTATTCCTTACAAATTACATCTTAACCTTAGCATAATAAACATTTTCTTTCATTGCACCAAAAACGGCCGATACGGACTCCCATGGGTGGAACTGGAGTGGGCCCATTAGAATAGTAGGGCAGTGATCTGGGGCAACTATAGAAAAAAGGGCTAAGCTCTATTCAATCCCCAGATCCCACCTGAAGCGACCAATGCCTCTGCCCTTAATGTTGTCACTATCTATGCCTCTATGAGATCCACGGGGTCAAGGCCCTACTTATCTATAGGCGACTGGCTCTAGATCTATAAACTCTGGATCTTCACCCAGAATCGGATCCCCCTACTATTCGGCTGCCCCTACTATTCTATGGGCCCTACTATTCTAAGGTGCCTTCGCTGCGTGCCCCGGCAAGGGCCCCTACTATTCTAAGGCCGGGGTGGGGTCATGATCTATGTGCAGTGCCAGATACCACCGCAGTAGCTCTCGGCATGGGATAAGGAATGAAAGTGAAAAATCTGGAGAACTTTATAACTGCTGCGAATCCTCCCTCTGCACGCACCGGCTTCCCCTTATAGATAGAGGGGCCGTAGCCCGCCCTCTGCACGCACCGGAAATGATATAGAACCCTCTCCCCTTACATGAACACCCTTTCAATATAGGCGGGCGGGGGCCCCCCTTCTATATTATTGCCATGGGAACCCTGCATCTGAACCGGCCCTGGCCCCGGTGCACCAGCAGGGGGTAGGGGCCATGGGAACCCTGCATCTGAACCGGTATAATGGGATGGGAGCCCTCAATTATAGAGAGGGGGGCCCTTTACCTACATATAATAGAGGGGAGGGGGCATGTTACGTATAGAATCTGCTGGCCCTATCCCCGCCCTGTAGGGCAACCAACGGAATGATTAGCTAACATAGGAGAGATAGAAAAGATCATTTCAACATGACATAATATATTTCCAACTTTGATCTTTCAAATAACAACCCTTGGAACAAAGCCTATAACTATCCCTCCCAATTACATTGCTTTTCTTTTCAATTACATCTTTCTGAAAATAGATCTCATAATAATAACAAGTACATGAATGGTCCAAAGGCATTCCAACATGTCTTTACATCTTTATTTTCAGTAACAATGATACAATATAAAATTCTTCATAGAATTGAACATATCCAAGTCACAAGCCACGAACAGGACCTCGAAAGATTTTTGCCACCCAACCATGTGAAACTGGTGAAGTTCCACCCCCCATCCTAGGAGATAGAACCAAGATACTCACAAGGCCCTAAGTAGTCTAAGGCTCAAAAGATAAAGAAATCCAAGGCTCAAAAGAACATAAAATATCATCATACTATAACATAGAGGTCAAGGTTCTAGGATACCACCTAAGTGAGTGTCATCACACAACCTGTATATTAGGATCCTTCTTGGAAACCATGTAACCCCGGTCCCCCCTTTATGAATAGGGATCCATCCTGGTAGTTATCCCTAGTCCCGGTACTCCAATTAGGTCTATGTGGCCATTATTATATTCTCTTTCATTATCTTTTGAATCCCCCCTTCCCAGGTTAATTTTTAAGGTTATAACTTTTTACAAACCCACCCATAGGATCATCTGGCAACAACTTTAGGGTTCCAACACCTATGGTGACCCACTCACTTAAGGTTCCTATTCCCCTACCCCCCACACACAAAATCCATGAAAACCTCAAGTAATCTCAAAATAATCCATCTCATAGGTCTAGGGAACCCTCCGGTGCACTTTGGCCACCCGAACAAGTTCTGACCTTATATTATGGACTCTACCAAAAGCCAAGTATGAACAAAAGATTAAACTCAAAACCATGTATAGAAATTCATTAAACACAACATAAAACTTCCCACATGCATTGACACAACATTCCATAGCTTATTTCAAAAATCTAAGAAAAAAAATCTTATGTGCCTGAAATTTGGCTAAGTCTGAATTTTTAAGAAATCTCAAAATTAGAAGTTGCATCTTAACTCCTATGAATCTGAGACCTATCCCAATCATCCCAGAAGGTACCTAAACCCTTTATAAATTAAAGTATAAGAAATTAAAGTATCGTAAACTTATACTTTAATGTTATACTTGTATAAAGCTTATTTTTAGTCGGTTAATACTAACCTACTCGGTTGATACAGTTTGGTCGGTTGACACTAGTTTTCTCAGTTCAAACAGTTTGGTCAGTTGACACTAACATTCCTCTCTTGCTTGGTCAATACTACATCGACCCTGCTTGACCAATACTAAACTGGCCCTGCTCAGCTAATACTAAGCCGACCCTGCTCGGCTAATACTAGACCGACCTGCTCAGCTAATACTAAGCCGACCTGCTCGACTAATACTAGACCATCCTACTTGGCTAATACTAAGCCGACCTACTTAGTCAATACTAAACCGATAGAAACTACAAAATACGACTGTCAACTATGTCTTGCGGGTAAAATTGGGCATTATGGGGACTATGGTTTCCTAATCTGAGCACGACCCATTTGAGATCTCCCAGTTTCCCTTTAGAAATAGCTCATTAATCCATCCTATCTATCTAAAAAAATTGTTTTGGATCTGGACAAGAAAAATGGTGCACAAACCGACATAGACCAGTAAGGTTGAAATAACAGTTCTAAATTCTGGAAGCATTCGTGGATATTCTGGAAAGAAGGGAGATAAAAAGGAGAATACTAAGGATCATATAGACTAAATTAATCCAAATAAAAACATCAATTTCATAGAGAAGACTGCAAGAGGAAAATAGTAAGAAAATGACTACATTTCAATCCTACACCTTCATGACCCTTCCTATTTCTTACTAGACTTCCCTATTTCATTCAACTCTAGATAAAATCATCCTTCCACATGACCATAAAAAAAAACTATATAATCATGCATGATTTAATATCATATCATATGCAAACACATTCATACACAAAGAGGAAGAACAAAGATTCTTCCCAGTTTAGAACCTACCTTGGGTCCTACGGAGAATCCTCTTCCCTTGGCTGGAGAGTCTATGAAACTTCAATCCTTGAGTGGATATCCTTCTGGAAATCTCCCTCTAGCAATCAACTCCCAGCAATCCAAACTCTCTCAAACTCACATAAAATTTCACCAAAAATCTCCAGAGAAATCAATTACAGACAATGCAAAAGAAAACAAATTTTCCAAAAATTATCATCCTCCCCACACACAAAAATCTTCAAATATTTATCCTCCAACTATGTGGTTGGAGGAGTTTCTTTATGGGAAGCAACTTCTCCAACTTCCATAGTTGGTTGGAGGAACAACCAAATAATTCCCGTAAGGACTTAATCAAGGTTTTAATAAAATTAATTAAAATATCTTTTAAAAGAAAGCATAACAAGAATAATAGACAAATACCTTTCAAGAAAAACACATAGCACAATAGGAAAACAAGTAGCCTAACTTCTAGGAGGTCTTGAGTTCAACTCCCTCCTAGATAGCTAATTTTACTACAAAGGGCATTTTCCTTTTTTTTATTATTATGATTACTTTTATTAAATATATTCATTAAATATACTTTATTTCACTCACTTTATTTACTTATTATAAATAACATGCCATTTACACAAATAATGAAAACATACAATTATTATTATTTACATAAGCATGGATATATGCATGTGCACCCACATATACACATACCTATATAAAATACAAATAATTATAACATATTTATAATTATTATACATATAAAATAGATTAACTCTAACTCATAACATACACTCAGACCAACATCAAATCAAGTCCATAACATAAAATGCATTCTACTTCCCCAAGTAGGATAACTTCCTAACTAGAATTCTAAGTCCATGGGTAACCTCAAAAATATCTTGGTTAAATCTCCACACATCAATAGTTTGAGGATTTTGAAGGCACGCTTAGACCTGTGTAGCCAGGTGGAGACGATGCCTAATACCTGCATCCTGCATCACCAATTGATATGCGTATACAAATATATAAATATAAATAGATAGTGGCAAACAAGGAGGGAGAGTGTGACATCGTGTGGACCTCCTGTAGGAGTAACTATGATTACCCCTCCTCATCCTACACTCACATCAATGAGTGAACATCAAACCATAGTAGGGTCAATAGGGTTAGATCACAATATAAACATCATCAAAAACATTTTACTGATAGTTTATTTCTAACCATTCATCATTAAAATTATAACTCATTTAATATTTTCAAATAAACTACAGTAACCAAATGTATACGCTCAAATGTCTCATAAAATGCCAACTAAATAATAATCATAGTCCATCATAAAATCCAAAGTGTCAAAGCAATAATCCTGTGAGTCCAACATAAGAAGATGCTAGGGTGGGCATTCACTAGTAGAATTTGGGAAATAAATGATCAGGTGACTAAAATTGATCATGTTCTAGCATTTTTTTAGTTATGTGACTAAAAATTTTAGTCACGTGACTAAACTGATCATGTTCTACAAATATAAATGACTAAGTAAATGACCAATCTGGTCATCAGGTAAAATCAAAACTACAATGACTAAATAATTAGTTACCCTAATAAAAATGACTAAATGAATGATTAATAATCCTTTACACATTAACATTTGATAATATCATATACTTATATCTTAGAAGTTGCATTTCACCAATAATGTGTGTTCACCAATAGACTTATTGTGCGAACATTATTCTAGCCACTATTTGCCAATATCTCTAAATGGTAACTATATTTAAAACTCATCTAAGCGTTTTGCAATTAGAATTTATATAGATGAGGTGCATATAATTCATAGACATTATCAAAGTTTTTTAAAGTGTTGTTTGTGGTAGTAGATTGGTTACTATACTGTGGTATCTATTAAGAGGGGAAGCATTTAAATCCCTCCAGGGTACTTCAATTAACAACTAAAATTGTGTAGCATACATATGACATCTTATTTATTGACATCTCACACCTTTTTTTCCAAGGGGTCCAAAACAATCCAAAAAAGTTGATCTTTATGATCGTGCAAAAGGGATACCCATACTAGTGCGCTCATGTGACATTATATGATTGATCCCTTTTTAGAAAGTTAAACAATACATCTCATTCAATTATGAATAATCATTATTAACAATAAAAACTACTATTACAATATGCTTAACTACTATATCCTTTATCCTATATATTTTTAATTTAAATAAGATTTCATATCACAAAATTTTTTCCCAACTTTAGCTCAATTGCAAATCAAATAATACCAAATGACTTCCATCTATAGAGAATAAAACAATCCAAGTAGATAAACCCTACAACTATCTCCCAACAAAAAAATCATCCAACCAAAAAAGAAGCGGGAAAGATATCAAAGAAGTTGGAAAGAATGGAGGCATTTTTGAGATAGGTGATGCATGTTCTGACAAAACTATCATGGGCCTTCGTGAGGGGTATTGAAGCCTCTGTAGGAATAGACATTTTCAATGAATCACCTGGTGTGAAGCTACATAAGAAAAGATCATGGGATGAGGGGGTTTCCTCTTCAAGTTTCTACAACCCCACTCTTTGAACTCTTTTGGGTAAGTTTTTATGTTATTGATTCGTATTTAGGCATTTTCTATTCTTCTATTTCAAAAGATCAGAATGGCATAGTTAATGGAATTTTGTATGTTTTTTTTATTTTATTTCACAAGGTAAGAGAGTGATGATATTAGGGCTTCCAGTAAGTGGTTTCCTTTCTTCATTTTCCTTTGTAATAAAAGGAATTAAATGTGTCTCATCAGTAGAAATGAGTGCCTAAAATGAATGTACATTTTGGTGTTTGTAGGGTCCTCTTTGTGAAGATTGAGCATAGATCTTTGGTGGCTATTGTTGGCATGGTTGGATGTGGGAAATCCTCTTTATTGTCATATCTTCTTGGGGAGATGCCAAAAATCTCTGGGAAGGTATGAAAATCATGTACACTTTTGATACTTCCTTCTTTTTCCTCTTCAGTGGGTATGATAATCATTTTCAAAGCTTGAATTACTACAGACACAAATAGGGAGGAACTAGCATTATAAAATAGAAAATCTAGCTGGTTAGACATGGAAAACTAGAGAATGTATAACTGGCTATGATGTCGTACATACCTAGATGGCATCGAGTTGTTGTTAATGATGTCTGCAGAAAAGAGGCTGAAAGTAATCTTATTGTAGGTTGATTTTGACTCTGTAATTTATTTTCTCTTCTTGCTTGTAATTACAGGTAAAGGTAAGTGGTACAACAGGGTATGTGTCACAAACATGATGGATACAAAATGGGACAATAGAAGAAAACATTTTATTTGGACTGCCCATGAACATTTCTAAGTACCAGAATGTCATCTGGGTGTGTGCATTGGAAAAGGATTTAGAAATGATGGAATTTGGAGACCAGATTGAAATTGGGGAGCGAGGGATTAATCTTAGTGTTGGGTAGAAACAACAGATTCAGCTGGCAAGAGCTGTCTATCAGGACACAAACATTTATCTTCTGGATGATGTTTTTAGTGCTGTGGATGCTCACACTGGATCTGAAATTTACAAGGTACAAGAGTTCTATTTTCACTAATCTCTATTTACTCATAATGCTCATTGATTTGTTATATTGAGTTATTTATCTGAAGAGCATTTTTCTTTATGCATCTCTTTTATTTTAGGGCTTCCAATTTGACAATGTTGATATATGTTTATTGGAGCTTTAATTTTTCTAATTATTCATCTTGCAGGAATGTGTCATGGGTGCTCTTGGTCAAAAGACAATTTTACTGGTTACTCACCAAGTAGACTTCTTGCATGCAGCAAACCTTATTTTGGTACATATGAACAATATCTTTTTATTTATTCAAGCATCAAATATACAAGGGTTCCTCTGATGTTCCAGTGACATTATAATTGTAGTTTGATATGCAAATGCAAATTAGGTATTACAAAAAACTTCCTTCTCCAATTTAGAAAAAAATGACAATGAAGTTTTCCCAAAAGCAATAGCACTATCAATCATATTAGAATGACTGAAACTCTGATGCTAATGGAGCACAAAATCAAAGACCACAAGCACAATGATATGACTTGTTCTTTAGAAATAAATTAATAATTGTCCACATTGGATACTAATAGGTAATGAGATATGGCATGATAGTGCAATCAGGAAAGTATAATGAGCTTATGGGGATAGGGACAGATTTTGAAGCACTAGTTGCAGCACACGAGGATGCTACGGGATTAGTTGAAGCAGGAAATGCATCTTGTTCATGCTAATGAAAAAGAGCCAGAAATGATCCCAGAAGAATAACAGGATCATAACAAAAATAAACCTGATACTGCTGCTCAAGCAAAACCTTATGAATCAACACCAAAGGCCAGTAAAGGAACATCAAAGATTGTAGAAGATGAGCAAAGAGAGATAGGGCATGTGAGTTGGAAAGTTTATTGGTTGTACTTAACCAAAGCATATGGCTGGCCTATTCTTTTAATGCTGTTTACAGTTCAAGCAGTATGGCAGGCTGTTCAAGTAGGAAGTGACTATTGGTTCGCATTTGAAACATCAGATACAAACAGGAAAGCTTATAATCTAAAACTCTTCATAGAAGTATTTTTCATACTTTCAGCTGGAACATGGATTTGTCTACTTTTACGCTCCATGTTGGTTGCAACATTTGGACTCAAAACCTCTCAGATATTTTACAAACAAATGTTCTACAACATCTTCCGTGCTCCTATGTCATTTTTTGATATGACTCCATCAGGCAGAATTGTGAGCAGGGTAAACTTTTTTCATTCCTTGATGTTTTGACTGCATATTGGCATAAGTACATTTTAATAATTAAAATTTGAAAGAAGCTTTCTATTTGGTTCTGTGGTTGCAGTCATCTATAGATCAAACGTCACTTGACATTTTTCTTCCATTCTTTATGGGAGGATGTATTTCAACATATTTCACAGTTATTTCCATCATCGCTGTTACATGTCAAGTTGTCTGGCCAACTATTTTTTGTGATTGCGCCACTAGCTTGGGTGAATATTTGGTATCAGGTGAGAACCATCCTCTGGATCTAAAGTTTACCCTCCGTTGATGGTGGCTTTTATTTCGTAAGTAGATTACACTTTGCAGTTGCATCATATATTTTCTATGTAACATTCATATAACATCTACAAAACAAGTGTAGCATGCTAGAATGAAAATAGTAAGATGCCAATACTCACACTCTTGGATTCCACTACGGAAAAGAGTATCTAATATAGATTTTTTTTCACACTAATACGTGACATTTCAAAAAATGAAAACTTTTGATGACATTTCTTTAAATACCTAAAGTAATACTTTAAAGAATAATAAATACTGGCCAAGATTTGTGCAATTGATAGAGCATAACATAGTTCTTTAACATGTTTCTAAAACTGCACACTGAAGAAAATGAAATCAGACAGAAGCGTTTATAAAAGCTGCTTAATTCTAAAGACCCTATGCTAAAAGACTATGCATCCTCTTTGAAATGGTAATTAGCGTTGGAATATAAATTCTCTTTAATTGCACACTCTAAACATCTGTTACATAGAGACATAGGGGTCTTGTAGAGATGCACCCGTCTACATATTTTTCCTATTTAGAGGATCTTAGCATCCCTAAATTGTCTAGCGCAAATCTACTAAAAGTCTCTAATTTCAAGAATTGGTATCAAAACAAGGTTGTAACATTGATCAAATATAAAAGGTCATGAGAATTCATTTTTACAACATACTTTGTATCAAACCGATGGACATTAATATAAGCTTCTAACTGAGAGAAATAAGTTTGTGATTTTGAATAATGAAAACGCTTTGAATAAAATATTACAGCAAAGAGGAGCTTGTGCAAATATTTTTTATTAATTTTTTATCTTAATATAATATAGAACCAAAATAATTTTTGGTGGGCTAGAAAATTCTTTTGGAGAAGTTTTGTAGAATGGCATAATATATTGGGTACCATCTCCATTAAGTTTACTAATGCTGACAACAATGGAGAATGGCATCAGTAGATTAAAAACATTTTTCTGTTTTTAGACCTCATCACCATTGTTAATGGAACTACAATAAAGACATCCTACAGATGTTCATCTACAGGAAGAATTTGACAAGAAATAACACCAAGCACTGGTCTTGATAAACTATCTATCTATGGTACATTGAAGTAAATGTGTGGAGTGCAACCATGCCGAAGGAAGCTTGGGATGCAATCACCACAATCTTTGAGCATAAGAATGATGTGAGAGCATACATGCTCTAAAATCAATTATACAATTTAAGAATGGATGGATCAATAATTAAGCATCTCTTGAAGCTTAAGGGTATTTTAAATTATCTCATTACTATAGGAGAGACTATTGTTGGTAAATTTCTCATCTCCATAACTCTTAATAATTTCCCAAAATCATTAGAGAATTTCAAGACTACAGGAGTGTTAATTTCTTCTGATTATATTTTGATATTTATTAAAGTGGTAATTACTTTGTACTACTTGGATTTCTTTTATGATGTAAATGTACTCTCTTTAGTGAGAACTTTAAGAGAATGCTTGTTTCTGATTTGACATATAATCAATTTTTTCTAGGAGATATTATTTTCGCTTGTTTTAGCATGTGACTCCCTTCCAAATCCATTCTATCTAAGATATGTAGATTCATTTTTAAGATATAGGAACTTAAGGTGCAACTTATTGATCTATACCATTAAACCATAGTTATTAATGTTTCAAGAATTTGAGGGTTGGTTTCAGTTTGACTAGGCTAACACAGATATCTGCCAAAAAATACTCTTGGGAACTGTATGATTAAAGTAAACTACAGATCATGTTCCTTCTGAAGATTGTATTCCATCTTTCTTCTTGTTGACAGAGACTATAGTATATGGTGGATATAGAGTCTTAAGGCACTTTCACGCTTGTCTCATTCTTAATCTAAAATTGTGAAATGCTTAACTAGTGAAACATTGTTAATGCTTGAGGAGTTCAGTTCTTCAATCTCTAGGCATCTATTAATATCTTTGAGGAATCCTTTTGGGTCTTCTTCCTTCCTATGAGAAATGAAGGAGGCCATTTAATGTAGGAGTATCTCAGGGATAGTGCAATCTTGCATGACCAAAAAGAATTAGGTTCCTAGGCACATGGATGTGGAATTAAGTGAGTCCTCTTTAGTGAAAGGCTGGATTGAGCACAAACAAAGGACTTTGAGGAAGCCATGATGAGGAAGGCAGGGTTAGACTTAAGAAATGGTAGACCGTGTAAAGGCAGCTAGGGATGAAAGTTGTTTCACAAAAATTTTACTGTTGCTTCAGAGTATTTCTGTAGCATCTTTTTTCTGCTATAGAATCTATTGCCTAGTAACAACACTGTTGTTGTTAGAGTTGTTTTGGAGTAGCCTTGCAGCCTGCAGAAGCTGTTCTGTAGCAACAACATAGTTGTTTTGAAACAGTCATAGTTACCACTTTCAGTATCACAGTAGTTTCAACTGTAAGAAATAGATGAAGGTATGTCATTATGTGGAAGCAAAAATCAGCCCATTTGCAACTGAACAAGTGACTGAACATTGAAAAACCAACTTAAAACTATCTTTCAAGAGAGAAGGGAGGGAAATTCTTATTAGTTGAGAGGACTCTTGGAGAGATATGAGGTTCTTCATATTAGTATAGTTCCTTTGGAAAAGGAGAGTGGCTGTAGAAAGTCTACCTTAATGTATTTTACAGCCAATTGTAGCAACTTTTATGTCTTCTTATAGCATGATCTGTAGCTGTGTGTAGTGATTTTTAGTTTGCAACAAACAAATATCAGCCTGTAGTGTTTATTATACAATAGCAATGTTTTCCTGTAGGATGTTTAACATTGTTGTGGTTAACATTAAAAACTGAATTTGTTGGATGTATTCTATGTTGATTGGGTCTATGAGAGAGACTAGAACATGGGTTCAAGGATAGGATGACATTAATTTGACCGTGTCTTTGTCTGCGTCCCCAATTGTTGTGACATTTGTAGAAGTTATCAGGGTTTCATGGATAAAACATACTAGACTAGATAGTTTCATACTTGTTTTTTATTCTAAGCATTTTCTTTACGTTGTAAAAAATAACATTATTCCCTTTAGAATCTTTGTTGACAATTAGAACTCCATGGCATAGATCAGACTTAGATCGCTTAGAATTAAATCAAAACTCTGCAGTGATACATTCTAGCATATTTACTAAATGTGTTCACTTGACATAAATGAGCACTTCATCTTTCCATGTCCTATTTATTATAAGATTCTAGATGGTCATCACTTCTTGGTTTGGGGGTCATCTGCCTTACTCCCTTAGTGTGATGGTTTAATCTTTAACTTTAGATAGGGATAATCTGTTAAAGGTGGTAACTTGTTCATAAAAATGCATGACACTTAGTACCTATTCTACTGCCTATTTTTATATTGCTAATTATGTGGCAGGAAGCCTTGATCAGATGGTATATTCTAGAACAAAATAGATGGTTGCCTTGGTCTTCTTGATAGAGTAGATGAAATGAAGATCACAGTTTGATGCAAGACAAAACACTCCTGCCTGTAAACTTCAAACTCAAACGCAAAACAAAAAAAAAAATAGAGACTTTCTGCAACAATACTATTATTCATCAAATCTGAACTTAAAGTTTACATTAGTAGCCTCACAATAGCTTCTCACTCCACATAACATTTCATAAATTCCAATACACATACTCCACACGCAACTCAGACATGCTATGTCTTCATTTTAGATGCAAACATTTCCTTTGATAGAAGAAATGAATATAAGATAGCTACTTTGAAGAATGTGAGAGTCCATTATATTTGATTGTGAATGTGCTATTTATTCAGATCTCCAAGTATTAGAATGGTTAATAGCAGTGTGAGGGAAGTGATAGAAAATGAATTTTTTTTCTGAAGTTATAGGCTAAGGGAACATAGTTCAAAGATAGTTTGGAGATATTTATGATCATATTTTAGTCATGGCTACAGTATGAGAACTTTCATAGTAATCATAGAAAGGCATTTTTTGTGGCACATTGTCCCTTAAACTCTAATCATACATGCCAAATTAGTACTTTTTTTTAAGACTACACTACTAGTTTAAAACTAAAATTGGCTTCCAACTTCTTTCTCACTGCAGTATTACTAAAGGATTTGTAATGTACATATTTCACCATACTCAACCTTGACCATATAAAAATTGATCAAAACTAGGAACATATGATGTATTGACCCAACAAATAAATATATCAAGTAAATGTTGAAGACATATTTGTTGAATGGAATGATTCATGCATATTCTTACCAATTCCATCTATAATTCACAAATTAAAGATATGTATGTTAAATTTCAATTTCATGACTGTACATGTCATCATAACCTAATTTCTACACTACATTCATTGTGTGTTATATGATCAAATCTAATTATTTTCTACATTTCATAAAGTGCATGTATGCATTCAATATCTGATGACTTACACATGCATCTAATTTTTGTGGCATTTTGGAACTAGAATTTCTTAATTCCTTCGTACAAGCCCTTAGAAGATGCATGATATAATGTTATTTGTGTTTCATATGTTAACTTTGTATTCACATATGTTATTTTTGCTAGAATGCATTTCAATTGATAAAAAATATACGATTAAGTTTTCACATTTACTATGTGTTCTCTATTTTATTCATTCATCATATAAGTGATTCTTTGCTTATGTTATGTGCAGTGGGCATCATATTGGAACAAAAGAGGTAGAGTCCTCTCCTATCTCAAATCCACTTTGTGTGGAAGTAGTTGTGGTTGGTGTAGAGAATGAGGTACACCCTATAATTGTATTAAAGAAGTATTAGTACTATTCATGCTCAAAATGTGTCCCTTTTATAGACATTGATAAGTGATATGGCTAAGCTCTTTTATTGTCAATTATGATGTTCTTAAATGGACTATCCTTCATATTTTGCAAAACTCATGTTTTTTTTAATAAAATCACACAATATAAGCCTCTGAATTATTTTTTACCATTGTACAAATAATTGCACTGGTGCAGGTCAAGTTATGTGTTTGAGCAATACAACACTTTCTTTTCACAAACCCTTACTCTTTTGACTTGAGGAAATAATTATTGATCTATCCACTTGTAGAGGTGACTGGTTGGGTTGCAAAGCTACTGTGTGTATGATTTTTGAAACTCAGATATGCAATGTGCCTGTTGTTAGGTATTAGTATATGAGGGTTTCTTGCCTGCAATACTGGTTTTCCTCTCTTATAGTGGTATAGGCATTCAATTAGCTGTAGACCAGCAATCCAGTTGACTGGAAACTCTAGGAACGGTCTGAGTTTAGCTTCCATCAGTCTTCATCCTGGTTCTCCTAAGGCATGGAACCCTCAGATGGCGCTGAATTTGCCTGCAGCAGTACTCTTTTTTGAATTTTAATTTCTGCAGCAAAAATGAGATTTACATAATGTAGTATGTGGGAAGATGGATGCAGATTCTTGATAGTTTGCTACTTGCTAGAGGCTGTGTAAAAGACAATATGGAATTAGTTGAAAATTGTTCGTGATAGAGGAGTATGGCTGTTTGGAAACTTAAATCTTGTGGAAATTGGGTAGAAATAGGGTATCCGGCACACTATTATTTTTTAGTGGAGTGAGTTTGAGTTGCTTGCCTATATAGATTTTCCTTTGATTGCTGGTAATTAAATATGTAATCAGACGCTGGATAGGTAGGCATATTGATGTAGCATGTACCTTGGTAGTATAAACTCATTGACCCGTGTTTCATGAGTAGTGGTTCACAAGAACCCATCTCTCATGAGATTGAATGGTCCACTTAGCACTATTTTCATCTAGGTGATGCTCACAGAGGTGAAGCATTGGGACTTCCCGAGAGGTCACCTCTGTGAGCATCAACTAGATGCAATGAGTGCTAAAAGGACCACTCATTCTCATGAGAGATGGGTTCTTGTGAACCACTAGTGCCTTTTTGGGTCTTGACAAGGTGCATCCACCATATTTAGGCTTCTTGGAACTCGTCTTTGACCATGTGTTGAGTGAGCAGGTAATGATGTATTGGCAGAGCGAATTTCAATGGAGTTTGTCCACCAAACTGTACAATTATACCATTGGACCTTTCTAAATCAATAATATTCAAGACATGCTCATTATTAATAGTCAACCTTAGAAGAGTTTTGGGAAAATCTCCAAGATGATTTTGAAGGTAGAAGAATGGGCTAGTTGATTGCCTTTCAAATGAGAGCATGTGGAATAAAAGAGGATAACCCAAAAAAAAAATTAGATGATGATGAAATCATGGAGCTCTTATGTGAAGAAGAAAAGATAACCAAAATACCCCTTGCTCCAATAAGGTGGTAAGAGCACAATTATAAATGTAGTGGCAAATGAGGTTTTACAAGGGAACCTTACCTAGATTAACTTAAGGCCAAAAGGGAAAAGGAGACATGAGGAGAAGGGGATAGGGAATCCACAATCTTCCAAGGCCACCTAAGAATATCAAAGGAAGATGACAAATGAAAAGAAGAGACCCAAGACAAAAACTAAAGAGGAAGAGATAACACCATGGGAAGGAGTTGAGCTAATGCAAAAACCCTCTAAGAAAATGAAGGAATCTCAACTTGTCAAGAAGCCAATAGACACAAGGATGGATCACCATTAGATTGTCAATAGTAGCTCAAGCATCTAGCCTCGGGGCGGGATCTCTGCCCACCTCACTCACGGGCAATACCCGAGGTGAGAACCCAGTGAGCTCGCGGGCGAGCCTTGGGGCGGGATCACTGCCCAGCTCGCTCATGGGCAAGACCCGAGGCGGGAATGTGTCCTTTGGAGACTATATTCACTTTCAGCCTGTTTGACCCCTCCATATTGAAAATATTGTACATTTTGAACATATTGAACATCTTACTTTCATCTTTCCACAAATCAAAGTGTCATATCATTACAATACCTGATTAGAATCACCATATAAATAAGTCAGGGATAATGTTCCTGAGTATTACTACTGTTTCAATGGGATCTTCACAGGAGAGATAGGCATGGAGACACCTAGCCATATTTGTTCGAAAATTTAAGTTATTGAGATCTCTTGAGGATGTAGGGGGCATAAAAGCCATTCCCCAAAAATTCAAATTCTATGTCATTCCATATGTATATAACATTAAATGCTATTTAGGCTTTGCATATCTTTAGGTGTCCAGGGCCAGTTATGTGGTGAATGATTATTATTATTATTATTTTATCAGTAAACAACAAAAGTCTTTTTATATTTTATTAATAAAATATTGATTTTACACCTCCATAAAGAAAAACCTCCGATATAGCCCGAGACTAAAAAGTCCCGTTCATTAATAATATACAAATCCCACTATTACCTGCGGGGAATAATGAATGAGGATATGGATCCTCATATAAAAATAAATTGCTTTTACATTCCTGCAGTTACCTTTGCAGGGTAGATCCAGTTACTTTGCAAGGTAGATCATTAGCCCAACTTGGCTTGAAGTTGATATTACAATAGATATTACATGATTTTCCCAAAATAAAGATGTACAACATACATGATAGCTTTGACATTTTGGGCCATTTATTTTTTCCTCATTCCTAAATTCCTACTGGAATCTTCCTCCATGATTTTGAGATGTACAACCATGCTCCCAATTACACACAACTTCAAAATTCTTGCATAATCAAAAAAATAGTCCACCCATTCTGGCTACTTTAACCCAAGTTAGCTTACCTTATGACTTACGAACTCATGGTTAGTATCCCCCATCACATATATCACATGTTATTATAGAGGATCCTGTTGGTTCCTAGATAGGATTTTACACTCCATGAGAGACCAATATGCCTATGACTGATATTAAGGATGGGTTAGTTCCAAATGTGAGAAATCTATAGGCAACTGGATCAACTATAGGGACAAGACTGTCCTCTTCACTTCTAGCTTTGCAAAACCAAGGCAGGTACACCTAATCCTTTTAGATTTAACTCTGTTTCTTATCTAATACTGGATCTTACAATAGATAGCAGTGAGAAAGTACTAAGTAACAACCTATTACTCATTGACTCTCCATCGCTGGATAGAACAACATATAAAGTAAATAAAACTGAAATAACTGGTAATGATTTAATGTTTTTTGGATTACAAGATTTCAATCATTCCATACAAAGATAAGATAGGAAAACATAGGCCAGTGCCTTATTCATTGGGCAGAATATCAGAAGACAGAAAGAGTACAATGGTGTTTGAAGAATAATTGGTTCTGAAACATAAATACAAAATACTCCCAAGTCTTTCCTACTTCTAGGAAGAATCCCTAAATAGATTTAGTAAACATGCATCCAACTCAAAGCAGTTTTTAATCCAATACTAGATCAGAACTTAGAGCTTAAACACATACATATAAACCTCAGAGAGACTTAAAAATTTACTGAATAAACTCACAGGAGAAATAAAGACTTGAGATCTATATTAAGTATAACCTTAAACATTGCACACATCATATTCTGAATCAAAAGCTTGCAGAATAGTAGCAACCTGTACTTCTTCTCTATTTCTTTGATAAAATGATAAAAGATTTTACAATCCTTGATTGAGGGTTAGGGTTTCAGAATTTCTATCTTTTCAACTCCTAAACTTCTCAATGCCCAGAATGACCATGGAAAAATTCTTTATATACAAGGAAAATGCAACAAGCTACCAATCATTCTAGGGTTACAAAATTTGACCTAAAAAGCCTTTTCAACAACCTCAAAAATTTACAATAAATACATTGATGAAACAGATGGGATATTTGATCAGGCAATTGGGATATTTGCAGATGAGCCTCCTTTCTTTTTGTCTTCAATGTTGTCCTTGGCTTTCTTCGACAAATCTGATCTGTAATATCTCGTTGTCCATCCTGTAATAAATGTCTTCATATCTTACCAACTTTATATAACTCAAAAACATTTATCTTTATTCGCTCTAGGAGGCTGGTGGAGTATTGACCTTTTGAACATGAGGTATGTACTGATACCTCCACCTATCATATACCTCTTCGCTTGGGAACTCAAAATTGGCAAACTCAGCTTTTTTCTTTGATAATTGTTCCCACTCACTTTCAATTTGAGTGACCTTCCGCTAAATACCATCAAACATTGTGTTAGGGATTTTTCTTGTAGGATCAAACTTGGCAAATTACGGGCTTGATTATCAGTTTAAAAGGACTCCAAACTTGAAAGAAAAGCCTAATTAATGAGGATTGGATAAGATCCCCCTTCTACTTCGAGCTCCACAAGACTCAGGCGGGTATTGCCTATGAATAGGTTACTATATTCCAAGTAAGCTTTTGATTGGTGGATTTGGTCTTCACTGTCATGCTATCTAGGCTTCAGATTATTTAAACAAAAGATCACTCTGTAGACAGCTGAGAATCTCCTGATACAAAGCTTGACAATGGAAACTATAAATGTGATAGCATAGACAATGGGATAAGGATGTGAATCCTTCTTCTTTTTATGAGTACAACTCAAGGAAGGTTAACCTCTGAAACTTTCTTTAAGGAATCACCAAATTTGAACTGGATCACCTGGATGTAGTCCTTTCACAATGTGCATGAACTTAGAAACTGAAATGAAATGGTAATAAAATTTAGTGTTTGATGATTTAAAAGATAATTGCATCACAAACATCTAGCCAGTGCCTATTCCATTGGGCAAAAGAGTCTGAATGTGAATATATAGGAAGATATCAAGGAAACACAGTAAAATGCTTTACAAACTACCTGCAATCTGAATAGAATGCCTTACAATCTATTCTGTCACTCCTATATTGTAATCATCAAAATCTTAACAAAAATGTCTACTCTCTGTAACTGCATATGAGGATTTAATCCTTTCCTTGAAAGGAACTCATAATCAATTAAAATAGTTTCCTTACAACCAGTATGTTTTCAAATGCCTTACAAGTTAAAACATACAAGAGCAAAACACAAAGTCAAGAGACAATAACAGGATAAGATAGAAATTGTAGTGTGTTCCATTGAAAATGAACCTGCCCATTACATCCAAAGCTTGAAATTTCTGGAACTAGACACAGAACTGAGAAATTTGATCTACAGAAAGATATTCAATATTCATCCTTTAGGGACATGCTTACAACAGAGCAGTCACATGAACCCTCCAGAAACAGGAACAAGAACCCCTAACATAGAGAAAAGAAGAAGATAAATAGAAGAAGAAGAAACCCTAAAATCTCTGCTTGATCAACACCTGTCTGCTTGCAATTTGATCTCACTATTTTCTCTCCTCCAAAAAAGATCTTCTCGAGCCCCTCAAAATCTGATAACATTCCTTGCTTGCACAAAATCTGCTCATCTACTAGAATTCTGATTCATTCTGTCCTTTATTTTCTGCAAAAGACAAGACATTCCCTCTGCTGGATCTGCGAAATCAAATATGCACGGAATAAAAAATCTCTTCAAAATCTATCCCCGAATGCAAATGTCTTTACTGCTCTCATCTACTTGATTTGATTGGATTTTACCCACCCCCATCATCTCTCTCATCTTCTGGCATTTCTGGAAACATATAATACTGCTATATTTGGACAAAAAATGAACCTGCAACATTAAAAACTCCGAGCAGCTTCCTGCCATAAAAAATTTTGAAATCTGAACTTTATAATAGTTGAAATTTTTTCTTTCTAGCTTTTCACCAAACTTCACTAGATTTCACCACTTCTCACCCTTTAACTCGCTGCTCAGACTAACTCACTTCTAACCTCAATTCATTTGGAGATCTGGAGACAACTTCAATCTCCAAATCTTTGAAACTTGCTCTTAACCGCGGTTTCATCCTGAGACCTAGAGAAACCTCTTAGTCTCTAAGTCTCCTAATCATCTCCTTAACCGCAGTTAAATCAAGAGACCTCACAGCACACTTTAGTCTCCAAATCTCATGATCCTCATTCGGCGACCTGGCGACAAATGCTAGTCTCACAATCTCAAAATCCTCTACCTCTAACTGTTAGCATTAAGAGACTTGGCGACTGCGGCTAGTCTCTAAGTCGTGGCGGTTAACTCCACTAACTGCCATCTTCTCACGACCTCGCAACCTCCTTAGTCTCACAATCTCTAGACTTTTTCGCTAACCACCATCTTTCACGAGATTGGGCGACTAATCGTCAACTCCAGGTGGCGCAAACTTCATCTAACCGCCGGATTCTTCACGCGACTCAGCGACTGCATGCTCGTCTGCAAAATTTTTCTGTCTGGGCACGGGCACAAAAATTGAGGTGAGCACATGAGCTATCAAGCAGAGCTTCCTCCATTTGAATTTACATCATATGTTTGTGTTCTTGCTTATAAACAACTCAAATTGCCCAGCAGGAGCAATGTGGGATTAAGTTCTGCAGTGTTTTTAAAGCTTTTCAAAATACTATGTATAGTGCCCAGCTAGCACATGCCCCTAGGCAGGCCCACAAGGCTGAGGTGGCCACATAGGCCTCTCATTACTTACTTTATGTTCATATGGGGTGCCAGTGTATATAAATATCAAAAACTTCCAAATCCCAGTGAATGTGGGATAAAAGTCATGAAGGCTTTATGAATAATTTTGATAGTGCCGCACTCAGATGATTGTAACTCACGAACCCGGACCAATTTTTAAAATCTCTCTGGTGAGAATCTAGAGAAATAGCTTTGCGGAAACATATCCAAAACTCAGCCCAATCCAACGGTTCAAGAAAAAGTTATTCCCCCCGCAAGATGACTATTTTTTCTTCTTCTGCAAATCCGTGACTTCACAAATTCATGTTTGCAAAAACAAATCCATGGTGTGGATGGTATTTCCTTTAGCATCCTCCTTTCTTCAAAATGTCCCTCTATCACAGATTGGCTTCTCTTTACACACTCAAAACGTGCCTCCATCCTTCACATTTTTTATGTAAGCATTCGACTCTCATGCAATGCTCACACACCAATCCTTATTTGTGCGTAGACACCGGCAGCAAGCACACCATCAAGCATCCTCCATGTATTCAACAATATTTATCCTTTGGGCCTCCTTTCACATTTATGCATTGGAATCCATTGCATAGAACGTGCCTCCCTCTTAATTGCAATGCCATCATAAGAAGTTTTCATACAAAATCTTGGGATTTTCTAGCTGAGTATTTGAAGCACACACAAGAATTAGCTCCACTTCAAATTCGGCATCTTCAATTTCTATGATTAGCATTGTCTCTCCTATTTGATTTGGATCACAATCAATCTTCTGGAGCTTACCCAAAATGCCAAACTTTGATAAATCTAGATCATAGCGTATTCGAAACACTAATCATAATGTTCACCCTTTTCCATTTTACAATACTGCCTACTAACACAACTGGCATCTAGAACTGGCCTAGAAAACTGACTAAAAGCCATCACAGGATCATGCCACTGGGAAGACAGGTTCACTTCTAACATGTTATCACACTCACCAAAGGAGATTGCCGAGAAAGATATAAGCCAGAAGATTTTAGCAATCAAACATGGCCACTTGAGAATTGGATCCCAATGTGCTGCCAAAATCACATAAGTTGCCTCCGGAACTGGCCTTAAAAATTGACATAATCACCTGACCCAGCCCCGACACTGAACATGCATGAACTTTGACCCACATTCTAATACTCTGCAAAACAACACTTCATGACTGCAACCAGATCAAAAGATATTAATGCGTAAACTTGCCTAGTTCAAATTATTCCTGCAACAAACTTGTCAGAAAATGATTTTAATCGCCGTAATTGATTTTTAAAGGTAGACAAATGGATTGGCAGGGGGCTCAATTTGGGACTGGGGTTAGTACTCCAACTTTACAAGACAGAAAAAAAAAATTCATCAAAAGAGTCAACTAGTCAAAAGTTATTCACTGGCAAAGTAGGGCATTTGGATTTCTGGGAAAACACACTGTAGAATTGAATACATTTTGCAAAAATTGCAAATGGAATGAGCCTGAAAACTTGGTCAAATGGATTGGTCATGGTTCCGGATTTGGTACGGTGGGAGTAAAACATGATTGCAACATGACCCAATCATTATCTTGCTCATCGGATCACACATGTGTCATTTACATACTGTCAAATATAGCCCTTAAAACTTCTGAACTTCTAGGTTTCAGCAAAACAATGAAAACTGGAAATGGATTTGGCTTTGAAAAGTACTGAAACGGATTCACCAGGGGCTAAAAATGGATAGGCCAAAAGAGGAACATGCCTGCAATACAGATCTATCATTAATTCTTCTTGACCAATCACCGGGTATCAGATACAACTTGACAAACAGGGCTTCCGGGAATTGTTGAACAAGTGCATTATGCAATTATGAGAAAACACGTCCGGAAGGGGAAACACAAGACCTATCAAAACTTGTCACTGTGACCTAGAATCAGGAACATAGGTCAACTAAAGTACACTAAAGATTCCCCCGCTCTTGGATTTGCATGACACTCATTAGAATTCAAGTTATTCAACCCTCAACTGACCCTTCCTGGTGAATTTCACACTTAGCAATTTTTTGACTCAGAGACCTCCTAGAAACGAATTGATGCAAACCCATTTCAATACTTGAACTGAAGGCTCGAATTCACTCACTGGGATATATGCAAGGTGTAGAACATTTAATTCTGATGATAGGACCTAAAAACCACCCAATCCATATATGCACCTTTAGACCAAATAGAGCACTTAACAAGCAATTAACATGGTACTCAAAAATCCATGTTGCATTTTTTCATCCCAACACATTGACTTGGCATTAATTAACAACTTGACAGTGCCGCTAAAAGAATAAGTGTCACTTAAGACACCAGTCACCCTCTCTGACAATAGTGCATCCATTTCTTCTCTCCATTGATGTGCTTCCTTAAATTTTCCTTTATCTGTGAAAATGGTAGGAACCAGTTCATAGTTTGAAAGCATCAATTCAGCTTTCAACATGCTTGATTTTCTGATAAAACCATCCAAAATGATCCCAAACTATACCATTTTCTTTATAACTTGGTGCACTGGCTTAATTAATGGATCGGGGTCCTCTTGTCCTTTTGATAGCATACGAAATAACTTTACATTAGGAGACCTGTCAATCCACTTCTTCAAAATTGAGGATATTTCTGTCTTCTCCCTATTAAAAGTTTCAAATAAAGAATATAACTTACTGGAATGGCTATGGAGAATGGAGGGCTTTAAATCAATAGCAAAATGCATAATTGCATCTATTATCTTTTCCTCATACTTTTGGTTTACTAAAGCTGTGGCCTTTATATTTTTATTCTTTTCCTTTTCTAATTCTACCCTTATTTCCCTCAATTTATTTGTTTCTTCTGTCAATCTTTGCTTCTCCTAGATAACCCTTACATCCAAATTTGTCTCTAGGTAGGGGGATGGTGGTAGCTCAATTATTGGGCTTGAAGATGAAGCCACTGCAGGCTTATCAAAAATCACCAACTGAGGTGACCTATGGTCTAAGGGTCCTAACAACTATGCAATTAGTTTGTCCTTCTGAATTAGCTCAACCTTGAGCTCATTGTAAGATTTAAGGACCATTTCAAATTTGAGCCTAAGCTCTTCTTTCTCTCTAGCATCCTTTTCTGCCACACTAACATTGAATTTAGCAATTTCCAAAATTAAATTTGATGCCTCTACACCAGATGTCTCTCCTACTCTTTGCACTAATAAACTACTTGTATACCCTGTAGAGAGAGCTTCTTTTCTTCCTCTATCTTCGTCCCTCTTTAAGGACCACATTACCAAGGCTACATGATCATCAGAAAAGATAGTTCCCCTAGCAGCCTATTTGGCCTGCTCTGCTGTAGCAAGAGTTTTTACCTTACTCTTTCTGATCTGATCAAAGCCAATTGCATCAGCAATGTCCCACTCTGGCAGAATCAGCACCCCTACAGTATGAACCATGGCCCTTCCTTCTTCAGGAGTAATCTTTTCAAACTGTTTGGCCATCTCTGCCTTGGTTTCATTTTCAATTTCTGCTATGTCTTTATCAGGATGCTCCTCCTTTTTATTTTCACAAATCTCCTTGTATTGGTTTATCTTCATTCTCCATAGGAATTGGGAAAATGCCCTAGTTTTAACAAACTTATCATCAGCAAGGAAAGAATCACTAGCTTGCTTCAAGATAGGGTCCAATTGTTTACCCTCAAATTCATCAGCAATAAGGTCCATGGCTCTACAACCCCATGTCTCCCTCATTCCTCATTTGTATCAATTGCTCTACAACCCCATGTTCATCTAATTGGATAGGGGATTGAGAAGGAGAATAAGCCTCCTCTCCTAGCCTTACTTCTTCTTGTTTCTACCTCTTAGGAGAGGGTCCCTGCATTGCTAGATCATCCATGGGCCTTTTCCCTCTAGAAGTAGAGGGAACATCTTCACCCCTTTGTTGTGGTGGTACAAGGACACTGTAACCACTCCTCCTCTGCACTGTGTAAACTCGTTTGGAGTCAACTTCATATATCTAGGCTAGCTCAAAATTTGTTTAGCCAATTCAGGGTCTGTCCTGCTTACCGCAACCTTCTTCTCATTTACAACATGCATGATGTCTTCAAAATTCTCTACAAGGGCATCCACTTTTCTAGCCCATGGTTCAAAACCTTTCAATGGGTCATAGGCCTTATCAAAATTTCTTATAAAGTCTACAGTCTTCTTGTAGACAACCCATTTCTCTTTCTTAATCTCTTGAGTTTGAAGGTCAATCTCATTTCTTACTATGTCCTCAAGGAAATTTAACTGATGCTCTATAAGAGCACACCTAATCTTGTCTTTGAACATTCCTGAAAGAAAACCCTCTATGTCTGCACATCTCACCACTACTTTGGACATTCTGTAGGGCTGCAAGACCTTATTTAAATGCACCCATCCTCCTTTAGTAATCACATATTGGTGTGCAATAGTTATGTCTGGGAAGAAAGTTCCCCTTCCCTTACTAGTGAGAGTAGACTCCTGCAAGTCACCAATTTGTCTCAAAATCTCTGCATATCCCAACTTCAATGGGACTTGATAAGGTAAAATATAAGGTGCTACCTTGCAACCATACACTCTGAAAATTGTGGAAACTGGATATAAAATTATATCCCCAAAATTATGGACTATGGTGATGTCTTGGCAATATTCCTTTGGTCTAATCAATCTTAATAGCTCCCTTGGGATTCTAGGATTATCAAAGAATAACAAAGATCTAAGTTTGGAAGAAAAATCCCTGTCAAAAGCAATATAGCTAGCATCCATCCTGTCCCATGATAGAGTTGTGGTCCACAACTGGACTGGGAGGGTTTCTCCATTTCTCTCCTTCACAATATTTATTGTTGAGCTGAAGAATTGCTCACCTTTGTATAGGAACATGTGCATAAGCATAGAATACCATCCAAAAGGCCTACTAACCTTCATGTCCTTGATTCCCTATAATCCCTCATGGATCAAATTAGCAAGATGAGATGCAAAATCAAAAATTAGTGCCAGCTGGGGGTGCAATGTTTGTACCATCATGAACATGTATGGGATTGGCATATGAGTTGCTTCATCATGCCCTAGAATTAGAGTAATAGATATATAAAATTCTTGTGCTCTTTTACTATACAAATCTAGCCTGAAAGGCTCTGAGGTACTTGCACTTATAACACACATTGATCCAATTTGATCAATGAAATCCCTTAGAGGCTCTACTCTCAAAATATCCTTGTATACCTCATATATCTCTGTAAACTCTTTAAAATCTATCTTGTCCAACCCAAAAAAAGGGTCATTCAATGAAAAAACCTCCCTAATCTCATCCTCTGTAATGCTAATTAGGTTCTTTCCATTGACATCCTTGACACACCTTGTCACAGGATCATAGCACTTGGCAATTTGAATCAATAACTCAGCATCCATGAAAACACCAGGGCATATTAACCTCCCAACATCAAACTACCATATGTTACTAAGGGGGGCACAAGAATTTCTTTGTGAATAAGTTGCTTTGAATAAAATAAGACCATTATACTTCTCTCCACTCTGGCATCTCTCATCCAGTTACCTCTATCATGGAATGCCTCAGCCACAGAATCCCTAGGGTTTCTTGGGACAAGTTCTTTCATCCTTGCTGCCCCATTATCAGAATGTGAGAGTAATTGCATCAAATCTTCAAAAACCCCTCTCTTGCTATACTCCATCTGACTAGACAAATTCCTCTTTGGTGGCATCTTAAAACTAGGGCTTTATAAAACAAAATATGAATACTCAAGAAAACCCTAAACATGATCAACTAGCAACAGAAACTTCTTTGCAAAACCTTCACAGACTTGAAACAACTTTAAACTTAGAAAATAGACCTACCAGATGCCTGCAAATTCTTCACTTGAAATTGCCCAGAGAGAGAAAACAAATTCACCAAAGAGCTTATGAAAATGGTAAAGGGAAACAACGGTTGAATTATGATGTATAGCATCAGCAACTTCCTACAATCCATCTACACGTAACACATTAAATCTGCCATTACTGAAAGTTGGCGGCCTCAGTTATTCATAGGATGCAAAAAATGTCACTGAGCAAAAATTTGAATTCTGACCGTTGATATATCTCCATTCTGGCACATTAGATGGTTGGCAAGTCTATCAGCAAGTTCCTCTACTACTTTTTCGTAAGTTAGTTCTCGACCAATGAGAACATTTTAAAATCACCATGTGAAGAAATGAATAACTTAACTTTACTCTGCCCGGAGCGGACAGGTGTCACCTCATCGCTGAAGCGCTAACCAAAAACTATCAGAAAAACCATCTCAAGATATAATGACAAGCGTCGATGCACTTTGATCGGATGATCACCACATTTTAATAAAACTCCAGTCCCACTATTTACTTTAAAAACCTTCAACAAATCAAGAAACGCCAAGTCGAACATGTCAGCAGGCGGAAAACCCCATTGCATCCCTGGTGTCAGACACACTGGCAACCCTAACATGTCACCAATACCTTTGGCCAATTAGAAATGACCATATCATCAAAAGTTTTGACGTAGAGGACCCACTAAATGATCCTCCTCTTTAGACAAGATCAATGGTTGTTGCCATACCGTTGACCTTAAAGTGCGTGCATCTTATCTCAATGGTATAACGACAACCATGAGATCTTGTGGTACTTTAACCATCTGAAAACATAGGCCCCACTATGACACATCACAAATCCATCTCAAATCATAAACTACCACGTCGTAGAGAACTGACAAGTGGAACCTCTATCATCTTTATTCATATTTTGGAAAAATCCTAACAACCGCCACATCATAACTCTTGGCAACCAATAAGAAAATGCCATATCAACATGACCTGGCACTGTCAGGACCCACCGCATACTTCCTTAGAGATGATCTGACGGTTGTCGCTATACCACGATGATTAAATGGCAGTCATCTTGGTCCACCGGTATAATGACAGTCATAGGATAGATTCGTTCTTTAGACGCCAGCAGACTATGTTATCAAACGGGCCCGCCTAGATAGGTGGCGCATTGTCGCTAAAGCGTATGTTAGGGATTCTGACAACCGGGAGTCTTGCGGTGCAATGACAACCACATATTTGAAAAGGTTAATACTTCAAAAAAATTAATCAAAAACTTAGGCTTTGAAGGATATAGTTGATTAAAAGGGGATCCCGCTTCCAAAACCTAACCACATAACAGATAAAGTGATGAAAACTAAGGGTTGACAAAATAACACATGCTTTATTTGGGAGATTAGTGAGCCAAAAAGGTAACGTGAAAACATAACAAGACCTAGGACTAAATTAGGGCTTGGTTTAAACTTAGGGCTTTCAACATGAAACATTACCTTTAGGGAAAAAATTTAGATTATTTTCAAGAATACTAGCATGAAGCTGAAAATTTTTTGTTTAGTGATAACAGATCCAATGCTTAGAATTATTCACCATTAATATAATGAAATCAAATTTTCAGAATAACATTGTAATTGAAACCTTAAAAAGGGCAACTTCTAATATCCATACAACCCTTTCTAATGATAAAATATGTGCTGAACTGAAGCCATAAGACAAAGGTGAGGAAGTGAATGTGACCTACCTTATGCTTATATATGCACATATATATTTTACTTGTTGTGCATATATATCCAAATATATCTATATATAATGATCGATTATTGAATACCAGTGTCATAACATAAAAAGATAAGAAACTGTACTTATCTCAAAGAACTGCGACAGAGTTTGCTAGAAGAAAAGAGACAAATAGATAATCTTATAAAGTTTAAGCATAGTCAAAAATATGTTTTGTATGCAAGGCACTAAATAGAAAGAGTGGGAAAATTTGAATATAATTTAAGTATGAATTATCAATAACTCATAATGCTGTTACAAAGAGTGAGCCCTGTTGGGCAGACAAAGCACCTCTAAAAGATTATTACCATAAAGATAATGTAACCCTTTCATAATCGTATCATGACATAAATAGAGATAGTAATGAAATTGAATCCTTATATATCCACACCTCAAGATTAGAATTCCTCTCAAAATTATATCATAGTATATGAGTGCTAGACAATAATTAAAGATTATGCCTATTTGAAATGTGTTTATAATTTAGCAGTTAAGGGTTTAGTCTAATTTTGGATGATTACTATCTAAATATGAACATTTTTTTGTTTGGATATGATCAATTTTTTTCACATAGTACATAATTAAAGCTTTATATCCTTAAAAAATATGTTGTAAGATACAACCAAAATTAGAATGTAATAGACTGTAGACTATACTCAGCTGGAGACTTGCAATTCAGTATGTGGCATAGTCACAGGACTTGGCTCAGCTAGTGACGTGAAATTTAGGTTTAATCAGTGAGGAAGGCAAACAAGGTTTTCTTGTTTTCTGTAACTTGACCAAACTTCAACAGACTTAGTCCACAAAATGGTTTATTGAAAATTCAAAATTTTAAGCAGTTTTAATTTTTCATCCCTATTAGTCCTCAAATGCTTATTACTTTTTCACTGTACAGAGAGCTTGTTTGTTTGTAATTAACATCCTACTTGAAAAATGTTAATTAAATAGCTTGCGACGCCCTTCACCTATTGAAGATATTGTTTAATGTTTAAAATATTATTTATCACTATGGATAGCTTGCAATTAATCAGACATGGGTCAGTATTTGCAATTGGATATGAAAATTTAACTGGAAGAAATCTTGAGGGAAAATTTAATGTGATGTAATGTAAAAGATCTTATTCAAATTCTGTAATAATTTTTTCCCGCACTAAATTATAGAATGTTTCTTAGTAGAAATGTACTTGGTTCACATTTGGTCTACCTGGGTCTACCCTGGTTTGACCTAGGTTTGGTCTGTATGAACCAACTTGCCTGGGTTTGAACCTTTTTCGAAACCCATAGTCCAATTGTACCTGAACTGGGAACCTGTTCGAACCCTGTCTGAACTAGGGTCCTAGGTAGTCGAACCAAACTTAGTAGTAATAGATTGTAGACTATGCTAAGCTGGAAACTTGCAATTCAGTGTATAGCATAGTCATAAGGCTTGGCTTAGCTAGAGACTTATTCAATCAGTGAGGAAGGCAAACAAAATATTGTTGTTTCTTGTAACTTTGAGTAGACTTAAGCCACAAAATGGTTTGTTGAAAATTCAAAATTCACAATGCAAACATATATATATATTTTCCTTAAAGTGGTACACTATTTTTGAGAGAAGATGGTCTTAATGAGTGAGAAGTCTTTGAATGGTGTAGCATATATTTATAAACCTTGTGAAGGCTAATGATGCTATCGGATTTCCGCAATCCATTCTGCATTTTTCTTTAATCTTTTGGATTAGATTCTCTAAGAAATTTTTGTATCGTGTGATTTGAAATGTTAATGCTGATGATGAATCACAGAGTATTATTTGAAATGTAGAGGCTAAAATTTCTTACATAATCTAATCCAAAATATTAAAGCAAAATGCTTGTGAAGTATGCCAGGATGTCATCATTTAGCTACACTTCTAGAGGTGGATTCGTTCTGCCCAAATTGACATGTATCCAATAGTGTCCTCTTCTTGATTTAGGATATTTTTAATATTTCATTTTAGCTTTCCTTAGCTAATTATCACTGCTAATGCTACCTCTTTTTTGTAGCTTGAACTAAGAAAGGGATGTCAAATTATGTCAAAGATATTAGAATGATAATGGTCAAATTCACATATTGTTAGATTGGTCCCCTTCATGGTTTAGGATATTTTTAATATTTCATTTTAGCTTTCCTTAACTAATTATCACTGCTAATGCTACCTCTTTTTCCTCATCTTGAACTAGCAAAGGGATGTCAAATTATGTCAAAGATATTAGAATGATAATGGTCAAATTCACATAATGCTACCTCTTTTTTTTGCAGCTTGAACTAGCAAAGGAATGTCAAATTATGTCAAAGATATTAGAGTGATAATGGTCAAATTCACATATTATCAGATTGGTCTCTACTCAATTAGGATGTGATTTAAATTTTTAATTGATTAATTTTAGAATTATTTAACATTTCTATTTTTCTTTTAAGAAGTGGGTTTCAAAATTAAAAAACCTTTTTTAGTAGTTTTTTTTTCTTTTAAAATAGTTAACGACAATCATTTTTCACAATAGATAATGCATGTTTAAAATATTTATTCATCAATGGCTATGTTCAAATCTTCGTGTCTTCCTACAATTGTATTAAAAGTTCCAAATCCACAAACTCTTAAAACCTGTGAACTCCATTTTTTTAAATTAAGATAGTTTGAAAAACTAGATACATCAGATAAACTAATTTATTATAGAGTGTTGTAATAATAAACAAAGCATGTCCTTACTCAGCTAATAGTTGTGCCTTCATTATATACATGAATAATCACTAAGTAGTTGTGCCTTCAACCATTTTTACATTACAAAGCTTTACTTATCATCAAAACATTAACTCAAAAGATGAGAATATAAAATTGATATCAAAGAGCCTCATGCACATATGGTACTGTTGCTGCAAGCTATAGGAGGGATGGTAACGCCAGCTTTCTAGCTTGAAGGATCTATAAATGGAGTTAGTATGTAATTATAAAGCATATGATCTAGAGTGTGAAGTTGCCTACTTATGGTGTGCATAGGAGGATCCCTTTAGTACCATTGTAGATCCATTGTGATACCAATACTGTTAGTATGTGAAAGGAAGTAGAGATGTAGAATATTCTTTCCACCTTAATCTATGAGAGGAGGCATGTGCACAAATTTAACTGATTACATATTTACTAGGAAATAAAAATGAAAGTAATATACCATAACACTGTTTTAAATGGGGAAAAGCCTTTTCAGGAGGAAATATTCACACTTCAAAGAAACTCAATGTGTTATTCAATAATCAATGGTTACAATACACTTGTAGAGTCTAAACCTATATAGGAGTATCAATAATAAGAGATTTGGAGCAATTTTGACAGCATAACAATACCTACAAAATTCACTTTATAACTTCCATCTCAAGCACCTAATAAATAGGAGAAATAATATATGAAAACATCAAAGGCAATTGGAAAATCATGAGCTAAATCTGCCTAGAGTGGTGTCTAAATCCCTGGTCAAAATCTAATGCCCAAATCTCAAAATGAGTCCATAGGCTAAAACTAGCATATTTCTTGCATCAGTCATAAGTTTGTCATAATCCACTTACCAACATTTAGAAATCTTATAGCTTGGAAGACAAATTTACAAACCCATACAAACTATGTCTCCAATTACATAAATATGCCACTTGAGATTACAGTTTACACCAGCATTTAGACAACAACCCAAGCTCTTTTCTCCAAGTACAGAAAATAGGAATATAAAAAGGAAGGAAATTCCAAAGGAATATAGGACATCTTGGATGTTTTAAACCTTTATGAACAAAGGTTTGTTCATTTCACAAGGTCACTTTTTCCAATTTGGGTTTTGTATGAACTTTCTTTTCTAGAGTTTCCCCATTCACTCCTTTTAATTAGACTAATTGCTTCCTAGTTGAGGTGTTGATACTTTATTTGGTTCTTGGAATTCATGTTAGCACCTCTGATTAGCTATTGTAATTTATTCTTTTGAATTCTATTAACCCCTTTTAGTCATTTGTGGATAATGATTAGTGATTCCAATGCATTACTGACTTGTGGCATCCTTAAGTAGTTTTAAGGTCAATGTTTAATATTTTTTGTTTTCCAGCTATGATAAGAAAGATGCTACGTTATTAGTTATTAATGTATCTTAAGGATTAGTATATACCACAAATAAGAGATCTTTGAAAATGGCTATCAATTTTTATAAGTTGAATTTAGTGTGTATCCAATTTCCTTAATAATACTAATTTTATGATTGATGTATTGGATAAAAGTGCAATAGATTGGTAGGTTATCAGGAGTGTGGACTTATAAAGTAGTAAAGCTTTTGATGGGTTAATTAGGAGTTAAAATGTAGAAGGTATGATCATTGGTACATACTTTATCTCTATTTAATGTGGTTGGTTTCCCCTAAAGATATATGCTTGTCATTATAATAAGGGGAACAAGCCACATGTAATGTATTTTTCAATGGCATCATTCACTTCATTCTTATATTGCACATTGAATAACTTCACCATTGAGTTTAAAGTATCACTAGTCATCCTCCCCTTAAGCTTTGCTACCCTTGAACTATAGATGAAAAAATTTGAAATCATGTTTAGTAGAAAGTACTAGTATACATGGTATGATTATTCTTTAAAGGGTACTCAATGGAAGAGCACCTACTTTACAAGTTGGAGGATGATGGTTCGATTCTATCATGCCCTAATATGACTAAATATATGACTAAATTAATGATTAAATATATGATTAAATTAATGACTAAATATATGACCAAATAAATGACCAAATAAATGACCAAATAAATGACTAAATAAATGACCAAATAAATGACTAAATAAATGACCAAATAAATGACCAAATAAATGACCAAATAAATGACTAGATAAATGACCAAATAAATGACCAAATAAACTACCAAATGACTAAATAAATGACCAAATAAACTACCAAATGACCAAATAAATGATCAAATAAACTACCAAATGACCAAATAAATGACTAAATATATGACCAAATCAATGACTAAAATAGTTTAGTCATAAATTTCATCATGAGATAAATGACCGACAATAAACTACCACTGGTCATGTGACCAAATTTGGTCATTTATATACAATTTTTGGTAGTTTATTTGGTCATATATTATTGTTTTTGTACTAGTGATTACATCCTCTCCCCCTAGGATTAGGCTTACTCTTGGAAGCCTACAAATAAGTATGAATATGCAGATCTAAGTCTTCAAGCATTCTCCAAGTTCAAACTCTGCTCATCACATGAAAATCTCATTCCTATCAAATATGCAGTCAGAACTACTGAAAGAAGACACAAGGATCCGGTCCACACTGCTAGACATTCAGAACATGATCCTTCCCATCATGAATACAATGTATAAGCACATTGAACATTCCAAAATATTAATTCATGACAATCAGTTCTCAATAGCAGATCACATGATTGCACTCTCTGCAGAAGTCCAAATTGCAATCCAAACATGCAAGATTCTGCAAGAAAATTGGGACAGAACCCTGGCACTGATAATGAAGGTACATTCTATTTTTCTATCAAATTTTGGATTCTCCCTGTAAAACACTTGTATATACACCTTTGGCATTATTGTCAAAAAGGGGGAGATATGTATAGAAGAAAAAGTTAGTACATTGAAAGGGGGAGATAATTTATAAAGCCCTATGACAAAGACAAATTTTGAAAAATCAAAATAAATCTCAGCATGGTTCATGTATATAAGTTTTGGGCAATAAGTGTTTTTGTCACTAATGCCAAAGGGGGAGATTGTTGGCATTAAGCAGGATTGCCACTAGTGACAACACTTATTTGCATCCTCAGTGCAAACCGAGCAGGACACTGCAAACCGAGCAGAACAGTGCAAACCGAGCAGGACAGTGCAAACCGAGCAAGACAGTGTAAATCAAGTAACATTATGTCTACCGAGTCTCAAGTATTTATCGAGTTCAAAACTTACTGAGTGGTTAGTATGAACCGTGCCTTCACTTCTATCAAGTGCATGACGATGCCGAGTAATGCAGTGGACGCCGAGTATCAGAAAGTCACCGAGTTAGTTTGCAGGAACCGTGTAACCATACTTGGGCTGACTTAGGAGCACTTATGTTTATTTGTTAAGCCGACTTTGTAATTGTAATTAATTGTTTAGACTTGTATATAAACAATGTTGTACAAATACCAAGAAGTATGAATGTGAAAAAAAATATAGAAGAGATAAAAGGCAAAAACTAGTGAATTACAAAGGGCTACTATACATAAGGAGTAGCAGAGACAAATTCATCACAGAAGGTGATCAGTACATCAGCGAATCTCATTCAGCAATCCAGTTGCAAAGTAAGAGATCTACTGTTTCATCCTAACAGGTGAATCAGCTTGAAATCCTTTAACCGGGTAGACTTAACAGTCTTTGTAAAATCTCTTAACAGAGTGCATACTTCATTGTATGTTTGTAAAACCTCTAACAAGGTGGATTTAGCAATCCTTATTGCTCCTAGCA
The DNA here is from genome assembly GCA_027943335.1 of Chamaecyparis obtusa. Classification (NCBI taxonomy): domain Eukaryota; kingdom Viridiplantae; phylum Streptophyta; class Pinopsida; order Cupressales; family Cupressaceae; genus Chamaecyparis; species Chamaecyparis obtusa. The sequence goes on from BSBK01002231.1 coordinate 4,867,094, forward strand.
GGGCAGATCATCAGAAGTGATCAATGTAAGCCTTAACCGGCCAACTTTGTACTGCAGTATTAAAGCTTTGTGGGTTTCATCCCCACCCCAGTTTTACTTTCTTTTGGAAGGTTTCTGGGTAACCAAATCTATGTGTCATTGTTGTGAATGCTTTTATGTTTCATATATGCAAAAGGATAAAGTGAACTATATGATATTGAAAAATTTGAAGTTCCTGATTCACCCCTCCCCTCTCAGTAACTTGGTTAATTCTTGAATATTTCCAACAGTAGAGGTATCATCACTAGGGTCCCATTGGACCCTTACCTACTCTATGCTGCAACCCCTAAGGGTCAAAGTTTGCTGCTAGAGTATATGTATTGGATCCAAAGCTAGCAGCTCGTCCTCTACTTGTAAAGTGTTCCAATCCAAAACATGAGTCAAATCAAGAATATATTGTCTAAGTAAGGATACATGAAACACATCATGCACACGTTCAAGGCTAGGCGGTAGGGTGAGTCAGTAAGCAATTGGTCCTATCCTCTCAAGGATCTCAAATGTACCTACAAATCTTGGTGACAACTTAGAACCTTTTTCATATCGGATAGGGCTCTTATACGGGCGAACTCTCAAAAACACCTTATCTCCAACAAAAAACTATCTATCAATCCTATGAGTGTCAGCATTCATCTTATGCCTATCCTGTGCTGTCAAAAGATGTTCTCTAATTCTTTTAACTTGTTGTTCCATATCTTGTAACATCTCGGGGCCAAGTAATACTATGTCCTCTAAGCGATCCCAACACAGAGGGGTACGACAAGGACAACCATAAAGAGCCTGAAATGGTGACATCCCCAAAGAACTATGATAGCTATTATTGTAGGCAAACTCCACTAGGTACAAGTAATCTTCCCAATGGGTTTGTCTGTCCATCACATACATTCTAAGCATGTCCTCAAGAACCTGATTAACTCACTCTGTCTAACCATTGGTCTCCGGGTGGTATGCAGAACTAAAATTTAGTTGAGTCCCTAAAGCACGCTGCAAAGAGGTCCCAAACTTTGAAGTGAATACTGGATCTCTATCAGAGATAACCTTTCTAGGAACACCATGTAACCTGACTATATCCTTCATAAAGAATCTAGCTACTGAAGTAGTGGTGTAAGATGACTGCATAGGTGAGAAATGTGCTACTTTGGTTAGCTTATCCTCTGTGACCATGATAGCATCATGTCTCTGATACGTGACTGGTAGTCCCACAATAAAATCCATAGATATCATATCCTATTTCCATTCAGGAATCAAATGTGGTTGAAGGAGGCCTACTGGGTGATGATGCTCAACCTTAACCATTTGACATTCCAGACACCTAGCCACAAAATCGGCTATATCCCTCTTCATGACCGACCAAAAATATAGTTGTCTCTGATCTGAATACATCTTCTTAACACCTGGATGAGCTGAATAGTGAGCACGGTGTGCTTCCACCATGATGACTCTCTGAAGATCCCCTGAAAGTGGCTCATAAATTCTACCTTTATATCTCAATAGTCCATCTGAATCTAAGGAATGCCCTGAAAACCTTCCTTCTAAGGTCCTTCCTTTCTCAATTTCAGCCTTAGCTTCTAGATACAAGGTATCTAAAGAAAGTGCTTGCAATATCTAACCTCTCAAATCAGTTGAAAAGGAGAGCATGGATATTTCATGTCTCCTTCTACTTAAAGCATCTGCCACCACATTTTCCTTACCTTGGATACATCTGACCTTAAAGTTATACTCACATAGGAACTCCATCTATTGACGTTGCCTGGCATTGAGATTAGGTTGAGTAAATATGTATTGAAGGCTTCGATGATCAATGTGTAACCCAAACTGATGGCCCAATAAGAAGTGTCTCCAATGATTCAAGGCATGAACTATAGCTGCTAACTCCAAATCATGGGTGGGATAGTTAAGCTCATGGTCCTTAAGCTTTCTCGACTCATAAGCAATAAATCTTCCCTCTTGCATCAATACGGCCCCTATGCCTTGCAAGGAGGCATCAATACAAACCATAAAATTTTTAGAGGGGTCAGGTACCGCCAAAATTGGGGCACTGGTCAACTTGTCCTTTAGGATCTGAAAAGATTTTGAACATTTCTTAGTACAAATGAACTTCTTCCCTTTCCTTTGAAAGGAAGTGATGGGATGAGCTATTCTAGAGAATCCTTGGATGAAACATCTATAAAATCTGGCTAAACCCATGAAACTATGAACCTTTGAGACATTGGTGGGGGTTGGCCATTCAACTATGGCTTGTATCTTGGTGGGATCAACTACTATACCTTCTCCTAAGATAACATGACCAAGATACTTAACTTCAGTTTGAAAGAAATCACACTTATCCAAGTTTGCAAATAATTGTTTCTCACGAAGGCATTGTCACACTTGTAGAAGATGTTGTTCATGTTCTTCCACTGTCTTTGAATACACCAAAATATAATCTAGGAAAATTATGACAAATTTCCCCAAGAAGGTTTTGAATACCCCATTCACTAGACTCATGAATACTGATGGTGCATTTGTGAGTCCAAAAGGTACTACAATAAATTCATAGTATCCATACCGAGTATGAAAAGTTGTACGATGAATGTTGGCTTCATGAATCCTTAACTGATGATAACCTGATTTTAGATCAATCTTGGAAAACACCTTGTCTCCTTTCATCTGATCAAATAGGTCATTAATTCTTGGCAAAGGGTATCAATTCTTAATGGTTACTTTTTTGAGTTGATGATAGTCAATACCCAACCATAGTGAACCATCCTTCTTTTTAAAAAAGATAACTAGAGCTCCCCAAGGTGACACACTTGGTTTGATAAAGCCTTTTTCTAAGAGTTCTTCTAACTATATTTTTAATTCACTCAACTCCTGAGTAGTCATACGGTAGGGAACTTTAGAGATAGACTCAGCTCCTGGCACTAGTTCTATGAGGAAATCAATATCCCTTTTGGGAGGCATTCCCGGAATCTCAGTTGGATATACATCTGCAAACTCTTGAAGCAAAGGGTGCTTGACTATAATTTCTCTATCTTCCTTTTTCATCAAATCATTAACTAAGACTGCAAAAAGTTGGCATCCTTTCCTCATGCATTTCTTAAGTTGCATAGTCGATATCATCCCGAGTGAAATGGGTCGTTGAATACTCAAAATTGTGTTGGGCTTACCTAAATCATCGAAGCAATGAATGAGCTTTTTTATGCAATCTATCATAGCTTCATGTGCTGCTAACCAATCCATTCCTAGGACAACTCCATATGATCCAAGAGGAATAACTCAAAGATCATCATTGGTAGAAAAAGGTCCTAATCCCAAGTTGCAACCTTGAACACACAAGTCTATGGTTATTTTAGCCCCTGAGGCTAGCTCTACCTGCCACTTAACTCCTTGCCCTACTACCGCTAGCCCACACTTTTCCATCAAAGAAGAAGATATGAAGGAGTCAATTGCTCTCGATTCAAAGAGAATAGAAATAGTTTTACCCTTCAACAAACTTGAGGTTTCTATAACCATGTTTTGGTGATCCTCTTGTCTGTGTTCCATTGCGGTGAACACCCTGTTAGACCGACCAACATCTTGTACTGTTGGTTCTGAAAGTACTTGATTCTAATTGGTGAGATTCATGCATTGAGGGTAACGAGCCACAATATGTACTTGTTGTCCACAAGAGTAACACCTAGTATTTCTTCCCAAGTTCTTTATAGGAGGTGTGCTGGATTGTTGATAACCTCCTCTATTGAAATTTTGAGAATTCTAGGATTGTGGAGGAGGAAACCTTTGTTGTGCTCGGAAGTTGTTACGGTTTTGAGGTTGTTGAAATTTCCCATTTCTTTTGTTATTATTATGAAACTTTTTCTTAGGAAAGTTTTGTCCACCTTTGAAAGATGACTGTTGCTTCTTAGAGTTGGAATTTCCTTGATCAAAGTTACCCTTAGAACCTAATCTAGCATTGAATGTTTGGCCACTAGCATCACCTCTTCCTTTGTCCTTCCTTTCAATAAGGTATGCCTTCGTGATGGCATCCTGGAGATTCTGGGGTTCTAAGACTGCTACCTGTCCTGATATATAGTCGTTCAGACCTCTGATTAAATGTTGTACAAGTATGGGTCCATCATCTCTAAAGCCTGAGAAAGGCTTAATTTCATAGAACTATCTTTCATACTCTTCCACCGACATGTTGTCTTGCTTGAGGTGATGGAATTCTTCTATCCTACCTTGGCTCCACTGATCAGACATGAATCGATCCTTAAAGCTTTCTAGGAATAGTTCCCATGAAACAGTGTTGATGGTGACCTGAAGCTTGTCTTCTTCCATTCGTCACCATGTAGATGCAAAATTCCTTAGATTCATAATAGCACATGTGGTCTTGACGTTGCTGCTAAAAGGGTGGATAGAAAAACATCTCTCAAGGTCAAACAACCAAGTTTCTACTGAAGATCCCCCTTCATTTCCATAGAAGAGGGGTACCTTGACCTTGAGAAAGTCCCTCATATGAGTGGTATCCCTATCCCCATATTTTTACCTAACTTGCCTTCTCCTAGGGCTTCTCTCTCTTTCCCTTATCTCGATGTTCATCTTGGTTTCCTTCTTTGAAATTGACTCTATTTTCAAGGTTGTCAAGTCTTTGTAGAAGTTGTTGCATAAGTTGTCTAAGTTGGGCTCCTTCAGAGTCATTACTCTGATTCTCATTCCTATGGTTATCTTCATTTTTTTCTCACTCATGTTCCCCATGGGAACTCTCTGGGTGATATCTAGAGCAAGACTGCCAAGTCCTGTCCCTATCTCTTTCGCGAGTAACAGGAGGCATCATGGGAGAGTGGTGCAATATTAGTTTTAAGTGCACGTTTAAAATTAGCATTCAATGTGTTGAAAAGTTTTGAGTTTTCAAATGAAAGTAGACCCTGAGCTCCTAGTGTAGAAACCAGGGTTCTGATACCAAATGTAATGTCCTCGCCAGGGAATCCATAAAGAATCAAGTATTATGACCAAAAATTGCAACTAACAATTTTTTTTTTTCTTAACATTACATCATTACTACTTCACATTTACTATCATTAAGGTTCCCTTAATGAATTCATTTATTAACATATTTATTTTACTTATCCAAATTGAATTTTATTTCCTTTCTTTACTTTCACATTTCAAAACGTAAGAGATAAGATAAGAAAATAACATTTCTTTTACAATTATATTTCATACTTAATATACTAATTTCATTTCTCTTTCCTACACATTGAATACTTATTCCTTAAAAATTACATCTTAACCTTAGCATAATAAAAATTTTCTTTCATTGCAACATAGGAGAGATAGAAAAGATAATTTCAACATGACATAATATATTTCCAACTTTGATCTTTCAAATAACAACCCTTGGAACAAAGCCTAGAACTATCCCTCCCAATTACATTGTTTTTCTTTTCAATTACATCTTTCTAATAATAGATCTCATAATAATAACATGTACATGAATGGCCCAAAGGCATTATAACATATCTTTACATCTTTATTTTCAGTAACAATGATACAATATAAAAGTCTTCATAGAATTGAACATATCCAAGTCATGAGCCACGAACTGGACCTCAAAAGATTTTTTCCACCCAGCCATGTGAAACTGGTAAAGTTCCACCCCCCATGGTAGGATATAGAACCAAGATACTCACAAGGCCCTAAGCAGTCTAAGGCTCAAAAGATAAAGAAAACCAAGGCTCAAAAGAACATAAAATATCATCATAGTATAACATAGAGGTCAAGGTTCTAGGATACCACCTAAGTGAGTGTCATCAGACAACCTATATATTGGGATCCTTCCTGGCAACCATGTAACCCCATTCCCCCCTTTATGAATAGGGATCCATCTTGGTAGTTATCCTTGGCCTCGGTACTCCAATCAGGTTTGTGTGGCCATTATTATATTCTCTTTCATTATCTTTTGAATCCCCCCTTCCCAGGTTAATTTTTAAGGTTATCACTTTTTACAAACCCACCCATAGGATCATCTAGCAACCACTTTAGGTTTCCAAAACCTATGGTGAGCCACTCACTTAAGGTTCCTATTCCCTTACCCCACACACACACAAGCCATGAAAACTTCAAGTAATCTCAGAAAGATGCATCTCATAGGTCTAGGGAACCCTCCGGTGCATTCAGGCCATCCGAACAAGTTCTGACCTTATATTATGGACTCTACCAAAAGCCAAGTATGAAAAAAAGCTTAAACTCAAAACCATGTATAGAAATTCATTAAACACAACATAAAACTTCCCACATGCATTGACACAACATTCCATAGCTTATTTCAAATATTTAGGAAAAAAATCTCATGTGCCAGAAATTTGGCTAAGTTTGAATTTTTAAGAAATCTCAAAATTAGAAGTTTCATCTTAACTCCTATGAATATGAGACCTATCCCAATCATCCTAGAAGGTACTTAAACCCTTTATACAAGTATATCTTAAAGTATAAGAAATTAAAATATCATAAACTTATACTTCGTGTAAAGCCTATTTTTCCTCAGTTAATACTAACCTGCTCGGTTGATACAGTTTGGTTGGTTGATAGTAGTTTGCTCAGTTCAAATAGTTTGGTTATGTGACACTAACATTCCTATCTTTCTTGGTCAAGACTACACCGACCCTGCTCGACCAATACTAAACTGACCCTGCTCGGCTAATATTAAGTCGACCCTGCTTGGTTAATACTAGACCAACCTGCTGGGCTAATACTAAGCTGACCTGCTTGACTAATACTAGATCGACCTACTCAGCTAATACTAAGCCAACCTACTTGGCTAATACTAGACTGACCTAGTCAGCTAATACTAAGCCAACCTGCTCAGTCAATACTAAACCGACAACAACTACAAAGTACGACTGTCAACTATGTCTTGTGGGTAAATTTGGGCATTATGGGGACTATGGTTTCCTAATCTGAGCACAACCCATTTGAGATCTCCTAGTTTCCCTTCAAAAATGGCTCATCAATCCATCCTATCTATCTAACAAATTTTTTCTGTATGTGGACAAGAAAAGTGGTGCACAAACTGACATAGACCAGTAAGGTTGAAATAACAGTTCTAAATTCTAGAAGCACTCATGGATATTCTGGAAAGAAGGGAGATAAAAAGGAGAATACTAAGGATTCTATAGACTAAATTAATCCAAATAAAAACATCAATTTTATACAGAAGACTACAAGAGAAAAATAGTAAGAAAATGACTGCATTTCAATCCTACACCTTCATGACCCTTCCTATTTCTTACTAGACTTCCCTATTTCATTCAACTCTAGATAAAATCGTCCTTCCACATGACCATAAAAAAAAACTATATAATCATACATGATTTAATATCATATCATATGCAAACACATTCATACACAAAGAGGAAGAAAGAAGATTCTTCCCAGTTTAGACCCTACCTTGGGTCTTGCGGAGAATACTCTTCCCTTGGCTGGAGAGTCCTTGCAAAAATTGAATCCTTGAGTTGATATCCTTTTGGAAATATCCCTCTGGAAATCAACTCCCAGGAATCCAAACTCTCTTAAACTCACATAAAATTTCACCAAAATTTTATGGAGAAATCAATTACAGACAATGCAAAAGAAAAAAAATCTTCCAAAAATTATCATCCTCCCCGCACACAAAAATCTTCAAATATTTATCCTCCAACTATGGGGTTGGACGAGTTTCTTTACGAGAAGCAATTTCTCCAATTTCCATAGTTGGTTGGAGGAACAACCAAATAATTCCTGTAAGGACTTAATCAAGGTTCTAATAAAATTAATTGAAATATCTTTTAAAAGAAAGCATAACAAGAATAATAGACAAAAAGCTTTCAAGAAAAACACATAGCACAATAGGAAAAAAAGTAGCCTAACTTCTAGGAGGTCGTGAGTTCAACTCCCTCCTGGATAGCTAATTTGACCACAAAGGGCATTTTCCTTTTTTTTTATTATTATGTTTACTTTTATTAAATACATTCATTAAATATACTTTATTTCACTCACTTTATTTACTTAATATAACTAACATGCCATTTACACAAATAATGAAAACATACAATTATTATTATTTATATAAGCATGGATATATGCATGTGCATCCACATATACACATACCTATATAAAATAAAAACAATTATCACATATTATAATTATTATACATATAAAACAGATTAATTCTAACTCATAATATACACTCAGACCAACATCAAATCAAGTCCATAACATAAAATGAATTCTACTTCCCCAACTAGGATAACTTCCTAACTAGAATTCTAAGTCCATGGGTAACCTCAAGAATATCTTGGTTAAATCTCCACACATCAATAGTTTGAGGATTTTGAAGGGACGCTCAGATCTGTGTAGCTAGGTGGAGATGATGTCTGATACCTACATCGTGCATCACCAACTGATATGTGTATACAAATATATAAATATAAACAGACAGTGGAAAACAAGGAGGGAGAGTGTGACATCGCATGGACCTCCCACAGGAGTAACTACAATTGCCCCTCCTCATCCTACATTCACATCAACTAGTGAACATCAAACCATAGTAGGGTCAGTAGGATTAGATCATAATATAAACATCATCAAAAACATTTTATTGATAGTTCATTTCTAACCATTCATCATTAAAATTATAACTCATTTAATATTTCCAAATAAACTGCAATAACCAAATGTATATGCTCAAATGTCTCATAAAATGCCAACTAAATAATAATCATAGTCCATCATAAAATCCAAAGTGTCAAAGCAATAATCCTATCAGTCCAACATAATAAGATGCTAGGGTGGGCATTATATCCTCTCCCCCTAGGATTAGGCTTACTCTTGGAAGCCTAAAAATAAGTATGGATATGTAGATCTGAGTCTGCTAGCATCTTCACAAGTAGTACAAGTATCATCACTAAGGTCCTATTGGACCCTTACCTGCTCTATGCTATGAAACCTGAGGGTCAAAGTCTGCTGTTGGAGTATATGTACTGGCTCCAAAGCCAACTACCTGTCCTCTACCTGTAAAGTGTTCCTACCCAAAACATGAGTCAAATCAGGAATATACTATCTAAGGATACGTGCATCATGCACACATGCAAGGCTAGGCAGTAGGGTGAGTCGGTAAGAAACTGGTCCTATCCTCTCAAGGATCTCAAAAGGACCTACAAATCTTGGTGCCAACTTAGAACCTTTTCCATATCAGATATTGCTCTTACATGGGTGGACTCTCAAAAACACCTTATCTCCAATAGAGAACTATCTATCAATCTTATGAGTGTCAGCATACTTCTTCTGCCTATCCTATGTTGTCAAAAGATGTTCTCTGATTCTTTGAACCTACTATTCCATATCTTGTAACATCTCCAGGCTAAGTAATAATCTATCCTCTAAGCGATCCAAATGTAGAGGGGTCCGACAAGGATGACCATAAAGAGCCTAAAATGGTGACATCCCCAGAGAATTGTGATAACCATTGTTGTAGGAAAACTCCACTAGGTACAAGTAATCTTCCCAATGGGTTTGTCTATCCATGACATACATTTTAAGCATGTCCTCAAGAACCTGATTAATTCGCTCTATCTAACCATTGGTCTATAGGTGGTATGCAGAACTAAAATTTAGCTGAGTCCCTAAAGCATGCTGCAAAGAGGTCCAAAACTTTGAAGTGAATACTGGATCTCTATCAGAGATAACCTTTCTAGGAACACCATGTAACCTGACTATATCCTTCATGAAGACTCTGGCTAGTGAAGTAGCGGTATAGGATTACTGCATAGGTAAGAAATGTGCTACTTTGGTTAACTTATCCACTGTGACCATGATAGCATCATGTCTCCGATACGTGACTAATAGTCCCACAATAAAATCCATAGATATCATATCCCATTTCCATTCAAGAATCAAATGTGGTTGAAGGAGGCCTATTGGGTGATGGTGCTCAGCCTTGACCCTTTGACATTCCAAACACCTAGCCACAAAATTGGCTATATCCCTCTTCATGCCCAACTAGAAATATAGTTATCTCAGATTTGAATACATCCTCTTAATAGTTGAATGAGCTGAATAGGGAGCACAATGTGCTTCCACCATGATGACTCTCTGAAGATCACCTCAAAGCGGCACGTAAATTCTACCTTGATGCCTCAATAGTCCATTTGACTCTAAGGAATACCCTGAGAACCTTCCTTCTAAGGTCCTTCATGTCTAAATTTTAGCCTTTGCTTCTAGATACAAGGTATCTAAAGAAAGTGCTTGCAAGATCTAACCTCTCAAATTAGTTGAAAAGGAGAGCATGGATATCTCATGTCTCCTTCTACTTAAAGCATCTACCACCACATTTCCTTACCTTAGATATATTTGACCTCAAAGTCATACTCTCATAGGAACTCCATCCATTCACGTTGCCTAGTGTTGAGATTAGGTTGAGTAAATATGTATTGAAGGCTTCAATGATTAGTGTGTAACTCAAACTGATGGCCCAATAAGAACTATCTCTAATGATTCAGGGCATGAACTATAGATACTAACTCCAAATCATGGGTGGGATAATTAAGCTCATGGTCCTTAAGCTTTCTAGACTCATAAGAAATAACTCTTCCCTCTTGCATCAATATGGCCCCTATGCCTTGCAAGGAGGCATTAGTACAAACCACAAAATTTTCAGCGGGGTTAGGTACCGCAAAAATTGGGGCACTGGTCAACTTGTCCTTTAGGATCTAAAAAGATTTTGAACATTTCTCAATCCAAATAAACTTCTTCCCTTTCCTTTGCAAGGAAGTGATGGAATGAGCTATTCTAGAGAATTCTTGGATGAAACATCTGTAATAACCAGCTAAACCTGTGAAACTATGAACCTTTGAGATGTTGGTGGGATTTGGCCATTCAACTATAGCTTGTATGTTGGTGATATCAACTGCTATACCTTCTCTTGAGATAACATGACCAAGATACTTAACTTCAGTTTGAAAGAAATCACACTTCTCCAAGTTTGCAAATAACTGATTCTCACAAAGGCATCGTAACACTTGTCGAAGATGTTGTTCATGTTCTTCCACTATCTTTGAATACACCAAAATATTATCTAGGAAAATTATGACAAATTTGTCCAAGAAGGTTCTGAATACCCCATTCATAAGACTCATGAATACTGATGGTACATTTGTGAGACCAAAAGGCACTATGGTAAATTCATAGTTTCCATACTGAGTACAAAAAGCTGTATGATGAATGTCAGCTTCATGAATCCTTAACTGATGATAACCTAATTTCAGATCAATCTTGGAAAAAACCTTGGCTCCTTTCATCTGATGAAATAGGGCATCAATTCTTGGCAAAGGGTACCGATTCTTAATGGTTACTTTGTTGAGTTTATGATAGTCAATACACAACCGTAGTGAACCATCCTTATTTTTAACAAACATAGCCGGAGGTCCCCAAGGTGACACACTTGGTCTGATAAAGCCTTTTTTCTAAGAGGTCTTCTAACTAAATTTTTAATTCACTCAACTCCTGAGTAGTCATACAGTAGGGAGCTTTAGAGATAGGCTCAGCTCCTGGCACTAGTTCTATGCGGAAATCAATATCCCTTTTGGGAGGCATTCTTGGAATCTCAGTTGGATATACGTCTGAAAATTTTTGAAGCAAAGGGTTCTTGAGTATAATTTCTCTATGTTCCATTTCTATCAAATCATTAACTAAAACTACAAAAAGTTGGCATCCTTTCCTCAGGCAGTTCTCAAGTTGCATAGCTGATATCATCCAGAGTGAAATGGGTCATTGAATTTCGAAAATTGTGTTGGGCTTACCTAAATCATCCAAGCAATGAATGATCTTTTTTCTGCAATCTATCTTACCTTCATGTGCTACCAACTAATCCATTCTTAGGACAACTCCATACGATCCAAGAGGAATAACTCGAAGATCAACATTGTTAGAAAAAGGTCCTAATCCCAAGTTGCAACCTTGAACACACAAGTCTATGGTTATTTTAGCCCCTGAGGCTAGCTCTACCTGCCACTTAACTCCTTGCCGTACTACCACTAGCCCACACTTTTCTATCAAAGAAGAAGATATGAAGGAGTCAGTTTCTCCCGAGTCAAAGAGAATAGAAATAGTTTTACCCTTCAACAAACCTGAGGTTTCTATAACCATTTTTTGGTGATTTTCTTGTTTGTGTTCCACTACAGTGAACACCCTATGAGATTGACCGGCATCTCCTATTGTTGGTTCTGAAACTACTTGATTTTGATTGGTGAGATTTGTGCGTTGAGGGAAATGAGCCGCAATATGTCCTTGTTGTCCACAAGAGTAACACCTAGTATTTCTTCCCAAGTTCTTTGTAGGAGGTGTGCTAAATTGTTGATAACCTCCTCTACTAAAATTTTGAGAATTATGGGATTGTGGAGGAAGAAACCTTTGTTGTGCTTAGAAGTTTTTTACGGTTTTGAGGTTGTTGAAATTTCCCATTACTTTTATTATTATTATGAAAATTTTTCTTAGGAAAGTTTTTTCCACCTTTGAAAGATGACTGTTGGTTCTTAGAGTTAAAATTTCCTTGATCAAAGTTCCCCTTAGAACTTGGTCAAGCATTGAATGTTTGGCCACTAGCATAGCCACCTCTTCCTTTGTCCTTCCTTTCAATAAGGTATGCCTTAGTGATGGCATCTTAGAGATTCTGGGGTTCTAAGATTCCTACCTGTCCTGATATTCGATCATTAAAACCTATAATGAAATGTTGTACAAGTATGGGTCCATCATCTCTAAAGCCTGAGAAAGGCTTAAGTTCATAGAACTTTCTTTCATACTCTTCCACCAACATGTTGGCTTGCTTGAGGTGATGGAATTCTTCTATCCTACCTTGCCTCCACTGATCAAACATGAACCGATCCTTAAAGCTTTCTAGGAATAGTTCCCATGAAACAGTGTTGATGGTGACTTGAAGCTTGTCTTCTTCCATATGCCACCATGTAGATGCAAACTTCCTTAGATTCATAATAGCGCATTTGGCCTTGACGTTGCTGCTAAAAGGGTGCATAGAAAAACACCTCTCAAGGTCAAACAACCAAGTTTCTACTAAAGATTCCCCTTCATTGCCATAGAAGAGGGGTACCTTGACCTTGAGCAAGTCCCTCATATGAGCAGTATCCCTATCATCATGTTCTTGCCTAGCTTGCCTTCTCCTAGGGCTTCTCTCTCTTTCCCTATCTTGATGTTCAGCTTGGTTTCCTTCTTCAAAATTGACTCTATTTTAAAGATTGTCAAGTCTCTGCATAAGTTGTCTAATTTGGGCTCCTTCAGAGCCATTACTCAGACTCTCATTCCTATGGTTATCTTGATTTTTTCTCCCTCATGTTCCCCATGGGAACTCTCTGGGTGAGATCTAGAGGAAGACTACTAAGTCCTGTCCCTAGCTCTTCCACAGGTAATGAGAGGAATCCTGGGAGAGTGGTGCAATATTAGTTTTAAGTGCACATTTAAAAGTAGCATTGAATGTGTTGAAAATTTTTTATTTTTCAAATGTAAGTAGACCCTGAGCTCCCAGTGTAGAAACTAGGGCTCTAATACCAAATGTAATGTCCCCGCCAGGGAACCCATAAGGAATCAGGTCTTATGACAAAAAATTGCAACTAACAATTTTATTTTTTCCTAACATTACATCATTACTACTTCACATTTACATTCCTTAAGGTTCCCTTAATAAATTCATTTATTAAAATATTTATTTTACTTATCCAAATTGAATTTCATTTCCTTTCTTTACTTTCACATTTAAGAACTTAAGAGACAGGATAAGAAAATAACATTTATTTTGCAATTATATTTCGTACTTAATATACTAATTTCTTTTCTCCTTCCTACACATTGAATAACTATTCCTTAAAAATTACATCTTAACCTTAGCATAATAAAATTTTTCTTTCATTCCAACATAGGAGAGATAGAAAAGATAATTTCAACATGACATAATATATTTCCAACTTTGATCTTTCAAATAACAACCCTCGGAACAAAGCCTAGAACTATCCCTCCCAATTACATTGCTTTTCTTTTCAATTACATCTTTTTGATAATAGATCTCCTAATAATAAAAAGTACATGAATGGCTCAAAGGCATTACAACATATCTTTACATCTTTATTTTCAGTAACAATGATACAATATAAAAGTCTTCATAGAATTGAACATATGCAAGTCACGAGCCATTGAAAGATTTTTGCCACCCTACCATGTGAAACTGGTGAAGTTCCACCCCCCTGTACTAGGAGATAGAACCAAGATACTCACAAGGCCCTAACTAGTCTAAGGCTCAAAAGATAAAGAAATCCAAGGCTCAAAAGAACATAAAATATCATCATACTATAACATAGAGGTCAAGGTTCTAGGATACCACCTAAGTGAGTGTCATTACACAACCTGTATATTGGGATCCTTCCTGGAAACCATGTAACCCCAGTCCCCCCTTTATGAATAGGGATCCATCCTGGCAGTTATCCCTGGTCTCAGTTCTCCAATCAGGTTTGTGTGGCCGTTATTATATTCTCTTTCATTATCTTTTGAATCCCCCCTTCCCAGGTTAATTTTTAAGGTTATAACTTTTTACAAACCCACCCATAGGATCATCTGGCAACCACTTTAGGGTTCCAACACCTATGGTGAGCCACTCACTTAAGTTTCCTATTCCCTTACCCCACACACACACACACCATGAAAATCTCAAGTAATCTCAAAATGATCCATCTCATAGGTCTAGGGAACCCTCCGGTGCACTCAGGCCACCCGAATAAGTTCTGACCTTATATTATGGACTCTACCAAAAGCCAAGTATGAAAAAAAGATTAAACTCAAAACCATGTATAGAAACTCATTAAACACAACATAAAACTTCCCACATGCATTGACACAACATTCCATAGCTTATTTCAAAAATCTAGGAAAAAAAATCTCATGTGCCTGAAATTTGGCTAAGTCTGAATTTTTAAGAGTCTGAGACCTATCCCAATCATCTCGAAAGGTACCTAAACCCTTTATATTCATAAACTTATACTTAAATTTTATACTTGTATAAATCCTATTTTTCCTTGATTAATAGTAACCTGCTCAGTTGATACAGTTTAGTCGATTGACACTAGTTTTCTCAGTTCAAATAGTTTGGTCAGTTGACACTAACATTCATGTCTTGCTCGATCAATACTACACTGATCCTTCTCGACCAATACTAAACTGACCCTACTCAGCTAATACTAAGCTGACCCTACTTGGCTAATACTAGACCGAATTGCTTGGCTAATACTAAGCCGACCTACTCAGATAATACTAGACCAACTTGGTCAGCTAATACTAAGCTGACCTGCTCAGTCAATACTAAACCGACAGAAACTACAAAATATGATTGTCAGCTATGTCTTGCGGGTAAAATTGGGCATTATGAGGACTATGGTTGCCTAATCTGGGCATGACCAATTTGAGATCTCTCAGTTTCCCTTCAAAAATGGCTCATCAATCCATCCTATCTATCTAACAAATCTGTTCTAGATTTGGACAAAAAAAGTGGTGCACAAACCAACATAGACCAGTAAGGTTGAAATAACAGCTCTAAATTCTGGAAGCACTGATGGATATTCTGGAAAGAAGGGAGATAAAAAGGAGAATACTAACGATCATACAGACTAAATTAATCCAAATAAAAACATCAATTTTATAGAGAAGACTACAAGAGGAAAATAGTAATAAAATGACTGCATTTCAATCCTACACCTTCATGACCGTTCCTATTTCTTACTAGACTTCCCTATTTCATTCAACTCTAGATAAACTCATCCTTCCACATGACCATAAAAAAAAACTATATAATCATACATGATTTAATATCATATCATATGCAAACACATTCATACACAAAGAGGAAGAACAAAGATTCTTCCTAGTTTAGACCCTACCTTGGGTCCTATGGAGAATCCTCTTCTCTTGGCTGGAGAGTCTCTGTGAAACTTTAATCCTTAAGTGGATATCCTTCTAGAAATCTCCTTCTGGCAATCAACTCCCACCAATCTAAACTCTCTCAAACTCACATAAACTTTCACCAAAAATTTCCGGAGAAATCAATTACAGACAATGCAAAAGAAGACAAATCTTCCAAAAATTATCATCCTCCCCGCACACAAAAATCTTCAAATATTTATCCTCCAACTATGTGGTTGGAGGTGTTGGTTGCTTTTCCTTGCAGGACCAAACTTGAATCAAAAGGTGGGCTTGATCCTCAAATTAGGCACTCAAGTTTGACAAGAAAATAGAACCAATTGATGAGGATAGAGAAAATCCTCTTTCTTCTTTGAGCTCCACATCACTCAGGTGGGTATTTCCTTATCTGCACACTCAAGACACCTCATGATAAACAATAGGCCTACAGATAGATTAATGTGGAATATTCTTCAAACCCCTATAGGTATCCTATACCTCAATGAAACCAAGATCTCATGCAATAGCCCTACTTGCATAGAATGAGTCTGAATACCAGAGACCTATACTAACAACATGAAAGGGAAAGGGTGGAACTGAAAGTAAATGATTTGAAGATGGGTTGAAGGACCCCTGAGATGTCCTAAGTCCCTGATAGACCAGTGCATTGTCCAATGGGCCATAGAGTCAAATACCCTATTGTAATAAACAACTATGAAACAAGAAGACAATGTACTCAATGTGCTAATGCCTAACATCAATCACACACCATGACCAAACCTCACTTTAACAACCCACTTGTGTATCCAAGTATGTTATTACCCTTTCAAAGGATTTTAACCCTCCCCTTAGAAGAGACCTATAAATAGATAATACATTAACCAGCATCCACTGGAAGACAAGCATGACATATCTTTGATACCTCAGCTCATACATACATGAAAACTAATCCTAAACCAGTTATCTCTACGAAGACAACTCCACTTGCAAACACATAGGCAATGCAAAAAAATAAATCTAACACCCTTGATGTATGATTAATGAATTTAGAAGTCAAATGGAGATAGCTTAGTAATAGCAAGAATATACTGAATCCTCATACATAAGATAAATCAATTACAATACATATCATATTCTTTGAACCAACAGAGGAAGGAAGAACACTCTATATGTAGAGAAGTAGAGAAAATCTACAGGAAAAAGACCCTTCATGGAACCAATTCTCCACAAAATTTTGCAAAAGAAGGAACCCTTAAAAAATTAAAACTTCAACCATATATACCACTAACTACCTTGGAATCCTAAACAGGTTAGGATGCAACAAGCTTCAGATAGCTAGGGTAAGGGTTTCAACCACCCAACCAACTGGAAACGGCTATAAATTTATTATAGGGAAGAAACCCAGGCAACCAGGAGAAGACAAGCCCTAGATTGATCCTCAATCATGAAAATCTCACTGAGAAGGTACTGAGAATCATGAACAATGCCTAAATGTCAACCCAAGGGTATATTGGCAGCCTAAGAGCATAAGCATCCATTTTGAACACCAACATGAGGAGTTTCTTTATGGGAAGCAACTTCTCCAACTTCCATAGTTGGTTGGAGGAACAACCAAATAATTTCCATAAGGACTTAATCAAGGTTTTAATAAAATTAATTAAAATATCTTTTCAAAGAAAGCATAACAACAATAATAGACAAATGACTTTCAAGAAAAAGACATAGCACAATAGGAAACCAAGTAGCCTAACTTCTAGGAGGTCTTGAGTTCAACTCCCTCCTAGATAGCTAATTTTACTACAAAGGGCATTTTGCTTTTTTTTAATTATTATTTTTACTTTTATTAAATACATTCGTTAAATATACTTTATTTCACTCACTTTATTTACTTATTATAAATAACATGCCATTTACACAAATAATGAAAACATACAATTATTATTATTTATATAATCATGGATATATGCATGTGCACCCACATATACACATACCTATATAAAATAAAAACAATTATAACATATTTATAATTATTATACATTTAAAATAGATTAATTCTAACTCATAATATACACTCAGACCAACATCAAATCAAGTCCATAACGTAAAATGCATTCTACTTCCCCAACTAGGACAACTTCCTAACCAAAATTCTAAGTCCATGGGTAACCTTGAGAATATCTTGGTTAAATCTCCACACATCAACAGTTCAAGGATTTTGAAGGCACACTTAGACCTATGTAGCCAGGTGGAGATGATGCTTGATACCTGCATCCTGCATCACCAACTGATATGCATATACAAATATATAAATATAAACACACAATGGAAAACAACGAGGGAGAGTGTGATATCGTGTGGACCTCCCGTAGGAGTAACTATGACTACCCCTCCTCATCCTACACTCACATCAACTAGTGAACATCAAACCATAGTAGGGTCAGTAGGGTGAGATCATAATATAAACATCATCAAAAACATTTTACTGATAGTTCATTTCTAACCATTCATCATTAAAATTATAACTCATTTAATATTTCCAAATAAACTACAGTAACCAAATGTATATTCTCAAATATCTCATAATATGCCAACTAAATAATAATCACAGTCCATCATAAAATCCAAAGTGTCAAAGCAATAATCTTATCAGTCCAACATAAGAAGATGCTAGGGTGGGGATTACATTCTCTCCCCCTAGGATTAGGCTTACTCCTTGAAGCCTAAAAATAAGTACAAATATGCAGATCTAAGTCTGCTAGCATCCTCCCAAGTAGTAGAGGTATCATCATTGGGGTCCCATTGGAACCTTACCTACTCTATGCTATGAACCCTGAGGGTCAACGTTCACTGCTAGAGTATACGTACTAGCTCCAAAGCTAGTTGCCCATCCTCTACCTGTAAAGTGTTCCAATCCAAAACATGATTCAAATCAAGAATATATTGTCTAAGTAAGGATATGTGAAACACATCATGTACATGTGCAAAGTTGGGTGGTAGGGTGAGTCGGTAAGCAACTGGTCCTATCCTCTCAAGGATCTCAAATGGATGTACAAATCTTGGTGCCAACTTAGAACTTTTCCATATCGGATAGGACTCTTACGTGGGCAGATTCTCAAAAACACCTTATCTCCAACAAAGAACTATCTATCAATTCTATGAGCGTCAGCATACTTCTTTTGTGTATCTTGTGCTATCAACATATGTTCTCTAATTCTTTGAACCTGCTATTCCATATCTTGTAACATCTCGGGGCCAAGTAATAATCTTTCATCTAAGTGATTCCAACTCAGAGGGGTACAACAAGGACAACCATAAAGAACCTGAAATGGTGACATCCCCAAAGAACTATGATAGCCATTGTTGTAGGAAAACTCCACTAGGTACAAGTAATCTTCCCAATGGTTTTGTCTATCCATCACATACATTCTAAGTATGTCCTCAAGAACCTAATTAACTCACTCTGTTTGACCATCGGTCTCTGAGTGGTATGCAGAACTAAAATTTAGTTGAGTCCTTAAAGCATGCTACAAAGAGGTCCAAAACTCTGAATTGAATACTAGATCTCTATCAGCGATAACCTTTCTAGGAACACCATGTAACCTGACTATATCCTTCATGAAGACTCTGGCTACTGAAGTAGTGGTATAGGATGATTGCATAGGTGAGACATGTGCTACTTTGGTTAACTTATCCACTGTGACCATGATAGCATCATGTCTCCAATACATGACTAGTAGTCCCACAATAAAATCCATAGATATCGTATCCCATTTCCATTTAGGAATCAAATGTGGTTGAAGGAGGCCTACTGGGTGATGATGCTCGGCCTTGACCCTTTGACATTCCAGACACTTAGCCACAAAATTGGCTATAACCCTCTTCATGCGTGACCAAAAATATAGTTGTCTCAGATCTGCATGCATCTTCTTAACACCCAGATGAACTGAATAGGGAGCACGGTGTGCTTCCACCATGATGACTCTCTGAAGATCACCTTAAAGCAGCATGCAAATTCTTCCTTGATGTCTCAACAGTCCATCTGACTCTAAGGAATACCTTAGAACCTTCCTTCTAAGGTCCTTCCTATCTCAATTTCAGCCTTAGCTTCTAGATAAAAGGTATCTAAAGAAAGTGCTTGCAAGATATGACCTCTCAAATTAGTTGAAAGGGAGAGCATGGATATCTCATGTCTCCTTCTACTTAAAGAATTTTCCACCACATTTTCCTTACGTTAGATATATCTGACCTTAAAGTCATACTCACATAGGAACTCCATCCATCCATGTTGCCTGGCATTGAGATTAGGTTGAGTAAATATGTATTGAAGGCTTTGATGATCAGTGTGTAACTCAAACCGATGGCCTAATAAGAAGTGTCTCCAACGATTCAGGGCATGAACTACAACTGCTAGCTCCAAATCATGGCTGGGATATTTAAGCTTATGGTCCTTAAGCTTTCTCAACTCATAAGTAATAAATCTTCCCTCTTGCCTCAATACGACCCCTATGCCTTCCAAGGAGGCATCAGTACAAACCACAAAAATTTTAGCGGGGTCAGGTACCACCAAAATTGGGGCACTAGTCAACTTGTCCTTTAGGATCTGAAAAGATTCTGAACATTTCTCAGTCCAAATGAACTTCTTCCCTTTCCTCTACAAAGGAAGTGATGGGATGAGCTATTCTGGAGAATCCTTGGATGAAGCATCCGTAATATCTAGCTGAACACATGAAACTATGAACATCTGAGACATTGGTGGGGGTTGGCCATTCAACTATGGTTTATATCTTGGTGGGATCAACTGCTATACCTTCTCCTAAGATAACATGACCAAGATACTTAACTTCAGTTTGAAAGAAATCACACTTCTCCAAGTTTGCAAATAACTAATTCTCATGAAGGCATCATCACACTTGTCAAAGATGTTGTTCATGTTTTTCCACTATCTTTGAATACACCAAAATATCATCTAGGAAAATTATGACAAATTTGTCCAAGAAGGTTCTGAATACCCCATTCATAAGACTAATGAATACTGATGGTGTGTTTATGAGACCAAAAGTTACTACGGTAAATTCATAGTGTCCATACTGAGTACAAAAATATATACGATGAATGTCAGCTTCATGAATCCTTAATTGATGATAACCCGATTTTAGATCAATCTTGGAAAACACCTTGCCTCCTTTCATCTAATCAAATACGTCATCAATTCTTGGAAAAGGGTACCGATTCCTAATGGTTACTTTTTTGAGTTGATGATAGTCAATACACAACCATAGTGAACCATTCTTCTTTTTAACAAAGATAACCAGAGCTCCCCAAGGTAACACACTTGGTCTGATAAAGCCTTTTTCTAAGAGTTCTTCTAATTGAATTTTTAATTCACTCAACTCTTGAGTAGTCATACGGTAGGGAGCTTTAGAGATAGGCTCAGATCCTGGCACTAGTTCTATGCCGAAATCAATATCCCTTTTGGGAGGCATTCCTGGAATCTTAGCTGGATATACATCTGCAAACTCTTGAAGCAAAGGGTGCTGGAATATAATTTCTCTATCTTCCTTTTCCATCAAGTCATTAACTAAGACTCCAAAAAGTTGCATCCTTTCCTCATGCATTTCTTAAGTTGCATAGCCGATATCATCGCGAGTGAAATGGGTCATTGAATTCCCAAAATTGTGTTGGGATTACCTAAATCATCCAAGCAATGAATGAGCTTTTTTCTACAATCTATCTTAGCTTCATGTGTTGCCAACCAATCCATTCCTAAAACAACTCCATACAATCCAAGAGGAATAACTCAAAGATCAACATTGGTAGAAAAAGGTCCTAATCCCAAGTTGCAACCTTGAACACACAAGTCTATGGTCATTTTAGGCCATGAGGCTAGCTCTACCTACCACTTAACTCCTTGCCCTACTACCGCTAGCCCATACTTTTTTATCAAAGAAGAAGATATGAAGGAGTCAGTTGCTCCTAAGTCAAAGAGAATAGAAATAGTTTTACCCTTCAACAAACCTGAGGTTTCAATAATCATGTTTTGGTGATCCACTTTTCTATGTGTTCCACTATGATGAACACCCAGTGAGACTAACCGATATCTCCTATTGTTGGTTCTAAACTGTTTGATTGTAATTGGTGAGATTCATGTGTTGAGGGAAATGAGCCACAATATGTCATTGTTGTCCACAAGAGTAACACCTAGTATTTCTTCCCAAGTTCCTTTTAGGAGGTGCAATGGATTGTTGGTAACCTCCTGTATTGAAATTTTGAGAATTCTGGGATTGTGGAGGAAGAAACCTTTGTTGTGCTCAGAAGTTTTTTACGGTTTTGAGGTTGTTGAAATTTCCCATTACTTTTATTATTATTATGAAAATTTTTCTTAGGAAAGTTTTTTCCACCTTTGAAAGATGACTGTTGGTTCTTAGAGTTAAAATTTCCTTGATCAAAGTTCCCCTTAGAACTTGGTCAAGCATTGAATGTTTGGCCACTAGCATAGCCACCTCTTCCTTTGTCCTTCCTTTCAATAAGGTATGCCTTAGTGATGGCATCCCAAAGATTCTAGAGTTCTAAGACTGCTACCTATCTTGATATTCGATCATTCAGACCTCTGATGAAATGTTGTACAAGTATGGGTCCATCATCTCTAAAGCCTAAGAAAGGCTTAAGTTCATAGAACTTTCTTTCATACTCTTCGACCGACATGTTGGCATGCTTGAGGTGATAGAATTCTTCTATCCTACCTTGCCTCCACTGATCAGACATGAACTGATCCTTAAAGCTTTCTAGGAATAGTTCCCATGAAAGAGTGTTGATAGTGACCTAAAGTTTGTCTTCTTCCATACACCTCCATGTAGATGAAAACTTCCTTAGATTCATAATAGCACATCTGGCCTTGATGTTGCTGCTAAAAGGGTGCATAGAAAAACACCTCTCAAGGTCAAACAACCAGGTTTCTGCTAAAGATCCCCCTTTGGTGCCATAGAAGAGGGGTACCTTGACCTTGAGAAAGTCCCTCATATGAGTGGTATCCCTATCCTCATGTTCTTTCCTAACTCGCCTTCTCCTAGAGCTTCTCTCTCTTTCCCTATCTTGATGTTCAGCTTGGTTTCCTTCTTTGAAATTGACTCTATTTTCAAGGTTGTCAAGTCTCTGCAGAAGTTTTTGCATAAGTTGTCTAATTTGGGCTCCTTCAGAGTCATTACTCTGACTCTCATTCCTATGGTTATCTTGATTTTTTTCTCCCTCATGTTCCCTATGGGAAATCTCTAGGTGAGATCTAGAGGAAGACTACTGAGTCCTATCCCTAGCTCTTCCGCGGGTAATGGGAGGCATCTTGGGAGAGTGGTGCAATATTAGTTTTAAGTGCATGTTTAAAAGTAGCATTCAATGTGTTGAAAATTTTTGAGTTTTCAAATGTAAGTAGACCCTAAGCTCCCATTGTAGAAACTAGGGCTCTGATACCAAATGTAATGTCCCTGCCAGGCAACTTGTAAGGAATCAGGTCTTATGATCAAAAATTGCAACTAACAATTTTTTTTTTCCTAACATTACATCATTACTACTTCACATTTACATTCCTTAAGGTTCCCTTAATGAATTCATTTATTAACATATTTATTTTACTTATCCAAATTTAATTTCATTTCCTTTCTTTACTTTCACATTTAAGAACTTTAGAGATAGGATAAGAAAATAACATTTCTTTTACAATTATATTTCGTACTTAATATACTAATTTCATTTCTCCTTCCTACACATTAAATAACTATTTCTTACAAATTACATCTTAACCTTAGCATAATAAAAAATTTCTTTCATTGCAACATAGGAGAGATAGAAAACATAATTTCAACATGACATAATATATTTCCAACTTTGATCTTTCAAATAACAACCCTCAGAACAAAGCCTAGAACTATCCCTCCTAGTTACATTACTTTTCTTTCCAATTACATCTTTCTGATAATAGATCTCATAATAATAACAAGTACATGAATGGCCCAAAGGCATTACAACATATCTTTACATCTTTATTTTTAGTAACAAGCCACGCACAGGACCTTGAAAGATTTTTTCCACCCAACCCTGTGAAAATGGTGAAGGTCCACCCCCCGTGCTAGGAGATAGAACCAAGATACTCACAAGGGCCTAAGCAGTCTAAGGCTCAAAAGATAAAGAAATCCAAGGCTCAAAAGAACATAAAATATCATCATACTATAACATAGAGGTCAAGGTTCTAGGATACCACCTAAGTGAGTGTCATCACATAACCTGTATATTGGGATCTTTCTTGGCAACCATGTAACCCCGGTCCCCCTTTATGAATAGGGATTCATCCTGGTAGTTATCCCTAGTCCCGGTACTCCAATTAGGTCTATGTGGCTATTATTATATTCTCTTTCATTATCTTTTGAATCCCCCCTTCCCAGGTTAATTTATAAAGTTATCACTTTTTACAAACCCACCCATAGGATCATCTGGTAACCACTTTAGGGTTCCAACACCTATGGTGAGCCACTCACTTAAGGTTCCTATTCCCTTACCCCACACACACACAAGCCATGAAAACCTCAAGAAATCTCAAAATGATCCATCTCATAGGTCTAGGGAACCCTCCGGTGCACTCAGGCCACCCGAACAAGTTCTGACCTTATATTATGGACTCTACCAAAAGCCAAGTATGAACAAAAGCTTAAATTCAAAACCATGTATAGAAATTCATTAAACACAACATAAAACTTCCCACATGCATTGACACAACATTCCATAGCTTATTTCAAAAATCTAGGAAAAAAAATCTCATGTGCTTGAAATTTGGCTAAGCATAAATTTTTAAGAAATCTCAAAATTAGAAGTTGCATCTTAAATCCTATGAATCTGAGACCTATCTCAATCATCCTGGAAGGTACCTAAACCCTTTATATAAGTATAACTTTAAGTATAAGAAATTAAAGTATCGTAAACTTATACTTCGTAAAATTATACTTAAATGTAATGTTATACTTATATAAAGCCTATTTTTCCTCAATTAATACTAACCTACTCATTTGATACAGTTTGGTCAGTTGACACTAGTTTGCTCAGTTCAAATAGTTTGGTTGGTTGACACTAACATTCATGTCTTGCTCGATCAATACTACACCGACCCTGCTCGACCAATACTAAACTGACCCTGCTCGGCTAATACTAAGCTGACCCTGCTCGGCTAATACTAGACCGACCTGCTCAGCTAATACTAAGCCAACCTGCTCGGCTAATAGTAGACCGACCTGCTCAGCTAATACTAAGTTGACCTACTTGGTGAATACTAAACTGACAGAAACTACAAAATATGACTGTCAACTATGTCTTACGGGTAAAATTGGGCGTTATGGGGACTATGGTTGTTAGAATAACTGAGAGGGGGGGTGAATCAGTTATCCAGTGTCCCAATACAAAATGTATAATCCAAAACAATTCCTTCTATTTCTGCTCATCGGTAAGCAATAATAACTCTCATTGTCTGTGCTTTTTACCGATTACTAGTCTAATACTAAACTGTTTATCGATCAAATCTACCATGTAACATGCAAAGTATGATAACAAACAAATATCACAATCAACACATAACACAAGATATTTAACATGGAAACCCTGTAAAGGGAAAAACCACCTGGGACTAGCAACCTAAAATTGTTCACTCTTCTAAAGTGAGGTCAGTTAAGACCCAACCCTGTTAAAGGTTACAAACACACTGTCAGGTGTGACCTTGTTAGAGGATTTTAGACTAGAAGTTATCATCCAAAAAGCATTCACTATGGGGTTGACAGGATAACAATGTTCATTCTATGAATGATACATCATAAGACTTTTAGAGTCCACTCAGTTAAGAGATTTGAACTCTATACAATGGTTAAATATGTAACAGTAAAATGACCTGCCTTAATATAGCTTCAATTGGAGATTACAGATCAATATTTAGTCCATACAAATCCTTCTAATCAATATTTCACTTCAGTTTCAATATTGTATCAACTTAATGTCTATCTGTAATAGCTCTCTGTAGCTCGATAATTATTCTGTAGCTTAGTTCTCACTAACCAGTATGATCAGAATGCATGAAAGCTTGTTCACGTGAAATTCCTGTAGCTTCTTCTTGGCGTCTTACTAAAGAAATTTTGTTCTCTTATATAGATGAGTAAATCATTTTCTTCTCCACCATCAAATTTTGCCGCTTAATCACATTCATAGATTTTGCCGCTTAAACTTTCTCGGTACTTGTGTCAATAACATGTTTCAATCTGCTTTGTTAGATCTTCTTTGAATTTTGTCAGTCGTTGATCTTCGTAACAAACATTATCTGTTACCTTGATGTTATACTCTTGCCAGATCATCATTCCTATTGGCTTAAATTAATCATTTAATTCATTCTGTTCCGCTCAGTTAAAAAAGAATGTGTCGGTGAACACTGCTCAGTTAATACTATGGTCGATATACACTACACTCCATCGGTGTATACTAAAAATGCTTCATTTACCGACAGCATTGCTTTCTATCTTTTAGCTCTATACTTCATTATAGATGAATGCAACATAATAAAGTCAATATCATCAAGCCATAGACTCATCAATAAGTTACTCAATGTGTTCCTTATCCTCATCTGTCATGTACATCTTTCCTCATGTAGATTTCTTTGTTCTTCATCTCTTTTCCACTTTTCTTCAGATGTCTCAATGTAGTGACTTACAAGATAAGTGATGTCAAACTAGTTGAAATCAATGAAAATCATAATACTAATTTAATCATATTACATATCTAATTAGCAACTTCTCAGTGATCTTGCAATCACAGATCCTTCAATCAGATTCTAAATCAGTTGTAATCCAACAATCTCTCCCTTTGGCATTGATGGAAACTCAAGTAATATGAAATGTACCATACATATATCAAACATACATTCTAAAACTTTGTAAACAAATGTTGTAAGTCGAATAGACTTAACATGTTTAATCACTATTTTACTGAACCAACATTAAGTAATACAGCTTTACCTTTTTGTAGTTGTGATCTTTTCAATTCTCCTCTGCCTACTTTTGTTCTCTGTAACTGATCTCTCCCCTTTTCAATTTATCTCTCCTTTTCTTTTTCATTTCATATTGTTTATCTCTCCCTTTGATAGCAATGCCAAAGAAACAAATAAACAAACAGCTCTGTAGTAGCCAAATAACTCTCTATGGTGTTCAGTACTTCCTCTATATCTCTATATATTGATATCTCATCGGTTCAAGTTCTCAACTTTAATCACAACTTTGAACAAGATTCAAATTGTGAGTTATGCTGCATCAACATGAATGATCTTCTAATAGAAGAAGGTTGATGCAACATCCAGATCACCTTAGTGACCGATAGACAGGGGACAGACCCCAAGTCTAGTCCTCAAATATTCAAATGTGTCCTTCGGTAGGGGTTTTGTAAAAATATCTACAAGTTGTTCTTTAGATGTGACAAATTTCAACTTTACTTGCTTCTCTTGCACTTGTTCTCTTAAGTAATGATACTTATTAGATATATGCTTTGTCTTAGAGTGCATCACAGGATTCTTTGAAGTATTAATTGCACTAGTGTTGTCAAAATATATAATCACTGGGTCAGTGATTACCTCATTCATTCCTTCCAACACTTGTTTGATATATGCAATGTTTGAATAGTTAGTAGCAGTAGCAACATACTTTGCTTCAGCTGTAGACTAAGAGATACAAGCCTTCTTTTTACTTGTCTAGGTTACAAGTCTTTGACCAATGAAAAATGCTCCTCCGGTGTTGCTTTTTCTATCATCCACATTTCTAGCCCAATCAACATCGGTGTAAACTTTTAGTTTAAACATTCCTTCCTTAGGATACCATAATCCATAATTCTCTATTTTTCTCAAGTATCTTAAGATCCTTTTTGTAGCTATCATGTGTGATTCTCTAGGATTAGTAGAAAATCTTGCAACAATTCCTACAACATGTGTTATATCTGGCCTACTGTGAACTATGTACATTAACTTACCAATCATAGATTGGTAAAGTGTCTGATTTACCTTGGTAGTTTCATCCTCCTTTGTCAATTTGCATCTAGTAGCCATCTGTGTTCCTACAAGTTTAGCATCTTCCATGCCAAATGTCTTCAGTACTTCCTTTATGTATTTAGATTGTGTGATGAATATCCCATCACTCTGCTGAATCACTTGTAGTCCAAGAAAGAACTTAATCTCTCCGAACATTGACATTTCAAATTCCTTTTGCATTTCATTAGCAAATGCCTTGCAGACAAGATCTTAGCCTCCAAAGATAATGTCATCAACAAATATTTCAACAATGATAATAGTGTCATCGGTATCACCTTTCACATACAGATTGTTGTTTTCACTCATTCTAACAAATCCAATACTTAACAAGTAAGTATGCAATCTTTCATACCATGCTCTTGGTGCTTGCTTTAGTCCATATAAGCCTTTATGTAATCGACATACCATATCTTTGTTTTCGGGATCAACAAATCCTTCAGGTTGTTCAATGTAGACTTCTTCTTCAAGTATACCATTCAAAAATGTTGACTTCACATCCATTTGATAGACTTTGAATTTCTTATGTGCAGCATATGCAAGTAGCATTCTAACTCCTTCTAATCTAGCAACAGGTGCAAATGTCTCACCATAGTCAATGCCTTCTTCCTGTGCATATCTCTTGCATACTAATCTAGCTTTATTTCTTGTGACTTCACCATTTTCAT
This sequence comes from Chamaecyparis obtusa, assembly GCA_027943335.1. Lineage (NCBI taxonomy): Eukaryota > Viridiplantae > Streptophyta > Pinopsida > Cupressales > Cupressaceae > Chamaecyparis > Chamaecyparis obtusa. The sequence goes on from BSBK01002231.1 coordinate 4,895,825, forward strand.
TCAATTTATTCCTGTATGTCCACTTGGTACCGATAACATTCTTATCTTTTGGTCGAGGTAATAAGGACTAGGTTTTGTTCTTTTTTATTTTTTCTATTTCCTCCTTCATTGCATTAACCCATTCTTCATTTTCTAATGCAACTTTCATAGTTTTAGGTTCAAATTCACAAATTAGACATGTACCTTGTCTTGTTTTGCTTCTAGTTTGCATTCCAGCATGTCGGTATCCAATGATTTTTGTTTTAGGATGATGTCTTCTAACAAAACTAGCCAAGACTTGATTTCTCCTTTCTTGTTCATCCTGCTCAGGGTCATTTTCTTGCTCGACAGCTTCTTCATGTTCATCAGTTTGTGGTGTCTGTTGTACTACATTGATTCCCTACTGACCAGTTGACACTGTCTGTGGTGTTGATAAATACTATGGATATTCAATGTAAGTGAATCTACCATAGTCTTCTAGTTCCTTTGTACTTTCCTTAGTGTACTTTTCATCAAATTCATCAACACAGACATTAGTACTTTCAAAAATCTTATTTGTAGCCTTATTTAAACATTTGTATGCTTTACTTGTAGTGGAATATCCCAGAAATATCCCTTCATCTCCTTTAGAATCAAATTTTCCATTTCTTTCATCTTTTAGGATAAAGCATTTACTTCCAAAATTTTTGAAATAATTTATAGTAGGTTTGTGTCCAAACCATAGTTCATAAGGTGTTTGGTTTGAGTCCTTCTTCAGTTGTACTTGATTAAGAACATATACAGCTGTGCTGACAGCTTCCCTCCAATATGTCTGAGCAACATTCTTTTGTATCATCAATGTTCTAGCACAGTCAATTATAGACCTATTCCTTCTTTCAACAATGCCATTTTGCTGAGGTGTCCTTGGTGCAGATACCTGCCTCTTGATTCCATGCTCATTGAAAAAGTTAGTAAATTCATCAAAGATGAATTCACCTCCTCTATCATATCTTAAACATTTTATTTCTTTTCCAGTTTCTTTCTCTACCTTAGCTTTATACCATTTAAACATTTTGAAAGCTTCAGATTTCTCTTTCAAGAACATAACAGTCATCAATTTGGTATAATCATCAACAAAAAGAATAAAATATTTATCACCAGAACAGCTCTGAGTTCTCATAGGACCACACAGGTCGGTATGAACCAACTCAAGTATCTTATTTGTTGAATAGTCTTTGCTTTTGAAACTAGATTTAGTCATCTTACCTTTCTGGCATTCATGGCACATGGCATGATCAAGTTTTGTCAAGTTAGGCAATCCTCTAACTCTTTTCTTTCTACTAATCTTGATCATGTTGTCAAAGTTCACATGGCATAACCTTCGGTGCCACAACCAAGCATCTTCATCCAGTTCCGACAAGTCTTCCTCCATCATCATAAATCTTCACCTTTTTGCTCTCAAAAGCTAGTCAGTGGCCTGAATTATTGAGCTGAGCCACACTTATCATATTATAGTTCAGTCCATCTACCCAATATGCATTTTCATATTGTAATCTATCATTGATCATCAATGAGCCTTTACCTCTTACCATACAAGGTGCATCATTTCCCATTCTCATAGATCCTCCATTATATTCAACAAGATGATCAAACTTCTCTACATCACTGGTCATATGATGTGTGTAGCCACTATCTATGATCCATGTATCATTTCTGCTTACTTTAGAGATCAGTGTTGTCTCTTCATGTTTCTCTTTCTCTTCTGAGTCATCTTTCATAGCAACAAATACAACTTCTATATTATCATCAGAATCAGATTTAGTTTCAATATCTTTGGCTATGTAACATACCTTTTTTCCTTTTTCATCTCAGTTATCTCTGTTGTTGTGTCAGTAACCTTCGTTGACTCTTCTTCCATAGCTTCCATCAGATCGGTCTTTAGATCTATCATCATCTTTCTTTTGAGGACATGTAGCAGCAATGTGACCAACTTCTTTACAATTAAAGCATGCTAAAGGTAGCTTGCCTCTATACCTTCTTTTTCCTTTGGGAAATCTTCTAGCCATAAGTGCTTCAAGCTCTTCAAGTTCATCATTGGTATTGTCATCACTATCACAATTCTTACCATTCTTGCTGGACTTTCCAATCTTTAGAGAAGACATGAAAATGGATTCAATAGAAGGAACAACACTGTTATCAAAATTGTTTATTTCAAAGGTTGTAAGCTTACCAATCAGAGTGTCAAGAGTGAGGTTGGATGTAGCTCTTGTTTCATGAATTGCAGAAATCCTGATTGCATAAATTGGTAGCAAAGTTCTGAGAATCTTGCTTATCACTATTTCATCATCAATTACTCTATCAGATTCTCTAATAGCATGTACCACCTCTTTGAGTCTATTTGAATATTAGACAATATTTTCACCTTCTTTCATTCTCATATCATCAAATCTTCCTCTCAAACTTTCATCTTGGGCTCTTTTGACATTCATATCTCCACTGTAGATTTGTGCTAACTTATCCCACATTCCTTTGGTAGTTGTGCATGTCTTGATATCTTCAAATTTAGCATTGGTACAGGCAGCAGTAAGTTACATCATAGTAACATTATGCTCATGATTATCCTTCAGTTGATCAATAGTTAGGGGACCAGTGGCCGGTTGCATGTAGCCATTTTGCATCAGATCTAGTGTTGAGTTCCCAATTCTAGATATGTGCAGCTTCATTCTACATTTCCATACTGCGAAGTTCTCTTTATTCAATTTTGGTACTTCCCTCTTATACATCTTGAGACCTTTATGCTTAAGTCCTTAAAACTCTTTTCCAAGAAACACTACTCTGATACCAATTGTTAAAATAACAAAGAGGGGGGTGAATTAGTTATCTAGTGTCCCAATACAAAATGTATAATCCAAAATAATTTCCTCTATTTTTGCTCATTGGTAAGCAATAATAACTCTCACTGTCTGTGCTTTTTACCGATTACCAGTCTAATACTAAACTGTTTACCAATCAAATCTACCATGTAACATGCAAATTATGATAACAAACAAATATCACAATCAACACATAACACAATAGATTTAACGTGGAAACCTTGTAAAGGGAAAAACCACTTGGGACCGGCAACCCAAAATTGTTCACTCTTCTGAAGTGAGGTCGGTTAAGACCCAACCCTGTTAAAGGTTATAAACACACTATCAGGTGTGACCTTGTTAGAGGATTTTAGACTAGAAGTTATCATCCAACTAGCATTCACTATGGGGTTGACAGGATAACAATGTTCATTCTATGAATGATACATCATAAGACTTTTAGAGTCCACTCGGTTAAGAGATTTGAACTATATACAATGGTTAAATATGTAATAGTAGAATGACCTGCCTTAATACAACTTCAATTGTAGATTAAAAATCAATATTTAGTCCATACAAATCCTTCTAATCAATATTTCACTTTAGTTTCAATACTGTATCAACTCACTGTCCGTCGGTAATAGCTCTTTGTAGCTCGATAATTGTTCTGCAGCTCAGTTCTCACTAACTAGTATGATCAGAATGCATGAAAGCTTGTTCACGCAAAATTCCTACAGCTTCTTCTTCTCGACATTTTACTAAATAAATTTTGTTCTCTTATATAGATGAGTAAATCATTTTCTTCTCCACCATCAGATTTTGTCACTTAATCACATTCATAGATTTTGCCGCTTAAACTTTCTTGGTACTTGTGTCAATAACATGTTTCAATCTGCTTCATTAGATCTTCTTTGAATTTTATCAGCCGTTGATCTTCATAACAAACATTATCTATTACCTCAATGTTATACTCTTGCCAGCTCATCATTCCTATCAGCTTAAACTAATCATTTAATTCATTCTGTTCTAGTCGGTTAACAAAGAATGCATTGGTGAACACTGCTCGGTTAATATTGTGGTCGGTATACACTACACTCCATCGATGTATACTAAAAATGCTTCATTTACTGACAACATTGCTTTGTGTCTTTCAGCTCTATACTTCATTATAGATGAATGCAACATAATAAAGTCAATATCATCAAGTCATAGACTCATCAATAAGTTACTCAATGTGTTCCTTATCCTCATCTGTCATGTACATCTTTTCTCATGTAGATTTCTCTATTCTTCATCTCTTTTCCACTTTTCTTCAAATGTCTCAGTGTAGTGACTTACAAGATAAGTGCTGTCAAAATAGTTGACATTAATGACAATCATAATATTGATTTAATCATATTACATATCTAATCAGAAACTTCTCAGTGATCTTGCAATCATAGATCCTTCAATTAGATTCTAAATCAGTTGTAGTCCAACAATGGTTGCCTAATCTGAGCATGACCCATTTGAGATCTCCCAGTTTCCTTTTAGAAATGACTCATCGATCCATCCTGTCTATCTAACAAATCTATTCTAGATCTGGACAAGAAAAGTGGTGCATAAACTGACATAGACTAGCAAGGTTGAAATAACAGTTCTAAATTTTGGAAGCACTCATGGATATTCTGGAAAGAAGGGAGATAAAAAGGAGAATACTGATCATACAGACTAAATTAATCCAAATAAAAACATTAATTTCATAGAGAAGACTGCAAGAGGAAAATAGTAAGAAAATGACTGCATTTCAATCCTACACCTTCATGACCCTTCCTATTTCTTACTAGACTTCCCTATTTCATTCAACTCTAGATAAAATCATCCTTCCACATGACCATAAACAAAAACTATATAATCATGCATGATTTAATATCATATCATATGCAAACACATTCATACATAAAGAGGAAGAACGAAGATTCTTCCCAGTTTAGAACCTACCTTGAGTCCTGTGGAGAATCCTCTTCCCTTGGTTGGAGAGTCTCTGTGAAACTTCAATCCTTGAGTGGATATCCTTCTAGAAATCTCTCTCTGGCAATCAAATCCCAGCAATCCAAACTCTCTCAAACTCACATAAAATTTCACCAAAAATTTCCGAAGAAATCAATTATAGACAATGCAAAAGAAAACAAATCTTCCAAAAATTATCATCCTCCCCGCACACAAAAATCTTCAAATATTTATCCTCCAACTATGTGGTTGGAGGAGTTGCTTAATGGGAAGCAACTTCTCCAACTTCCATAGTTGGTTGGAGGAACAACCAAATAATTCCCGTAAGGGCTTAATCAAGGTTTTAATAAAATTAATTAAAATATCTTTTAAAAGAAAGCATAACAAGAATAATAGACAAATACCTTTCAAGAAAAACACATAGCACAATAGGAAAACAAGTAGCCTAACTTCTAGGAGGTCTTGAGTTAAACTCCCTCCGAGATAGCTAATTTTACTACAAAGGACATTTTCCTTTTTTTTATTATTATGTTTACTTTTATTAAATACATTCATTAAATATACTTTATTTCACTCACTTTATTTACTTATTATAAATAACATGCCATTTACACAAATAATGAAAACATACAATTATTATTATTTATATAAGCATGGATATATGCATGTGCACCCACATATACACATACCTATATAAAATACAAACAATTATAACATATTTATAATTATTATACATATAAAACAAATTAATTCTAACTCATAACATACACTCAGACCAACATCAAATCAAGTCCATAACATAAAATGCATTCTACTTCCCCAACTAGGATAACTTCCTAACCAAAATTCTAAGTTCATGGGTAACCTCAAGCATATCTTGGTTAAATCTCCACACATCAATAGTTTGAAGATTTTGAAGGCATGCTCAGACCTATGTAGCTAGGTGGAGATAATGCCTGATACCTGCATCCTACATCACCAACTGATATGCGTATACAAATATATAAATATAAATAGATAGTGTCAAACAAGGAGGGAGAGTGTGACGTCGTGTGGAGCTCTCGTAGGAGTAACTACAACCACCCCTCGTCATCCTACACTCACATCAACTAGTGAACATCAAACCATAGTAGGGTTAGTAGGGTTAGATTATAATATAAACATCATCAAAAATGTTTTACTGATAGTTCATTTCTAATCATTCATCATTAAAATTATAACTCATTTAATATTTCCAAATAAACTGCAGTAACCAAATGTATATGCTCAAATGTATCATAAAATGCCAACTAAATAATAATCATAGTCCATCATGAAATCCAAAGTGTCAAAGCAATAATCCTGTCAGTCCAACATAAGAAGATGCTAGGGTGGGCATTACATAGTGCATGCCGGTAACTTGTTGTTTGTGGACCATTTTGTTTATATGTTGCTGCTTGGCCAGCTTGATATGGAATGAATGCCGGCACATGGGTGGCTTTCTCATGATATGGGGGGGTGATAGGGACAATATGCATTAGGAATTGACATGCTTTCTTATCAAATAAGCTGATGAAAAGATATTTTCTGAAACTTATTAGTGCTTGGACTGCTTAAACCAATAGATTTCTCTCAGAGTCATCATGGTGCTTGAAACAAACTACCTCTTAATGTTTGATTTCATTAAGGATCACACCAAATCCTAGTGAATGATGGGAAACATCACTGTCCCACAGGGTGTGCCAAAAACTATTCTTGGCCTATGATGCAACCACAAACTATTGTCACTAAGGATTGCACCCAAGTATGGCTAAGTGTAGAACCTAGCAATCCTGTGAAACATGGGACTACTCTCAGGCTGTGGGTAACCTATCACAAATTAGACCTCTAGATTAGGGGCCAGCTTCCCCTTGAATCACTTCAAACTTAACTGAACCTTGAAGGAAAAGGGAGAGAGAGTGCATGAAACTAAAATTGAAACTAGGTGATTCACCAAACTTAATAGATCCACAAACTACAAAACACTCACAATGAAATTCAATCATACCTTAAGCATCACAAATTCTCCCTAACTTTGATTTTTCCCTTAGAAATAACAAGGTGCTGGCTGTAAATGAGAAGGGAAAATGAATTCCACAATCCCCAAATTCCTTCGAATACACACAAATTGAGACCTTAGGAAAATAAAAGTGCTTATGATCATTTAAATGAATAGAATATAAAGGAAAGGACTAACTTTCATCATAATACATGATATAAAATCCACCAAAACAACTCACAAAATTGTAGGGATAAGAAGGATAATTTCTATGAACTGAATTAAAGGAGCCAAAATACAGCTTGATTTTCTAGAGCTACAAGCATTCATCTCCAAGAAAGAGAGAATGAATAACTAACCTCAATCACGCAAGTGAGAGGTATAAAAGAAAGCCTAGGAATCTGCATGAAACTCACCATTTCCTAAAAATGGAAAACATCTACAAATAGGCCCATGAATATGCCTCATAAACTTGGATGCTAGATTCTTGAGTTTTTAGGGGTAGTGGAAAAAGTAGGACACCTAAAAAAGATAGTCAAAGGAATGACCCTGTCCACTCTAAGTCATGCACATAAAATAGGATTCTGACAATAGTTTATAAAATGCTGTTGTCAAAATTTATAATGACATGCTTCCAATGACTTTACATTTAAAATATTTACCCCTATGACTCTCAATATTTACCACTAAATTACTAAATCATCTCAATCACATAAGTGAGAGAACATATTTAATAATTAAAAAATAAACCCATACTAAAAAAAAACACAAGGCACCGAAATGAAAAAAATAATTGATAAAACCTCAACCCTAAAAAAGGGGAGAATCAATTAAAATATCATTTTCAAAAACCCTCGACTAGCATTGTGGACTTTCCCATTCAACATTTGGCAAGTTGCTATTCCTGACACTCGCCCTGGCTTTTGATCTTTGAGTTTGGCTTGGAAACATCCATGTTTTGAGTTTCATGGTATCAACATTTTGAGGTAGGTTTCATTTGGCATTCACTCTTCATTTTCATTGTTTGTGTGTGCGTCTCCTTGGTAATTTTGAGGGCTTCATGAAATATTTTCTCTTTGATTCAGATCATTTTTTGCTTTGTTTGTATTCATGGTATCTCCATTAATTCTGAGTTTACTATGTATTTCCTAGGGCACGGTATCATTGTCCTCTACATTTTATTGCACTGTGTCTTGTTTTCGAGCTAGGGCATATTCCCTTCTTGGCCCGCATGTTGTGATTGTGTTGTGGTGTATTCACCGTGAAAGCCATACTAGCTAGGGCATAAGCCTGGCAACACTTCTCTAGCATTTGGTTTCAATTGCTTCATCCTCTATATTTGAAGCATTCATTATTTAATTCAAATTATCTTGTGTTTGCCTTTGTGATTCTTGGGATTGGACAAAAGTGAGCACTGTTATCTATACAGCTTAAAACCCCACTCTTGATGTGTTTTGTTTAAATTACTACTACTCATGAATATCCTGAGAGCAAGGGCATCATGATTTAATGGCATGTAGTTTACTATTCTTAGTTGATGGAGCTAGCTCGTGAACTATCATGGGCATTAAGCATTACTTTTTTATATGGCATCAATTTGATTGCATCCCACTGGTGGCTTACTATTATATTTGAAATCTCATTCTATGATTCAAAAGTCATGGGCACCTATGATTGTATTTCATTGCTTGGTGAAGGCTTGGTGACCCATGATTAGGGCATTAATGCACCATTTATCTTGGCATTGAAACCATTTGTTATCATTCTTCACAACATCCTATATTTGTTGTTGAGTCAAAGGCTGGAGCTTGCAAAGTTCCATGTCTCAGCTAATTAACTAATTCAAGGCCTGTGCATATACTAATGGACATTACTTCATGTTTTTTAATTATCTGGCAGTCGATGATTAGATCTTGCTTGTTGTAGGTTTGTGAATATGGTGTCATGCCCACTCTATGCATTGGTGTCTTGCTTATGAATTGCTGACCCGTAGACCTGTGACCATGGCATCAATTTTATTGCTCTTTGTTTTAGTATCAATTCTTGTAAGCACCATTAATTTCTCATTGCATTAATTTTGTATGGACTTGCCTGGGTGGAAAGTGAGCACTAATATATGATGCCTTGGGGTTCAATGAATGTGTTTATTGATGGCATCATGGATTTCTATCAATGTGTTGGTAGTTCATAGCCCATGGATAAGTTATGAATTGAGATACCCACCGCAACTCATTTGGATGTATAACATTGTGGATATCCACCATTTGATGCAGCCTATGAGCTCCTTTCAGTTTCTTCACTATTGATGATCTGTCATTGGCACCGCCCTTTGGTATATTTACTTCATCACTTTTTTGTTGTATGAACCCCATGGTGCCTCCCATCCGCATGCCCACTCTAGATAACTTGGGACCATGATTTTCTCCATTGGATTTCTACTAGCACCAATACATGCATTTGTTCCATTATTTCATGCTTGAGATCTACTTGATGATATGTTGTCTGGTGCTTATTCTAGACATATGCATTATCTATTCACTACTCCATATGATTATGTGCATACTACATCACTACTTTACCGACTGTAGCCTTTTACTATTTGGTTCATAATGCAGATTTGGTTATGTTCATGCTATGATGTATCCTTCTTCAGTTATGCAGATTGTGTCCCATCTTCATACTGATGATGTATTACCCTTGGACCATGCTTCACATGATTTTATGATTTTTTTAACCCTTGATTGTTCCACTGATACTACATCATTCACTGAATGTTTCCCTATTGATCATGGGTGTTCTTGGCCTATGATGCAACCATTTCCAAGGAAAATGAGGTTTTCCTGGCATCGACTACATCACAAGTCAAGGTCATTCATCTACACATTGAACAAGCACATTAGTGAAAACAATGGTATCTCTTTTATTTCAGAGCCTCCTTGATGCACATGCCCTGAGTACAGCCCCTCCAAGAGGTGTATGGATGGGTACATATATGCATGTTTGTGAATATTATGGTACCGTACATTATTTAGATCCACTGGATCTAACCCCCCTCTTCTCTTATCTATAGGTCCCAGATCTTAGGAGCTCTTGGAAACATCATTGATCAAGACACCACTACCAGGCAATGTCTAGTACCCCTGTATTCATGCTCATTATATATGTATGTCTGTACTCATTTATGTAATTCTGATAGTGGCTATGCTCATAGCCTATGTGAGCCTGGATAAATGTTCTTCTTAGTTCTTTTTCCTTCTGTACAACACATTAAATACATGGTACATATATCTGCAATTCTTTTAGATGTAGATCATTTCCTTTTCTCTTTCATGCACCTTGCAATGAAATGAACACAAATTTAAGAAAGACCACTAATAATTTCAAACTAGGGTATATTAGTCTCACTTAGTAACTAGGCCTCCAAAGATGAGTAAAATACTGATAACAGTCCTTAAACATGCAAGGATCTATCAAAATCTCTACTTCTATCTCCTACCAACTCCTATCCAACCGGTACAAAAAAAAACTACCTTTAAACTCTAAACCAATAACTACATTTATATAAGAAGCTACTGAGCTGAGTCGACCTTGAGATCCATAATCAATGGAAGGAACGGTTAGATCTAGGACCACATGCTTCCCAATGATGGATTCCAACATTAAATCCATGATCCAATATAAATGCACAAGTCAGCCATAAAAGGAACTAAAACTAAACCCGTCGATAAGCAAGATAACTGAGCAGCAGACAAGAAATGTCGAGCACCAGTGAAATAACCAACCACACTCGATAACCCAAGGAAACTGACCAACTACCGACCAACTTGGTCAAAGAAGAAACTAAGCAACATAGACAAACTCCAAATTGTTTTTGGTGACATAGGATTGCCAAGGACCCGAGATGCTCCTGCATCAGACACCTAGATACAACCACCTTATTCCAAACACAAGCATTCCTAACTGAAAACTAGACATAACTACATAATTTCTACTCCTATGTTGTCAAAATAAAAACCCAACTATGGATTGAAAAAGAGGATAGGAAAAAATTCCCTGCAAAACTAAAAATGGTCAACCATTTATGTATAGTGTGTTAATAACATGGTTAGCATTTCCTTGTCAATCTACTATTGAAATGTTTTTGTTAAGTGATCCCATCATGTAATACATAGCACACATAACAGTTGTATGTTACTGAAAGAGTAGCATATGAATTCCCAAGTCATGGATTAAACTATGTATTAGACTTGAGAATCAAAATGCTTTTGAAGACTACAACTGATTTCCAATGTTATTTTCTGCTAAAATTTTTCAATGAATTTCCTACCTGTTTATGCCTATTTTTACACTCATAAATATGGATTTTGGTTAGATGATTTTTATTTTATAGTGTTCTATTGCATGAAAATTTAACTTGGAAAGATTAGTGGCATTCCTTGTGCTAAATGGAACATCCTTGTATGATCAAAGTGACTTACACTATCAGTTTGAAGAATAGGAACAAGAATTCTAATAAGCTTCCATGAAATCTTTCCAGCTAACAAACAATCAAACATAATGACCATTATAGACCAAAGATGTTTTGAATAAGGATTTGTACTGCATGTGAGCACATTGCCAATTTTCATAGAGAATTCATAGGATTATGGAAATTTTTTCTACTTGAAACATATAAAACAAGAAAATAGATGTCTAATTAACTTGTCAAATTTACAAAGAAAATCCTCTCCACCCTCATGGAATTGAAATTGCACAACCACCTAGCTGAAGCACAGTTCAACCTATAGGTAATTAAGAGTTTTTTGAAATTGCACAACCACCTAGATGAAACACAGTTCAACTTGTAGATAATTAAGAGTGTTTCAGTTTAGTTTTATTAAGTCCATATAATCAAATCTCAACTTATTCACCTTTGAGAATAATAAGTTCAATATCTTCCCTAAACATATATAGCATTCTTTGTAACCTTTCATGGATTTAGGCTTTTCTCAGCCCTATTTTGTAACTAGATATGTATAGGCAAGATTTTGTGGTGCAGGTGCACCTAAGGACCAAGGTGCACCATTGGGTCACATGGAGGATCCATGAAGCCATAAAGAAAAATGAAGCATATAAGGCCATTTCATAATGTAAACAAGGTTATCAAAGCCATATTTTTCCATATTGAGTTAATTGTAACCAATTGGGCTAATATTGCCATGTTGGACAAATTTCACCTAATAAGGCTTTGTCATGGTTTAAAGGGGTAGATCAAGATTTTGATAATTGATTTATGCTATTAAGGTCTTTGACCGATCATTTTGAATGTAATAGGGGTGATACTAAAGTCTATGATGTAAAAGGGTAAGAGGTTGTCAAGTTGACAACTTTGATGTCAAGTTGGCAACTTTAGTTTAAAAGGTTAACCATTAGAAGTTAGTTCTTTGGCAGTTAGAAGGTTTTGGTATCAGTTCAAAACTGATGGGACAAGTTTATAAAAATTTGAAATGATTCAAATAAGGAGAGAAGTCAATGTAATCAAGCCATGATCAATAAAAGCTTGTGTTTCTTGTATATTTCCATATCTTGTCAATTTTAATAGTTGTTTGCAACATTTTTTATAATTAAGATGTTTTCTATTCGAATATCCATTAGTTGGGCATGTTAGGACATTGATTCAGCTTTATTTTGGTCTTTGTGGTATTTATTTCCATTCAATATTGATAGCGATATATAAGGTTTTGCGTAACTGTCAAACCCTCTGTCCAAGATATCCAGTGAACACATTAAAATGTAGAATCAATGGGATATATGTTTGATGAACCTTCAAACTTTGTTGGATGATGAGAGGGGCTATGTACACTATGTCCTAAATATTTACTAGGATCCATGCTACATGCTGCACATGTTTTGGATGGAGGAGAATAGTAATTTGTTGTCTCAGATTGAGAAATGACAGTGACATGAGGGTTTGATTGTGTTTTATTCATACAGTGAGTTTGAAGATGATTTGAGGGTTTATTAATGTGTAGGGGGATAATTTTTAATGTGTCATAGTGTTTGGGAGATAAGAGACACCTCGTGGTAGTGGTATTGGTGACTGTCTCTGTGAGTAAGAGGGTGACTGTCACTGTTTGACAGTAAACATATGTTGGGTGATTGGATGAGGCCTTGGGGATTGGTTGAGGGTATTGATTGGTTAGGACAATTAGATGAGAGTGTCTTGCATGAGGGAGAAGTTAAGGTTCTAGTGTGTGAGGGTTTATTCCACATAAAATGTTGTTAAAGGTTCATAAGGATGTGTCATGGGATAGTCACAATCATAGTAGATACTGTTATACAAACAGAGATGGATATTGTTTTCAGACAATGGAGAAGCATTGTAGGGGTATGGAGATGGCTTGGGTGAGTGGAGATGAGTCTTAGGTTGGTTCATGTTGAAGGGTACTATCATAGGAATGGTGGATATAATTAGTGAAGGAAGGACATGAGTTCAGTTGGGATGTGATCATCATTTAGGTTTTTTATCAGATGTTTAAAGAGTGAGTGCATTGGCCTAATGCTTGTAGGCCTGACCTTTGAAGGTCACTTGAAGTAAGAAGCAATTGAGGATAGTTGTGGGATCCATGTATTGATCCTATTAGTGAATTTGAATAGTGTCATTAATGGTGGTCGATGATGTGAGAAGGTGTATCTCCTTAATAGATTGGAGAATTTTTCCTAAATGATAGGATATGTTGTTGGGTCCACTATTCCTCTACGTCATTTTTATAAACCTTGAATGCATCCTACCTTATGATAGATGGAACTCCTTTTGGGGTTTGTGCTAGTCATAACATTTTTAATGTCATGTGATCTTAACAAATGTGCAAGATGATATGTTACTATTATCAATTATGTTACTACACCCTACAAAGAGTGGACTGTTGACTCTCTCCTCAGTTGATTAGCATGGAAATATCCTAACACGTGTGTTACCTATAGGTTGGGATCAATCTCTAGAGAGGGCTGATTCCATTAGTTTCTCACTTAAACTAGTCTAACCTTTTGTTTCTTCACATAGAAGAGGGCCAGAAAATGATATTAAAATGAAATTTAAAACCTAATGGGGTAATACATACACCAAATGTACTTGCCATGTACTGCTATTTTTGCATACATAATATGTTTGATGAACAAAATCAACTATGCACAACTCAAATTTTTGTCTTATTTGTGCATGAGTGCTACATGAAAAAGTTGTATTTCCACAGTCATAAGCAGAAATCAGATGTTTTCACAAATAAGAGTTGTATAAGAAAATGGCATGACCTAAAACCTCCATAAAATATACACATTTCTACATATAGGTGCTTGGAATGAGATAGGAAATCAAGGACTACATGTGCTATCACAAAACCACATTAATCATTCGTAGATTTGAGAAGGAAAAAAATGTTTGTTTTATTGCTAAAATGTACTTTTACAATCGCATACAAGTCTAGTTTACAATATTTTATTAGAAAGGCCAACTTTTATCTCCTAAGACAATGCTATTTTGCCTAAGTAGGTGTTAGCCATTTTTCTTGCAAAGGTAAACAACTAGACCATAACCCGATCTCTCCCTTTTGATGCTCTCTTCCTGGCAAGAGAAATGCTAATTAACAAGGATGAATCCTTCTTCACTTCGGGCTCCATAGACCCAGGTGGGTGTACCTTACTTCTCTACTTATGCAAATTGATATGAACTAATACAAACACGTAATAAGCAGATTCACTAATGGATTAAATAAAATAAATATGTCCTGCAACAGGATTCATAATTGAGATGAATCTCTGTTATGGGACATATTTATTCTATTTAATCCATTAGTGAATCTGCTTATTAGGTGTTTGTATTAGTTCATATCAATTTGCATAAGTAGAGAAGTAAGGTACACCCGCCTGGGTCTATGGAGCCCGAAGTGAAGAAGGATTCATCCTTGTTAATTAGCATTTCTCTTGCCAGGAAGAGAGCATCAAAAGGGAGAGATTGGGTTATGGTCTAGTTGTTTACCTTTGCAAGAAAAATGGCTAGCAAAATGGCGACTCTATTAGGGAAGCAATAAATGACATCAAGTTGAAGATGTTCAATTCCTTGCTTTGCTGAATCATCCCAGGGTCTGGTCCAGTTTGGATATAGAGTCTATTCTTTTCAAATTGTTATATATCCTCTAAAAAGAGGTGGTGACTCTGAATCTCTGTTTGATCAGTGTTTTGTAAAGAGATTGTAATGTATTTTTATCCTGACAAACAGTGCATCCTGTGAAGTGTTTTGTGTTTGCTGATAAAGACGGTTCAGATTTGAGATAGAAGGTTCTTGGTTGAATCCAGATTTGGTCCTCTGCAAAGAAGTGGCGGGTCTACGAATATTTGAAAGGTGATTTGAAAGAGGTTTCAGATCATTGTTTTACACCAAAAATAGCACTTCTAGGTAATCTTGTCAAAGTATAAATCAGCCCCTAAATAGGTGAATCAGTCACTAAATAAAAAGGAAATTTGTTTCAAAGTTTGTCATACATTCTGGTTGAAGTTTCAATTTCAAGAAATCAAAAGTATGCTAAGGTTATGTGAAGTCAGTGATTGCATGAAATTGGATAGAAATACTGTCATGAGGATAAGCTTTGTTGTTTTTTCAGTGTGTTAGAATGGAGTTTCCAGTTCTTATGAGTCAAGATGCTTCTAGATCTGAAAATGTTCAGTTAGATTTAGAGAGTAACAATAATGAACTTCATTTGATAAATCAAAAGATTCAGCATAATTGTGTATTGATATTAAGGTGTGCAATAGGAGAAAGAAATGAAGAATCTACACTATCTTATTATAAGAAGTTTCTTATTGCATGTAGTGAGCTTCCTATGGGTTTAGATTTTCATGAATCCCAGTACACTGAAATGTTCATAGCACTTTCAATGCCTGAATCAGTTAGTTGGACTGCTTCATTAATGGATGAAGCACTAAAAAATGTTAAGGATTGGATAGACTCTTTCATAAATGTTGAATTCAATGATGGTGAGTCTAGTTCATTTGGGGATGCTGAGTCTTGTGATGGTTATAGTGCTGGTTATTGTGCTGATGATGAAGTTTGTGAGTGTTAGGGAATGGAAAATGAATCTTCAGTCGATAATGATTTCCTTGAGCCTGTAGATTTCCCCTTTTTTTAGCATGATAATAATGGCTATTTGTTTCAGCTTAATGATGTTTTGTGTGAACATGAAAAAAATGGATATAATGCAGATGTTAGTTCCTGCAGTAGTTACTTCACACAAGGTAATGTGAGACAAATGAATTCAGTCCTGGCTTCAGAAGGAGGAGAAGAGATGTGCAACATCAGTAGTGAGAATGAGGAAGTGAAATGTGATGTTCAGTGCTAGATAAGTAGTGAGCAGATTTCAAGTCTTTTGGATGCTGAATTTCAGAGACATGGTACTAAGTTTGTTTCCAGATTTCCATGGCCAATTAACATAAGTTTTGATGAAAGTAATTCAGATGATGGCATGATGGATGAAACAAAATTTGATGTCTTTTCTCCCATTGTAAATCAGCAAGACTCAAGTGCATTTCATTGTGATGAATTTGATAATGTTATATTTGATGAATATGATGATGAGTGTACTAGTGCATGTTCAGATTTGCATGAGCTTGCTGACTGTGTTTTTTGTACACATTTTGATGCTGAAGAAAGTGGTGAATCTGAAAGTGTATCCTCAGATTTGCCAATGACTAATAAGTCACTCACTGATGAAGCTTGTTCTCTTCTAAATGATGCTGATGTAGTTTGTGGTCAGCAAGATGTTCCCAGATTTATGCAATCAGATTTTTGTTTTGAAAGGTTATGTGTTAGTTCACAAAGTAATGAGACATAAAAGGTTTATTCTATTCTGCAAACTAATGATCAAAAAATTAATGTTTCTAGCCGTGATGCTGAGTTACAATGTTTCACTTTTCAGCGTGGTAGTGATAATGAAGAGTGTGATGGTTTAATGTCACGCAATGATCAGTACTCATGGCATCCTGATAGCTTTCCCATACCAGATAGTGGTGAGTTTGCTGACCATGTTTTGTATGCTGAACTGATGAAGAATGTGAGTATTGTTAATCAAGCAGATGTGAATGATACTTATAGCTTGCCTGAGTGGGATGGAAATGAAAATCATGTATTTGACCGGGGTAAGCATTGATTTCAGTTAAAAGTTTTGTAAATACTTGTACAGTTGCTTTGCTTTGTGTGGTGTAGTTTCTTTCAATAAAGGAGCCTCAGAACCAAGTAATGGATTGAAGGAATAAGAAGATGAAGTTGTTTTTGGAGTTATAAGGAGAAGTTAGTTTTTGGGGTGGTCTACTCTTCCAAGAGATTCTGAGATTCTTGTGTTGATCTTATGCTCAACCATCCCCAGATAGAGCCACTATTGGGTCATTTTCCAGTCATAGAAAAATCTTTTGAAAATGACCTCTTCCCTGCAAGTTTTGTAAAAGTTGTCTCTACCCGACCTGTAATCACAGTTTTAATGTGCGAAGAAAGTCCACAATATTTCATAGCTTGCACTCTTAGCCCCATGCTCTTTAATGTATCACCTTGCTCCAGTTCAGATCGCATGAGCTAAATCACAAAACCCAAGGAGATATTCAAGTTCCAAGGTCTGCAGGGAATAATCTCAGAATTTGCCTAAGTGTCGAAAACCCACAATGTTTTTGAAAACCCATGATGTTTTCGGTCTCCCTACTACCTTTTGGTCTGCATGAAAACCCTGGATGTTTTCAATCTCTCACTGAAAACCCTGTGTGTTTTTGACCTCACACTTTTTCCTCTTTATCAGCGTTTCCTATCTGCGCAGCTGCGATCTGTTGGTGGGCCCCATATTTTGACCAAAAATGCACAGGAGGTTTTAAAAATAGTCAAACTATATATCCCACATTCATTCGAAATGGGGAGAATTTGATGGATATAACCAAATTCACATAGTATGAAAGTAAATTGAAGCAACGAAGACTCTGCCTATGTGTGCTCATGCGCCTGTCTCAATTTCTGTGCCCGCGCCAAGGAAAAGATAATTTTACAGTGATGCACATGCTGACTAGTCAAGAATGACACATGTCAAGTGGTCGCATGAATGTAAGGAGGAAATTTAGCCCTTGTGAACATGTGACAAGGTGACACGTGGCAGCTGGTGATGAGGTGGTGGTCAGTTCAGTGACATGGCAGTGTGATGTAGAGTGGACAGAGGTGGCGGTGACTGGTCAGAAGTGGACACATGTCAAGTGGTTGCATGATCGCATGGGCCATTTCCGGCCCTTGCGATCATGCGCCAAGCCGACACGTGTCAGTTCATTAAGGTGGCACCTGGTGGATAATGTGGCCAATCTGGGCTTACCACATGTCAGGTGGGCCCTGTCCACTGGTAAGATATTTTTGACCAAAATGCGTGACTATGCAGGAAGTGAGAACCTCAAGATTTGTGCTGAAATCTAAGGGTGGTCGCATGATCTCATGGGCCATTTCTAGCCCATGCAATCATGCGACAATGGTTTGGATATCACCATTGTGGAGTTAAGGGTTTTCCACCAAGGTTCAAAGTAGAATGCCATATGGGACAAAATGGTGGCCACATGATCTCATGGGCCATTTTTGGCGCATGCGATCATGCGCCAGGCCGACACGTGGTAGCTAGCTAGTGAGGTGACACCTAGGTTAGTGATGCAAGAGACATGTGGCAGTCAAAGTGGACATGTGGTGACCATTCGCCAGTTTGTGGGATTAAACCGGTGGTCAAACAAAGATTTCACGACTCAGCGGTGGTGGTTTGTTGATTGCATTTCTCCAGTTCGCCAGTTAGCTGGCGGTTAACCCAAATAATCTGGAGAATCAGAGATAAGCTATTCGCCAGTTCTCCTAATTTCTAGCGGTTAGTCCATGACATTTAGAGAATTGGAGAATGGGCTTAGTTTCCCATTCTCCAAATGGTAATCAGGGTTAAAGTCTTATTTTGAGATTCTGAGAATGGTTATTTCGCCGAATCGCCAGTGTTAACCGTAGTTAAAGACATCACTTAGAGATCATGAGAATGCACATGGTCGCTAGTTCTCCCAATCAGTGGGTTACCTAAGGTTTGTCTATGCATCCAGTCAGATGGTGACACATGGCGCACGGTTGGAGCCCTAGGGAGATATAAGGAGAAATAAAATATTTTTATAATAATATTTTATTTGTGCATACGGTCAATTCTCAAATTTGAAAATCAAATTTAAATGATAATCTTCTATAGTTTAGACTATAGAAGATTTTAATTTCTTCAAAATGTCATTTAGTGCAGATTTTTATAGGCCAGGGCCTGATTTTTCAAACTGATGCTGGAGGGGCAATTTTTATCTAAAATAGCAAGTATTATATATCGTTGGAAAGGTGAGAGAATGAGGATTTCATTTTCGGGATCAATTTCAGTGTAGGTCTAACTGGTTTTGAGATATTTGTAGTTGAACGAAATAGGGGGGCCAGGAAGATATTTTGAAAATATCTGATTTGTTACATCTGATGATTCACATTTCAGTTTGAAGAGATGACAGGTGCTTTCCAGAGTTGAGAGCAGGTTCCATTTCCAGTTTGAAGGTGGATGACTCATCCAATGGGTAGAGAGGAGGAAGACAAGTTTCACTTTGTAATGCCTCCTGAATTTCCTCTTTTCCTTCTTACTCTGAATTCTGAGGGGGGCCAATGGTTCTAATTTTGGAAGAACTCTGGTCTAGGTTCTAGATTCTGGGTAAACATCCATTGAATGGTTCCAGGTCTGTGGTGATTCCAGCAGGGGGTTCTCCAAGAGAAGGGTCCAAATGAAATTCCATTTTGGTTCATGATTGTCTAAGTGTAATGGTTTGCGTTCTTCATTTTATGCCATAGATTCAATGCAAGTATTTGTAAATTTGATTGCAAATTGAAGTACATGTAAGGCATGTATGGTTTTCAGAGAATTGTCTTCATGATATTGAGTTTCAATTTCAGTATGAGTTCAGTATTCAAGGGATATTGAGTTTGTCTTCTCCAAGGGAGAATGTATCTGTTTGTATTTGGATATCCTTCAAGGAAGGATTGTAAAATCCTTAAATGCAGATTGGAAATTAATCGGTGCTATGAATGTGTATGATTCTTGATATTGAGTGATGGAAATGTATTAATGTAAGGCATTAATGCAGGGATATTAATCAATGAAACATGGTTTGTAGTTTGGGTTTATATTTACTGGTTTTGACTCCATGCCCAGATTGAAGGCACTGATCTTTACTGTTAGAAATCATTTGCCAAACTAGCATCAATTTAATCAATCAACTTTCCCTTTCTATTGATGAGTTTGAAAGATGGATTGAGCATGTGGGTAGGCTTCCCATATCAGAGATTCATCTCAATTATGAATCCTATTGTAGGACATATTTATTCTATTTAATCCATTAGTGAATCTACTTATTAGGTGTTTGTATTAGTTCATATCAGTTTGCATAAGCAGAGAAGTAAGGTACACCTACCTAGGTCTGTGGAGCTCGAAGTGAAGAAGGATTACATCCTTGTCAATTAGCATTTCTCTTGCCAGGAAAAGAGCATCAAAAGGGAGAGATCAGGTTATGGTCTAGTTATTTACTCGTGCAAGAAAAACAACTAATAGTAGGCATGACTCCTGCATAACTAACCAAAACCAAAAAAATATAGAATACCTGTCAGATAGTAAATGAAGCTTTCCTTGAAATTCACTATCTTTGTTGGGTGTTGCAAAGGTCAACCAGCTTGTTTGATTGTTGAAACTACACCAAGTAGGTGTTAGTGGAAAGAATCTTGACCTTTTCAATTTGTTTTTCCTATGTCAGCTCCTAAAGAGACTCCAAGATGCTACCTCCACTCTCCTAAATGGGTGGAATAGTTCAAAATTGCCTGCTACTTCTGTCATTAATTGATATCTTCCTCTTAACTGCTCATTATTGCCTTAATATAGCCACTTGCATGCATATAGCGCATGTTCCTACTAAGTTCAAGGTGAGTTAGGTCTCCTTGAGTACATGGAAGAAGTCTTCTTTAAGGCTTCATAAACTACCTTACTTCTTCATTTAAGTATTTCCTATGTTGAACACTTGATGATACTTTATTCTCTTCAAATGGGACAGAGACTCTCTGTAGCTTCTTTCCAAATTCAAGATTGCCAGCTAGCTTGCTTTTTTTAATCCTCACTGCAACATTTTGTAGGGGAAAAGATGCAGATATATTACCATGTTACCGAACATAAATAAAGCTTATGCTCTTTCTTTGCCTATACAATGTATGTCAATACTTAAACCTACTATATGGGATAATGCATTACATAATTCTTTCTCTCTGGGACCCATTATCTCTTCAAAGCTCAACTTAGGAGAGTATTCACATGTAAATTTGTAATGTGGATATTTTCATGTATGGTTGTCCTTTGAAAGACTATCCTACATTAAATTTTACTATGTATAAGGTGTTAATCTCTATTGAGCATTTAAGGTTGTCATTAGTATCAAAGGATATTAAACAGGTCAGTCGGTCACTTATATTGAGTTGGTCAGTAACTAGAAGTAAGATAGAGCAGTCGGTAAATCCTTTACACTAAGCATCACACAGTTCACCAAGCATCAGTGACACCGACACCGATGGACAGTTAACACCGAGCATTGTAGTATACACCAAGCAGATTATACAGTGTTTACCGATGATCATAGAAAATGGCATAGTAATCTGAAAATGGCACATTCTTTTATGCAAACAGTTACAATAGATCGTAAAATGGTTTACCAAGATCAAGGAGCATTTATTGTAAAAAGATTCTCATTATATGTAATGTTTATCTTATTTGTAATAGTTGATCTAGGTTAATTTTGCACTGTAGATCTTAGGGTTATGATTATTTTTGTAACCTAATTTTTATTAAGGTGGCTAAAATAGAACACTATATATTTTGTATGTTCACATCATTTTATGAGAAGTTAGTGAACTGATAGACATGAATCATGGAGCACTTGAAGCCATTGCCTAACTTCAAGTCAATCAGTTTACCGAGTAGAATAGAGGACAGAGGATATTAGATTGAACATAATCAGAGAAGGCTACAAAGCATAACAGAGTAATGAATCATCACAGTCAAGTTGATATTGGTATGAGCATTTATAGATCTGTTTCAGATAATTAAGTTGTCAAACTAGCAGATAATTGCCTATTACTTTCTGACTATTGTAGTAGAGTTTTTGATAAATTTTTTTAACAAAGTAGACTTAATAGTCTTATGTAAATCTCTTAACCAAGTACACACTTCATTAGTGTTGTCAAAATCCTATAACTAGGTAGATCTAGCTGATCTAATATGTTACTCCTAATAGGGTAAGATCACCAGAAGTGATCAAAACTTGTAGCCTTAACAGGCAAACCTTTTCTATCTGCAGTAGTGAAGAATTTTTGGGTGTCATCCCCACCGTAGTTTTTACCTTCTTAAAAGGGTTTCTGCATTACCAAAATACTTGTGTTATGTGATTGTCATATTTATTTCATGTTGTTTACTTTCTTAAGTTAACTAGATGATTGATTTGTGCAATTAGATTCAAGTTATTTTGATCGGTTATCACAGTATACAATTATAGATTTGAAAGGTTTTACAAGTGAAGTTTTGAAGGCACTGATTCACCCCTCCCCTCTCAGTACCTATCTCTCCTAATTCCAACAATTGGTATCAGAGCTTATTTCTCTTATTGAACAATCTAACCACTGAAGGGTAAAGATTTAAGTTATGGAGAGATACAAACATGACAAGACTATTGAGAATCAGAAGATACAAATACAAATGTTTGTGGAACAGTATAAACAAGCCCAGGAAGAACTAAAAAAATTACTGGTTGAAAGAAAGAATCTTGCAATTCTGCAGAATGAAATCGGTTATCATGAAGAACCTATTGATGAAATATTTGATCACATTGGATCAAGCTCTGGAAGCATAATCTCTGATTTATCTAAAAAGAATCAGCATCTATCTGAGCAAATGAAAGCACTTCAAATCGGTCATGAATCTCAAATGGTGAGAATGGTGGAAATCATGAACAATGCTAGACAAGATGAACAAGATCAGAACTTGGATATTGAAGACCGAAGATTGATGACTGAACAACTCCAAGCAAAAGAAAGTAAAATACAAAGACTCATTGATCATCACTTCTAAGTATCAAATCAAATGATGACAGTTAATCAAGAAATGAACCCAGTGAATGGAGAATTATCAAGAAGACTTGAAGATGTTGCAATACTCAGAGAAGATAATTAAAAACTAAGAAATAAAATAAAGATACAAAAGAAACACAATGAAATGATGAAGATAGCTGAGGACAGTTCTAAAAATATTGATGATTTCCTGACTAATCAGAGAACATTCAAAAGCAAAGCCGGTATAGGCTACACCGATGAAGGAGAATCATCACAACAAGCTAAAAAAGTCAACTACAATCAAAGTTAGAAACCTAAAGTGTTGACATGTTATCACTATGGAAAACTAGGACATACATCTAATGTGTGCAGAAGCAAAGCACAAGGCAAGCCTCCTGTCATTCCTAAATTCAATGGATATTGTTATTACTGTGGTAAGTTTGGACATCTAGCTTATGAATGTAGAGCTAAGTAGAATGACATTTCTAATAATACTACTGAGGAGAAAATATGCTATACTTGTAATAAACATGGACACACTGTAAGGCAAAAATGAAACAAGTCTAGACACCTAAAGAGAAACTGCAATGAAAGCCATATCAACTGAAGAGACAAGGTAACTCATATGTTTGGGATTATAATACATGGACTAATTATGTTGTATGTGGTCAGTATGGACATATTGCAGCAAACTATTATAGAAAGAGTCAGATTGGACAATCAAGAAACTGGACAAATGCAGGAATGGCATGTATGCACTGTCACAAGGTTGGTCATTTAAGCAAGAACTGCAGAGACCGAGCACCAGATGAAAACCATATATTTGAGAGTGGATATAACATTGCAGAAACCTGTCGATGAAACCTTGTCCACTAGATTGGGTGACATCGGTACCTCCACTTAAGATGACAAAGGTATGTATGGAACTGACATTTTTAAATGATCACATTTTACATACAGTTTCTTATATATGATGTATAAATACCAAATCTGCATGAATAAAGATGCACTATGGTTTATGTGTTGTGATTTTGCAAATGTCACATAGTCGGTAAAAGAAGAAACGACAGTTGATTACCCATGTGTAATCACTATACAAGGTTAACCGACAATAGTGCAAACTGATGAAGAAATTCTATGTTAACCGAGCAAAGGAAATAGTAGAGATTATCGAGCTGACAGCTGTTTCATATCAAAAGTTAGGTCACACATTTAATGCACCAAAGTTTGAGTGGGAATATCAAAAAAATCTATAAATATGCAGAAACAGAGTTCATTGTTACACTACGATTTTGAAGAATAGAGATTTTACAGAGAAGAGTTCGAGCTAAAGATTTTTAGAAAAGATTCAAAGCTATTGTAGATCGAATTGGCAATAAATCTTTGAGGATATCGAGTAAGTTCATTTGCCTACCAAACACTAGTTATCTATTGCTTGTCGAAACCCTAGAAATAATTTATGGCATCAAAATTGACTGCAAGCAAATCGGAAAACATTGAGGAGGAAGTAGAATTAATTGTTAGGGCTAATTTCACCGAGGCCAAATTCAAGCCACATCCCAAGGTTGCAGCACAAATGGATGATATGGGCACATTTTTGAGTATTCCAGATAGGATTTTTTTAACAGAAGACATTAGGGCCTATATTCACTACAAAATCGGAGAAGTAGGTGATTTTGAGACCATTACTACTTATCAACAAGTTTGTGGACCGAATGGAAAGATAAAATCTGAATATAAGAAGATTGAGGAGTCAGGGTTATCATGTTTTACATACTTCCCACAATCTTTCAAAACTGACTGGATAAGAATTGCATTGAGAAGATTTCATGATTGCAAATTCTAGTTGGACAAACCTGTTGAGGTCACAAAGAAGATTATTAGTAGGGTTACTGGGTACCCTACAACTGACAAAGCCAAAGCCTTTCGAAGTTCATCTCGTCTCAACGTTGAAAATAAAACTAGAGCTCAATGAGATGGTAGGGCACTGAAAATCTCAACCATCAAAGACCCAGTGGTAAAATTTGCAGCCCATGTCATTGGGTACAAGATATTTCAATCTAGTAGACCAAATAGTGTACCTTGCCGCGCCATGTACATGGCATATAAAATTGTAAAGAAAGATCACCAGGTAGATCTTGCCGAACTGCTACTACACCAACTTCAAGATAATATGAAGACAATAAGATCAAAGAAGTCCAACACATGTAAGTATGGATCACTGCTTGTCTGTACATTTTTCTATCTACAAAAATATGTACCTGGTATCAGTAAAGTAAACTAGCAATCAGATAAATTGATAACTACACAAATTGGTGAAATGATGAAAAGTCTAGGAGATAATCTGAATAAGGAATTTAATGCATATTTCAAAGCATTTAAGACAAATGCATCAAAGGAGTAGGATTCCAAGGGAATTAGTGAGTAAATTTGAAGATGACATATTTTTTGTAGTTAGGACAAACCACTCTATGATAAAGGTAGTAGAACCAAGAACAAAATGGTTAGCATTGATGGGATACAGAATGAACTACGATTTCACTTTGAAATCTATTAATGCATTGCAGGAATTACCGATAGATATCACTACCACTAGGTTTGGCACATATGAGGAAGCTAAGTCATGAATCACTATAAACATAGAGATCGGAAAAATGTCTAAAGGGTGAAGAAAATAAGAAAAGATCTCATAGAAAAATATGGAAATGCATCCAACTCATCAGCCGAGTCACCAGTTAAAGAAATAATGGAAGGTTAGTTATAGTTGACTAACAAGCCCTATGATAGCGAGGAGACTGAGTCAGACAAAGAAAAGGATTCCACATCGGTTCCTCCCACCAATGTTGAACAGGAAATGCAGTTACCAGAACCTGAAGGAATGAGGACATGTTCGTGAGCTGCAGCACAACCTACCGAGAAAGAAGAAATAGTGAAAGTAGCAAAAAGAAGAGAATCTACATTGATGAAGAAATACATAAAGAGAAAGAACAAGAAGTACTTGAGACACTGAAGAAAAAGAGGAAATACATAAGAAGTAAAGAAGATATAGAGGAGACTGATACTAAAAATGATCCTAATCAATTCAAGCTAGTTTGTAACAGGGAAAGTACAATAGAAGAAATAATTGAAGATATAATTGAAAATGGAAATCTTGCAGATCTAGGCATAGGCAAATTTAACAAAATGTCAATTGAGGACAAGACAAAGCTAGAACATGCTATCATCTAGATGATGATTAATTTCAAGAGAGTACCAATGGAATTTGTATGTCAATTACCGAAGGAACTCGATGACAAAATAAATGAGAGATGGACTATTGCACTGGATACCAAGAAAAGGAAAAGAGAACAATCATTAGTTCGTGCAGCCTCATACTTCAACTATGATGTAGCAAGTGAATACTTGACAAAGTACCAAGCAAGATTTCTAAAAAATAGAGCTATGCAGATAATGGATGAGAAAGTGGCTGATATGGATGTCACATGTGATTCTCTATGGACATCAATTCTGAAAGCAGAAGAGAAAGTTGAACAGGAAGTATTCTTGACACTGTCTAAGAAGAGACACAGTTCAAAAGGTAAAGGTATATACATTGATGATGACAAGGGAAAGAAATTAGAGGACACTGGTATATCAGTTATCGAGGTAATTGATATCACTGAACAAAAGGAAGAAATAAGAATTTCACAAGATGCACCGGATCAAGTAAAGATCCACTTGCAGAAGAAAATCGATGACGATGCACTCATTAAGGACATCACTAACGGTGATCCTGATGATATGGATGATGAAGATGTGACTATTGCACCAAACAAAGATGAAGCACTGGACACTGATAGTGTGTTCATGTCTCTATGAGGTGAACCTCATGTACTTGCAGAGGCAGTTGAAATACTTTCACAAGTATAACCCGACGCTTCTCATCCCAAGAAAAATAAAGATACAATAGGGATACAAGCACCTAAGCAACTTGTAGATACAAATGAGCCTACCAAAATAGAGGCACAGTCTAAAAAAACAAAGGAACCAGAAGAAACAAAGTCAACCAAGGTGAACCCACCTAACACTACAATTAAGACTCCCACACCATCTACCATGGAGAAGAAGAAGGAAGATATGGTGTCAACTAAGAAGGATACTCCAAAAAGTGGAGAAAAAGCTATTGTTATTCGTGAGAAGTCACCTCTTGAAAAAAAGAAGAAGAAGAAAGCAAAAGGGCTAGTCACCATTGATGAAGTCATAATTATACCAAAATGTGACCCGAGAACCCTAAGCCCTGAGGAACTAAGTAGATATGGGGAACTATGTTCAAGGAAAGTGGCACAAGAAAAGTTAAGGCAAGAACACAAGTGCACAGAAGTGTTACATGATGTGAGGGATATTCTGTAATAGATAGTACCAGAGACAAATATTAATGAGAATACTCCCATCATAGATCAACTTGCTACACTCACTGACAAAATCAATGCCCCTAATACAGATGTAGACAAAAGAATAGAAGAAAGGGAAGAATCAAAGATTCAGGACAAATTGGCAGAAAGGATTAGCATAGAAGTGGCACTGAATAAGGTAAAATTATATGAGGTCATTACTAAGGTAAAATCTATAACCCAGATAATCTATCAATTTTTTATCAAGCTTTGTACTTCAGACACCTTCACTGTAGCAGTCAGTGAAAAGATAAAAGGTTTAGAAGCAGAAATAAAGTTGAGTACACAAGAAGCTATAACCAAGCCAAATGCCTTCTTAAAGAATATTCACCGAGTTCAGGAACTCCGGTGGTTGATAGCAGATCTAAGAAAACAAGAAGAGAAAATCATTAATCAGGTCATAGAGTTACAAATAGAACTCACTCCTTACTTGAAATTTTTTGAAACTCATATTGTCAAAACTGAACAACTTGTAGCAACACCAAAGATTTCAGTGTTAGATAATATCTTTGACATGCATGCACAAGTCGGTCTTGAGCATATTTCTCTTACCAACTTGAAAGAGGAGTGGGACAACCTCTTGGAATCTGTACAGAAAACCCATCCAAACATTTTTGATAAGATGTAAGTATACATTCTATTTTTTATATTTGGCATTATTATCAAAAAGGGGGAAAACATGTATATACCAAATAAGTATACTTTCATATTACTTTCATATGTATATGTACATATTACCAGGAGCGTGCACTGAGGGGGAGTACTTTGTACTTAGGAAATTTTTTGTTGTGGATATGTATATGGCGGAGACATAATGAATATATAGAAATATTTTGTCTATATACATTCAAAGTTTTGATACTAATGCCAAAGGGGGAGATTGTTAATCTCTATTGAGCATTTAAGGTTGTCATTAGTATCAAAGGATATTAAATAGGTTAGTTGGTCACTTATATTGAGTTGGTCGGTAACCAGAAGTAAGACAAAGTAGTCGGTAAAGCCTTTACACTGAGCATCACACAGTTCACCGAGCATCAGCGACAGTGACACCGACGGACAGTAAACACCGAGCATCACAATATACACTGAGTAGATTATACAGTGTTTATTGATGATCACATAAAATGGCATAGTAATCTGAAAATGGCACATTCTTCTATGCAAATGGTTACAATAGATCGTAAAATGGTTTACCAAGATCGAGGAGCATTTACTGTAAAAAGATTCTCATTATATGTAATGTTTATCTTATTTGTAATAGTTGATCTAGGTTAATTTTGCATTGTAGATCTTAGGGTTATGATTATTTTTGTAACCTAATTTTTGCTAAGGCAGCAAAAATAGAACACTATATATTTTGTATGTTCACATCATTTTATGAGAAGTTAGTGAATTGATATACATGAATCACAGAGCACTTGAAGCCATTGCCTAACTTCAAGTCAATCAGTTTACCAAGCATAATAGAGGACAGAGGATATCAGATTGAGCAGAATTAGAGAAGGCTACCAAGCATAATAGAGTAATGAATCATCACAATCATTGTGATATTGTTATGAGCATTTATAGATTTGTTTCAGACAAATAAGTTGTCAAACTAGCAGATAATTGCCTATTACTTTTTGACAATTGTAGTAGAGTTTTTGATAAAATCTCTTAACAGAGTAGACTTAACAGTCTTATGTAAATCTCTTAACCGAGTACAAACTTCATTAGTGTTGTCAAAATATTATAACTAGGTAGATCTAGCTGATCTAATATGTTACTCCTAACAGGGTAAGATTATCAAAAGTGATCAAAACTTGTAGCCTTAACAGGCAAACCTTTTCTATCTACAGTAGTGAAGAATTTGTGGGTGTCATCACCACCATAGTTTTTACCTTCTTACAAGGCTTTCTACGTTACGAAAATACTTTTTTAATGTGAATTTCATATTGATTTCATGTTGTTTACTTTCTTAAGTTAACTAGATGATTGATTTATGCAATTAGATTCAAGTTATTTTGATCGGTTATCACACTATATAGTTATAGATCTGAAAGGTTTTACAAGTGAAGTTTTGAAGGCACTGATTCACCCCTCCCCTCCTAGTACCTATCTATCCTAATTCCAACATAAGGTTGTCATGTGTGCTTTAGAAAATTTTCATCAATATTTGATTCCCTTTCTCTTTTAACTTCTCAAGATAGGGCTATAGATCTATGTCCTATTCATGGACTCCTTTTATTCTTCATGACTATCCTATTGACTGCTATCATAATAGAATGTGATAGCTTTAAGACTGCTACTTGTGATTTAACAAGGCTCTTTGGGATGACTGTACTATCATCTTAAGGATTGTGTACTGATTAATTATTTACTAGTCTTGATCCACACTTTTGCTGATCATTACTCTCATTTCTATCTTTATTATTCTTAGCTTAGATAGGGCTACTGAGTCAACCTTTGGTAAGGAAAATTGAGAGAACCTGTCTCAATTTTATCACACTATCATGCACAAGGTCTCTTCCTATTCTTCTGGTCTTCATGGAAAGTACTATGAACTATCTGTTAGAGATTTTTCTTGTAGGGTCAAACTTGGCAAATTATGGGCTTGATTCTCAGATAAAAGGGGCTCCAAGTTTGCAAGAAAAGCCTAATTGATGAGGATTGGATAAGATCCTCCTTTTGCTTCGAGCTCCATAAGACTCAGGTGGGTATTTCCTATGAATAGGTTACTATGTTTCAAGTAAGCTTTTGATTAGTGGATTAGGTCTTCACTGTCATGCTAGTGTTACTCAAATCTACTTCAATGAAAGATGATTCTGTAAACAGCTGAGAACAACCTGTTACAGAATATGACAAAGGAAATTACAAATATAACAACATGAATAATGGGATAAGGATGTGAATCCTTGTTTTTATGAGTGCAACTCAAGGAAGGTTAACCTCTGGATTCTCTCTCCAAGGAATCAAAAATCTAAACTATATCACCAGGATACAGTCCTTTCACAATATGCATGAACTTAAAAATATAAAAAAAATGGTAATGTTTATTTTGTGCTTGATGACAGAAAGATGACTGTATAACAAACATCCAGCCAGTGCCTATTCCATTGGGCAAAAGAGTCTGAATATAAATCCATAGGAATATTTCAAGGAAATATAGTAGAATGCCTTACAAACTACATGCAATCTGGATAGGATGCCTTACAAACTATCATGTCAATCTTATGGTGTTATCATCAAATCCTAACACATATGTCTACTCTCTAAAACTATTTATAAAATTTAATCCTCTCCTTGAGAGAAACTCACAAATAATTAGACATACTACCTGGTAGTTGGTATATTTTCAAATGCCTCACAAATTAAAACATACAAGAGTAGAACACAGAGCAAGGAGACAGCAACAAGGTAAGATAAAAATTGTAGTGTATTTAATTGAGAATAAGCGTGTCTATTACATACAAAGCTTGAAATTTTTGGAATTTAGACACAAGACTGGGAAATTTTCTCTATAGCAAGATATTCAGTATTCACCATTTAGGGGTCTGCTCACAACAGAACAACCATGGGAACTGGAACCAAAAAAAGAACAGGAACCAAGAACCTTTACAACTGAGAAGAGAAGAGAATAAAAAGAAGAAGAAGAAACCCTAAAATCTATACTTAACCAACACTTGTCCACTCTGCAATCTAATCTCATAGCCTTCTCTTTTCTCTGAAAATTTGATCTTCTCGGGCACCTCCAAACTCTAAAAACATATGTCCTTTTTCCATAAAATCTACTCATCTATTGGAAATCTGATTAATTTGTCCTTTGTTCTTCCTTGAAATATGACTTAGTCCTTTGTACCCTCTTTTAATATCACCATGCAATTCTGATTCATTTCTCCTTTCGGATTTGCAAAATCAATCAATTTTGGAAAAAAATCTCCCCAAAATTTAGTCACAGATTAAAAGCCTTTACTACTCTCAACAACTTGATCTGATCTGATTCTAATTGCCATCATTGCATCCATCATCTTCTGGCGTTTTCGAAAACATATTATACTGCCATATTCTGATAAAAAATGAATCTCCCAAGCATTTTCCCATGAGCAGCTCCTGTCATTAAAAAATTTTGAAATTTTTCCAAAGTCTGAACTTTATAACTTTTTAAATATTTTAAAACTTTTAAAATCTGCACATGCCACCAGAACTTGCCACTTGTCATCATTTCATTGGATGCTCAGACAAACTCACCTTTAACCTCAGTCCATTTGGAGATCTGAAGACTACATGAATCTCTAAGTCTCACAAGCATTTCCTTAACCATGGTTTCTTTTAGAGACTTGGAGAAATCCCTTTAGTCTCTAGATCTCAGAATAGCCATTTGGAGATTTGGAGACTAGTCTCCAAATCTCATAATCATTTCCTCTCTTTATATTTCCTTATGAGATTTGAAGACTTCCTTTAGTCTCTAGATCTTTGAATAATTATCTAGAAATCTGGAGACTTGGAGATTTGGAGACTAAGTCTCCAAGTCTCTGAATAATTATCTGGAGATCTGGAGACTTGGAGATTTGGAGACTAAGTCTCCAAGTCTCTGAATAATTATCTGGAGATCTGGAGACTTGGATATTTGGAGACTAAGTCTCCAAGTCTCTGAATAATTATCTGGAGATCTGGAGACTTGGAGATTTGGAGACAAAGTCTCCAAGTCTCAGAATAATTATCTAGAGATCTGAAGACTTGGAGATTTGGAGACTAAGTTTCCAAATCTCAGAATGAGCTTTTTCCTTTGTGAGACTTAGAGACCTCTTGACAAGTGTCCCCTTTCTGGAAAATTTCTTCTGGGCCCACTGGCATAGAAATCAAAGTGGCCACACAAGCCTGGGCAAGCATAGCTTCCAACACTTTGATTTACTTCATATATTTGGAGAGTTTCATATAAACACTTTAAATTTTGAATTTGGGAGCAATGTGGGACTAAACTTTATGAAGCATTGCTGATTTTTTATGGCTGCCAGTACTCAGAGGACCATAACTTTTGATTTTCGAACTGAGTTTTTTTAAAATTTCTGTTGTACAATGCACACATGGTCTTCTCAAACATATGTAAAATTCAGTCCGACCCAATTCATATTTTTTGAGTTATGATAAAAAATGTGACTGGAAATCTGAACAATGCACACTCAGAGAATGTTGACAATCTGCAAATGGAATGGCTCTGGCAAAGTGACTAAACGGGCACATGGGGAGCTGAAAATTGGCATGATGACTCATTCCCATGTCTATAGAATGATGAAACAACTAAAACATTATGATCAATCTCAGGTAAAAAGATACAATCAACTAAACAGGGCCTCCGACTAAACTGGATAGAACAAACAAACAAGATATTTCTTGAAGACCAACTTTGGGGGATCCAAAAACTTATCAGACGGATTCGAAATGGCTTGAGCTTTGAAACATAAGCTCTTTGGTATACATTCTAAACATCTCCAAAGTGACAAGCCATGAAACTCAACAAAGTACAAGATATTCAAAGGTAAACTAGGCCTGTAACAGTGATTTGACACTTAGGGACGAATGCAGATTTTGGACAAGTGCTCAAAACAAGACATCATGAAACAACTTGAAAGTTGAATGTGATGATCTGAGATGTCTTCTAATGATAAAACAAGGGTAATGAACACCTGACATGCATGGGAAACTTCAGAAATGCATGTGGGAAAATAGGCATCAAAGCACCTAATGGGGTCAAAAAGCAAATTTTTTTAACAAGGTGCTCAAAAACCCATGCTGTATTTTTGAGTACCAACACTGTCATCATTAATACTCTTTTGAATGGTCACATTTTTTCATATGATTTGTCTTTTCAATTCTATGATAAGTTTTAGGCTTAGCACATAACACCACTATATATTGCCTTTTTGGACTGTATATTCATGACTCTCCCTGCATACTCCTCATGCTTATCCTTGCCTACTATGTATGTGGTTCCAAAGTTATAGTCACAACCCTTAGAAGGAAACTCTAAGATATTTTTCCATGCATTTCATACCCTAACATCATCACATCTCTATTATGACTGTCACAGATAAACTACATGCAGATTTGATGGGTTCTATCTTTTAATCATGTTCTTTAGTTGTTTTGACTGTAGTATGAAAGTCATCTCTTCTTCATTCCTATCACTAGCTATTTTGTCTATTTCCAATCATTGTATAATTTTGAGGACTTGAAAATGATGGGCTCTAAATATTTATATTCATGGCATACAAGGTTTCCTAGTTTAGTATCTCTAGAGATAGACATAAAAATATAATATCCATTTTCCTCATAAGCATTATTACTTATGGAATTTACTATCAATGAAGGATTAGTGACCACAAGAAAAGACTCTGTTGCACTTGGCATGGAGTCAATGTCTATAATGTTTGTAGTTCTTTGTACTAAATCATCATAAACTTTTATCAAACTGGAATGTGCATATCCACCATTAACAGTGTCACTTGGATGGTGTGAATTATAAGTTGCTGAATCTTGGGACTTTTCCAAGCGATTCTAGGTATGAAACGTAATGGAATCAGATTCTGAAATGAATCACCTATGGGTACACATGGGATTTGTGTTTTTAAATGCTGAAATATTTAGTGATTCTAGTTGTTAGGAATGGGAACACTGAGAGGGGAGGGGGGTGAATTAGTGTTCATTGTATTTAATCTTTTTACTTTTCTCTTTAAACTTAACCTGAATGCTTAAGTACTGGAATGAACATCAACATAAATAAGAAACATGAACACAACACATAACACCAATGTGGTTATGGGGAAACCCAAATAGGTAAAAACCCCAGTGGGAATTGACACCCACTAATAATCTGTACTAGTGTTTTATGATCCTTGTTAGAAGATCCTTAACCCTGTTAGGAGTTGCTTTACAATATATTTAGTACAATGACCTGGTCAAGGGTTGGACCCTATTAGGATTTTTTTTAAATAACCCTGTTAGGGGTTTGGACTCACTATCCTAGAGCTCACTGCTCAAGTGGTGAAGGCTACAACCTTCTGATCTCAGATACACACTATATCTACTAGATGAACTGGCACTATGACACTGCTTGTCTGATCAGTTCCTTTCATGTGCTAATGCTTTGAACTCTTGCAAAGCTTTAATACATCTTATTAACTATTGGAACACTTCTACTCTACTTTTCTTGACACTGTATCAATTCTCATACCTAATTACAATGGCACATCTAATATTTATATGCGCATACAAAACAATTAACTAGGTCGATGCTTTAACCGATTACATACAATACTTCCAATTGAATTGGCTCAAGCATGTTTACAAAAAAATTTAATTACATGTCTATAACCTAATTACAATAGGTGCATAGCCCTTACACAACAATACTATAACCGCTAACAAAAATACCAATAGTCGGTTGCTTGCTCTGTTCTTTTCTGGCATTCATTGTCTGTGCAACTTGAACTCTTTGTATCTTCCTCATGCTGGATCTTCTGTTCATGCGCTCTTAGACTTAGCATGAATATGGTCTTACAAACTTAACTTCTAGGGTGCATACCATAATTTTGTCATATGCATGTGTGTTGATGCTCTGACCTTTAGGTACTCTATATACTGTCCTGTCTTCAACACTTAGCCAATTTTTGATCTTCTTATCATGAGCGCTGACTCCAAAACATCATATGACTTTGTTTCCATAATGAAAACACTATATTAAGTCATATACACCAATATAGTCAACTTTATAAAAATCTCCCCCTTTGTCATTGGTGGCAACAAAGGAATATGAAAAAGTTACTAACTGTCCCTTGATACAAAAAACACTTAATCATACTCTATCTTATATCTCCCTTATGTCATCTTACTATATATTTTCTTTGCATAGCTATAGCTCCATATTCTATACATATGACATTAATGACAAAGGTGTTACAAAACTAAATCTGTATAAGTACTTACATCGAAAGTACATCTGGGTATGCAATTTGTAAATTTTGGATTTCTTGCTTCCAAAATGCAATCAATGCATTGATTGTTTGGAGATGGGCACATAAAGCATATTGTAGTTTCTCCATCTTCTCCAAATCTGAACTAGGACCTTGATCATATGTCACCATGGTGGCATCAATCTCCTTGATATTCTGATTTAACACATCTAGGGAGGCACAAGAGCATTTATAAGCTGAGTTTGCCTAGCCATTATCTTTGACATCTCTTTTTCTACCTTCTCAATTTTGTCAATCTGTCCCTGATATACATTGTTACACATGTTTACATCAGTAGAGGGATCTTCTACTGACTACCTCACCTTTTCAATCATGGCCTCTACTTCTTGAATCTTCTTATAGTGATCAGTTGTCAACTTATCTTGATTCATATAGTCAGCAATAATTTTTCTTCCTTTTGCTACAAACTCTTTCAAAGTTGCTTGTCCAACTTTGAGTAAACTAAGGTCTAGTGAGAAGTTACTGACCAACTCATTTAGTCTTTTCTTCATATACTTCTCCTCTGTAACTAATGATGTTGATTCTTCCAAGCTAGAGAAATTACTCTTGAAGTGTGAAAGAATTGCACTTACATCATCAACACAATGTACCTTGGACACTTTCTTATCTATTGGTAACAAGTTGTTTAGGATATTTACTGATTCTACAAGGAGGGGATTCCTCATTACCTATTTCTCCTTGGCCTTCTCCATAGCTAAGACATTGAACTTGATCAAGTCTTCTTCTCCCCATGAATCCAAACTAGTTGTGTCAGGTGTCAAACTTGACAACAATGATACTAAGGGATTGATAGGAGTGTTATCCATCACTTATTGCTTTATTTTTCTTAGCATTTCAACTGATGGTTCATTTCCTTTTACCTCTTTTTCTCCTTTTTTGGTCTTTTTCTATTTTTCTTTTTCTATCTTTGGTGAGTTACCATCGCATAGTGTTTCAGCCTCTTGTTTGCTTACAAAGGCTTCTTCAAACTTGTCCAAGTCCTTATTTATTTCCGCCATTTCAATTTCAACATTATCAATAATGATGGTGCTATCCTTTAGTGACTCTATCATGGGTGCAAACTTATTTGCCTCTGTATGTGTTTCAACTATAGGTGCTGAATCCTGAGGACCTTTCATAGGTACATTAGTGGGCTCTTCCACCTTGACTTCCTTTGTGGGTACTTGATATATAGGTGTAGTAGGTGGGTACATGTGCCATTTCATGAAAATCTTCTCAAATGCTTTCTATGTTTCCTTAGCAACTAGTTCATAGTTCCTATCCATGATATTTAATGTTCTTGTCTTGGTTTTGAGGTGAGGTTTCACTAGATCTAATAGTAAGGTCTTCTCCTCTAAAGAACATACCGATAAGCTCTCATCTAATATCTTCTCTCTTATTATCAGATCTTCATCCATTTCTTGTCTCTTTAAGAAGTCTAAAATGGTCCAAACACTATGTGGAATCATAGTCTTCAATTCTAGCATTGTCTTCTTAAACTTAAGCATGTGCTTGAAAATCATGCCATGAATCTCTGACTTATCTATTTCACTATACTTATCATAAAATTTTCCTATTTGATCAATCCTTCCTTCATCAACAATCCTTTTACTCAATATACTGAGACTAGGTTTGAAACTTACTTCTTGAGGTGCTTGAGTGTTTCTCTTGCTTCTTATTGCTCGTGAGGATGGATGACTAGTGTTGATCTCTTTTTTCCTCTTTTCTATTGTCTTATACTCTAGAGGAGCAGTAAGGTCAATTGTTACTATGGGTGCAGGAGGGGCAACATCAAATTTACCCTTCTGATCATCTGATTTCTCAATTTTCACCTTCTTCATCTTTGGATCATCAGATTCTATCATTGTTGCAGTTGTGCTCTCTATTTCCAAAGAAATCTTCTCTTTCCTTGCTTTGTCTAGGTCTGCTTGAGATACTCCATGAATTTTCAAAATCTCTGAAGTAACCTTGGAAACTTTTATTTTTATTGCAGTGTTGTTCAATACAACATCTACTTCTCTTTTTTTCTCTTCATAAGTCCCCCATCTAGGTTCATTGGGGTCCTTAGGTGCTGATAAAAAAACTTGAGCATAAGCCTCTAGAATAGGCTCTTCAATTTCATATCCCAGTGGATGAATCCACTTTGTTCTTGGTTCAACAACCTCCAGGCATGTTGTATCAGTATCTACCATGAAATAAATTGTGTCATTATATTTCTCAACAATACTTTCCATAATTCTATATCTCATCTGCATTTTGGCCCTAAATGTCTTTAATTCAAGTGTCATGTAATCCTTAAGGGTACTTTCTATGGATACCTTAAAGGATATATGTGGCATAGTGGGAATAGATTTGTCTAGATTAAAATTAGACACCTTTCCAAGAATATGGTGTTAGGAATGAATGCAAAGTATTTTGGCAGTCATTTTGTAGCAGTTGTTGTTGCATTCATGACTTGGATTGTCATTGATGTCAACACAGTAATATTCTGGATATCAGCAGGAAAGAAGGTACAGTTTTGTTTTGTGCACATGTTGTATTGTAGATTGGATTTTGCACATTTGATGGTATGTTCTTTGGTGTGTTATTAACCTATGGTTAACAGTGCAAAAATAAATTCATTCATTTATGAGAGTTATGAGCATTTTGGTGAAAGTAGTGTTTAGACAGTGTTTCTATGAAGCAATTTTTGGAAATCGGAGGATATCCCTTAGCTGGGATGGAATCTAATTTTGTGCAATTAAAGGGATGTTGGAGACTCATTAATGATGACATGGCTCATAGCGCAAACTTCAAAGATATGTTTGGAGAAAGTTACAGTATCTGGAAGTCGACAGTTTTATGTGAAATTTTGTGTGTAGCGTGTAGAATTTATTATTTTGTAATTGAGGACCGACTCATTTTTAATTATTTGAGTTTGGTATATAAGAAGGAATTTTTTCCTTGTTGCAATATGTACTATGAAGGTTGAGATGTCAATATATGCATGAAGTGAAGAAAAGAGCCAATTCAGTGATGAAGGAAGACTTGTGAGTACAGAGCTATGGAATTATGATCTTGTGTAGCAGAGAGTGTGGTTTTGGCACAGTGTGAAGGAGGTAATATATTTCATATTATTTTGTTGAATAATTCTAAGATCTTTTGGACAGTGGGTTTAGAGATCTTGCCTTGAAGCTGTTTGGGTAGTGGGTCCTTCTGTCTTCCATAAACACTTAACCGGGTTAGAATCTTTTAACATGGATTCAAAATCTCCTAATAGGGATTTATATGTACTGAATGTATTTCATAAGACTCCTAATAGGGTCCATCCTCTAACAAGGAACTTTCATATTAGTGTATCATTTTTTGGGCATCATTCCCACTGGGGTTTACTCTTTTCAAGAGGTTCCCTAGTCAACATATCTTGTGTTATTGTGCAATTGTGTATGGTTATCTTTCTATGGTTGATTAGTACATTAATTATATTGTTTAAAATAGTTGAATGGTTAAATTATTAGATAACTAATTCACCCCCCCCCCCTCTCAGTTATCTTGGGGATCTTTACTTTCTAACAATTGGTATCAGAGCAGCAGGTCCTTGAAAGAAAAGTTTAACAACTTAAGGAGATCCATGGCAAATTTCAGAAAACAAAGCCCTAAGTTTGATGGAGTAAATTTTGATAGCTGGAAAGAAAAGATGAAGACTCATCTATTGTGTTTAGGACCAATTTATTGGTTGATTACAAAGAATGAGAAGACTATCATTGAGGAAGACAATCTAGAGGCAGGAACTAAAGATGAACTAGATCTATTCATGTGTAACATACTTGCAAGAGAAGCACTTTTGTCAGCACTATCGGAGAATGAATATAGTCAGGTAAGATGTTTGAAAACATCTCATGCAATTTAAAAAGCTTTACATTGTACTTTTGAAGGTGATGAACATGCAAAGAAGGCTAGATTACATAATTGGATTTGTGCATTTGAAGATATCAGAATGATGGAAGATGAATCTATTAGAAGCTATATTGGTAGGATGTCTGAGATTGTAATAGGAATAAAGTCTTATGGAGGTGATAAGATAGAGAATGAAGTGATATGGAAAATTCTGAGAACTTTGACACTAGTATTCAAGTAGACAACACAGATGATTGAACAAGTGACACCTTTTACATCGAACTTTTCAAGAGAGGCTCTTCTTTTGAAGATTAGAAACAACAGAGATGAACTTGAGATTATCAGGAGAGCTACCTAGAATGGAAACATCATTCAGTGCTCTTAACATTAGACCTACAAGAAGTACTAGTGTGAATGGAGATTATGCTAGCAGTAGCAGATCTAAATCTGAGGAAGATAAGAAGATTGAAGAAGGTATTGCACTACTTGTAAAAAGAGAACCAGATCATAAGAAAATCTTTAAATGTTGGACTTGTCAAGAATATGGTCATTTTTCATCTAAATGTCCTAAAAGAGTTAAGAAGTATAGAAGCAACTTTAAACCTAGGAGATCTAAAGAATGTTATTATGCAAATGATGAATATCTTGAAGCAGGAATTGAAAGACATTTAAGTGATGGTGATAATGATAACTTTGAGGAATTAGGATTTGTAGCAATTAAAGAAGAAAGTTCTGAATCTGATAAAAGGGAAGAAAAAACATTAATTTCACAAGTTGAAAAGAAATCTGATTGGATTATAGATAGTGGTTGTTCACATCATATGACTAGAGATAAAAGAAAGTTTGTTAAGTTAGATAATTATGATGGAGGAATTGTTAGGGTTGGTAACAATGCACCTTGTTTGATTAAGGGTATAGGATCTATTACTCTTGATGGAAAGACTAACAGTGATGATGTTTACTTTATTGATGGATTGAGACATAATCTACTAAGCATTGGACAATTGGCTGATAAGGGTTATCAAGTTTGGTTTAGTGAGAAAATTTGTGTGATAAAAGATAAAGATGGAAATCTGATTGGAAAAGGATCTAGAACCAGAGGTAATGTATTTCAGTTGAATCCTACTGAGATGACATGTTTGATAACTAGGATTGATGACAGTTGGTTATGGCATAAAAGGTTTTGTCATATAAACTTTGATAGTATTGTCAAGGTGAGCACTGCACTTGCGGTAAGAGATTTACCTAGAATTATGAAACCTACTAACATGATTTGCAAAGAATGTATGATGGCAAAGCAGAAAAGGAGTTCATTTCCCAACAAGAAGTTCACATCGACAAAGAAGCTAGAGATTGTTCATACAGACTTGAGTGGTCCTACTAGGACTAGAGGATTCTATGGAGAAAGGTATTTTATGATTCTTGTTGATGATTTTACAAGGATGATGTGGATTGCATTTTTGAAAGAAAAATTTGAAGCATTTGATAAATTTAAGATCATGAAAAGAAAAATTGAGAATGAATCTAGAATGAAGATTAAGTGTCTAAGATCTAATAGAGGTGGTGAATTTACATCTAGAGAGTTTAACACCTTTTGTGAAATGAATGGTATTAAGAGACAACTTTCAGCCCCTAGAACACCAGAACAAAATGTTATTGCAGAAAGAAGGAACAGGTCAATCACTGAAGCAACAAGAGCTATGTTGTTTGAAAATGATTTGGCTAAGACTTTTTGGAGAGAAGCAGTGAACACAATAGTATACACTATGAATAGAGTACAAATTAGAGCAGATACAAACAAGACACCTTATGAATTATGGTTTGGACGTGCACCCTCAGTTAAGTATTTTAGAATTTTTGGAAGTAAATGTTATATAAAGAGATATGATGATATAGGAAAATTTGATCCTAGAAGTGATGAAGGAATATTTCTTGGATATTCTTTAAAAAGTAAAGCATATAAATGTTATAACAAAAGAACTAAGACTATTGTTGAAAGAGCAAATGTAAAAGTTGATGAGAAGTTTAAAATTCAGGAAAGAATGCTTGATTATGAATCTGATGGAGAAGCACAACCTCAGCCTAACATTGAAAATGCAGAATTATTTTTTGAAACTAACAGTGATTTGCTGAATGAAAGTCATACTGAAGAAAATAGAGAAGAAAGCAGAGAAGAATCTATAGTTGGAACAAGATTAGTAACTATGACACCTAACAGGTATACTTCAAGACATCACCATGTTGAGCAAGTTATTGGAAGTTTAGACAGAGGAGTTTTGACTCAAAAAAAGGTACATTTATGTTTGATTTCTCAAATTGAACTTAGGACTACTAATGAAGCTTGTGAAGATGAACATTGGATTAATGCTATGAAAGAAGAACTATAGCAGATTGAAAAAAACAAGACATGGGAATTGGTCCCTAGACCCGAAGACAAGAATGTAATTGGAACAAAGTGGGTATTCAGAAACAAGATGAATGAACAAGGAGAAGTGATAAGAAACAAAGAAAGATTGGTATGTAAAGGATATTCACAACAAGAAGGAATTGACTATGAAGAAACTTTGGCACCTGTGGCCAGACTTGAAGCAGTGAGAATGTTTCTAGCATATGCAACTTACAAGAAATTCAAAGTGTATCAGATGGATGTGAAATCAACATTTTTGAATGGTGAATTGGAAGAAGAAGTCTACATTGAGCAGCCTGAAGGTTTTCCTTTGACACAAGAAGGAGATATGGTATGTAAGTTAAAGAAAACTTTATATGGATTAAAACAAGCACCTAGAACTTGGTATGCAAGATTGGATAAGTATTTATTGAAATTGGGATTTATAAAAGGAACAACAGATAGTAACTTATACACAAAAGAAATTGAGAATGGTTTGTTGGTTATAGTTATATTTGTTGATGATATTATCTTTGGAGGAGAAGATGAAGCTAGTGACAAATTTGTAGATGAAATGAAGATTGAATTTGAGATGAGCATGATTGGAGGAATGAAATATTTTTTTGGGATTACAGATAACACAAAGCAAGGAAGGTATATTTGTAAGTCAGACTAAGGATTTGAATGACTTATTGAAAAGATTTGGAATGAAAGATTCTAAACCTGTTGGAACACCTATGGTAACCGGACATAAGTTATCTAGCAAAGATGAGACACCAGCAGTTGAGTAGAAAAAATATAGATCTATGATTGGAGGATTGCAGTACTTGACACATACAAGACTTTATATAGCACATTCAGTTGGGATTGTAGCAAGATTTCAAGAAGAACCTAGAGAATCACATTATGCAGCAGTAAAGAGGATACTGAGATATCTGAAAGGAACAATGGATTATGAATTATGGTATGAGAATTCTGATGATTTTACTTTATGTGCCTATACTGATGCAGATTGGGGAGGCAGTGTTGATGAGAAGAAAAGCACCAATGGTGGAGCCTTTTTTCTTGGAAGAAAATTGGTCTCTTGGTTAAGT
Organism: Chamaecyparis obtusa; assembly: GCA_027943335.1. Lineage (NCBI taxonomy): Eukaryota > Viridiplantae > Streptophyta > Pinopsida > Cupressales > Cupressaceae > Chamaecyparis > Chamaecyparis obtusa. The sequence goes on from BSBK01002231.1 coordinate 4,938,595, forward strand.
AAGAAGTAGAATTGTACTTCACAAAGTATAGCAAAAGAAGAATATGTTGCAGCAGAAAATAATTGTAATCAGATTATTTGGATGAAGCAAATGTTGAAGGATATTGGAATAAATTTTGATGAGCCTATTGTTATACATTGTGATAACACTAGTATAGTGAGTATGTCAAAAAATCTTGTTTTACATTCTAAGACTAAACATATTGAGATCAAGTATCATGTTGTAAGAGAGAAAGTTGCAGAAAAAAAAGTAAGATTGGAGTACATAAGTACAAAGGAGCAGATAGCAGATATATTTACAAAACCTTTACCTAAGGATACATTTGTGTATCTAAGCGGTATGCTTGGGGTTATGCCCCAACCTATTTTTGAGAATTGATGCAGATGATTGCATCTGTCCAGTGGTATATGAGCCCTATCTTTCTTCTAGATTGGATGTTGGAACTTCCTCTATGGGGGAGTTTATGAGCTGAGTCATGAGGACTCTTGTTATTGTATTTTTCTGAAAAGTGTCTTTTGACATTAAGTTGTTGTTGACTTAGTGATGGAATTTCTATCATTGATGTCAATGGGGGAGAGATACACATGAAAAATGTTGTGGATTGTATGAGAGAGCTGAATAGGAAAATGAAGCAAGATTTAATTTGATATTTTGCAGTGATGTTGCAGTATTAGATTTTTGGAACATTGGATGTTTTTCATCTATGTTGCCATCAATGCCAATGGGGGAGATTGTTAGGAATGAATGAAAAGTATTTTGGTAGTCATTCTGTAGCAGTTGTTGTTACATTCATGACTTGGATTGTCATTGATGTCAACACAGTGATATTCTGGATATCAGCAGGAAAGTAGGTACAGTTTTGTTTTCCACACATGTTGTATTGCAGATTGGATTTTATGTAGTTGATGGTATGTTCTTTGGTGTGTTATTAACCTATGGTTAACAATGCAAAAATAAATTCATTCATTTATGAGAGTTATGAGCATTTTGGTGAAAGCAGTGTTTAGACAGTGTTTCTATGAAGCAATTTTCAGAAATCAGAAGATATCTCTTAGCTGGGATGGAATCTAATTTTGCATAGTTAAAGGGATGTTGGAGACTCATTAATGATGATGTGGTTCATAGCGTAAACTTTGAAGATATGTTTGGAGAAAGTTACAGTATCTGAAAGCCGACAGTTTTATGTGAAATTTTATGTGTAGCGTGTAGAATTTATTATTTTGTAATTGAGGACCGACTCATTTGTAATTATTTGAGTTTGGTATATAAGAAGGAATTTTTTCCTTGTTGAAATATGTACTATGAAGGTTGAGATGTGAATATATGCATGAAGTGAAGAAAAGAGATAATTCAGTGATGAAGGAAGACTTGTGAGTACAGAGATCTAGAATTGTGATCTTGTGTAGCAGAGAGTGCGGTTTTGGCATAGTGTGAAGGAGGTAATATATTTCATATTATTCTATTGAATAATTCTAAGATCTTTTGGACAGTGGGTTCAAAGATCTTGCCTTGAAGCTGTTTGGGCAGTGGGTCCTTCTGTCTTCCATAAACTCTTAACCGGGTTAGAATATTTTAACAGGGATTCAAAATATCCTAATAGGGATTTATATGTACTAAATGTATTTCATAAGACTCCTAACAGGGTCCATCCTCTAACAAGGAACTTTTATATTAGTGCATCATTTTGTGGGCATCATTCCCACCGGGGTTTACTCTTTTCAGGAGGTTCCCTAGTCAACATATCTTGTGTTATTATGCAATTGTGTATGGTTATCTTTCTATGGTTGATTAGTACATTAATTATATTGTTTAAAGTAGTTGAATGGTTAAATTATCATATAATTGATCCACCCCCCCCTCTCAATTATCTTGGGGATCTTTACTTTCTAACATATGGAAGTACATATAGATTATTAAAGACCCAAACCTAAATATCTTGGTCTTGTCATGCTTGATGGATCTTATGTTGTCTATTAGCTATGCATGCAAGATCTCACATAGATTAAACTCTCCTTTCTATCTCATGAATCTTATTGCTGCTAGAATGGTGGCCGCTGACACACTGTTTATTCTATTGGTGTGCTGGAACCTGTATCCCAGTATCATGGACATTAATTTGATGTCTTTTTCCTCTATAGGCTCTATTGTCATTCCGCGCCTATCACTTCTTGATTTGAAAGCCTATTTTACAAGTTTTCTGACATCCTTTCCCATTGGAAGAATGATGCATGTCCTTGAGAGTCCTATCATCTCATGAATTAGGTCTATTGTTATCCTAACCAACACTTCTCCTATACAAAATAGGTCATCATGGATCCTGCTGAGTAGGATCTTGATCCATTCTGACTCATAGAACTCATATGCCATAGCATATTCCACTATAGGATGATTTTCCAACTGTGCATACTCATCCATGAAGGTTTTGTCAGGTTTCATCATTGTTTCCATGTGCACTCTTATTCTATCCAAACCTACTGGTTCCTTCTTGCAATATATGTATGCCCTGATATCTTCCACATGCATAACACCCATGGGAGTGCGAGAGAATACACCTTCTAGGTCATCTAGTGTGGACTCAAATGGATGCCTCTTGAACATATATCTCTTCTTCTTAGCCACATCAAATACAATAGGAGTGTTGGCACCTACAAATTTTCATGGTCATTTTCTTTTTCCTCTGGTCTCTGTAGTTGTTTTTCCCTATTTTCTGGCTAAACCCTAGGTGAAAATTTTGAAAAACTAGTTGTTGTAGTGAAAAAATCCCTAATATGCCTTGGCCTTGTTCTAATTTTGAGCTACTTTATTCAGGCCACTTAAAAGTCCTATAACACATGTGCTAAAATGTTACCCCCTTTGTCGCATGATCGCGTGAACCTTTTTCATGTTATGCGATCTTGTGACTTAAGATTTTATGTCAGGCCCCTTTAATATTTTTCCTAAGTTTTCATGCACCTAGTGAAATATTTCCCTAGGTCGGTGGGCTTTAATTTTCCCTAAGTCTAGCTTTAATTCTTTCTAATGTTCTGGCTTAGTCTTCCTTGGGCCCGGTCTCTCTGACATCATCTAAATTTGATGGTTATCATTAAATTGCAAGGGATTTGTTAGAGCTATGCACCTTCATGACTGTCATTGATTCTCTTTATGACATAGCATTTTAGATAGGTGGATCCAAGTGACACGTAGGTATAGTTGGAAAACTATGATTGATCCATGTATTAACACGGTGGCAGTTGTCAGTGGGACCTGATTTTCTGAAGACTCAGAGGGTCTTGACATTATCATAAAATCAACGACGGGCATATGATCTTAAGGGATGTGTCAGAGGTTTAAGGTCATGTGACAACCATCGATTCTACCTTTTTCAGAGGGGATAAAGCGCGGTGGGTCCACATGCCAAGTGTGCTTATTTGGTGGTCTCTAATTGGTCAGTGCGTTAGTGAGCTGGATGTGTTGCCAGGAAGGCCCAGTATCTCAGTCAGAAGATTCATGATCAATGGTGGGTGCATGATCTCATGGAATCTTCCAAGCCCTTGAGATCATGTGATGTCTGTCTGATCTTCCAGGTGGTATAATGGTGTTAGTGGGTCCATCTGCCAGATGTGCATAGTTGGCATTCTCTCATTGCTCTGCATGGTGATGAATTGGATTTTTTCAGTGGGGCCAATGATTTTGGAGGTTCAATGGGTTCTGACACTTGCAGAGCATCGATGGTTGGCATGTTTTTTGATGGGTTTTTCTGACACATGCGAACTTCAGATGACCTTTGATTTCATATCTTGTCGGAGGGTTGTCAGAGTAGGGAAAGATTCTCAATCTGACAGTTGTCATGTGATCTAATGGAATCTTGGAGGTCTATGTGAAGAAGAGACAATCGTCGATCTTCTTGATGCGGGCCTAGTAGTTTTTTCTCAATTTTTTTGGTGGTTTAGATAAAGTTTTGGTGATTCTGAAAAATGCTTGCTTTGTTCGCTGGTTCGCATGATGTTTTAGCAAGGGGTCTAATAACTTAGAGATTTGGCAAATAGTGTTTGCATAATAGCCAAATAGTTTAGCAGTGCTCTCAAGGTTCTCGCGAATGGGCGAAGGTTTTTTTGTCGCGTATTCGCTAGATTGTTATAAAGCAAAAACATAACCTGGGAAAAAGGAAAAGCATCTAATGGTCATGATATAAACCAAGTTTAGATTTGAATGTGGGTCGTTGATACGTTGGCAAGCACCATAAAGTAGCCATTCTTTGTAGATTTGAAAATTTGAATGGTTTCCAGCGATAGAAGGATTGAAAATTGATTGTTTTAGGGACAGGATTTGATGGAGTTGTTGTGCCGACTATTGCAGGATGATCTAGAGGGTTTGATGATTGATTATAGGCACTTGTACCATCATTAAATGAACATAAGTAAAGATTGAGGCTTGTTGTAGGTGTACAATTGGACTGATAAGCATGGTGTTTGCATGATCTTTGATATAAATTAGGAGATTTTCATTAATGAAGATCAGTTCTCAGATCTGATTGTTCAGGGTTGCTTGGTTTTCCCTCCAGTGTATTAATTTCTGATCTATTTGAATTGTTTGGTGAGTGGAAACCCTAACCCTTACCCTAGTATTCGTAGCTTATTACATGCTAACTTGTGTAGGATTTCAAGGGAACCAGGGGTACATAGTGTTGAATTTTTTATTTTGTAAGGGTTCCAAGATCTTTTGGTCTTCTGAGCTTTGTGGTTTTCTAGTCTTTTGGTTTGTAGTTCTAGTCTTTGGCAATCCAAGGGATTATATTCTCTAGTTCCATATTCTTGATGACTGAATACTGATAATACAAACTTTGCAGAGCAGATTATTGATTCTATGATTTTGAGTAAAGAGTTTACTTGTATGTATTGATACACTTCCATGAAATACAATACAATTTCTACCTTGGTTCTGTTATTGTCTCTTTGCTTTGTGTTTATTCTTGTATGTCTCTATTTGTAAGGCATCTAGAACATGCTAGTTGTAAGGCAGCTATCTAATTATTGTGTGAGTTTCTTTCAAGGAAAGAATTAAATTCTTATGTGCAATTTTAGGGAATGAATACATTTGTGGAAGATCTTGATGGTAGAAAACCTAGATTGAGAAGATAGTTTACAAGGCACTCTATCCAAATTGTATGTGGTTTGTAAGGCATCCCATTATATTTTTTTAGAGATCCTCCTATTGATTTATGTTATACTCTTTGCCCAAAGGATTAGACACTGATCTAATCTCTATCATTCAAGCACCTTTTAGTCATCAAACACAAAATTCATCATTACTGATACCATTTCATTTCATGTTCATGTACCTAAAAATAGGACTATCCCTGATGATTTACAGTCCATAGTTGTTGATTCCTTGAAGAGTGTATCAAAGGTTATCCTTCCTTGAGTGTTACTCATAAAAAGAAGGACTCATCACCCTTATGCCATTGTTCATGTTATCATACTAGGAGTTTCATTAGTCACATTCTGCAACAGGTTGTTCTCAGTTGTCTTTAGAATTATCTTCCATAAAAGTACCTCTAATGAACTAAATAGCATGACAATGAAGACCTAATCCACCAATCCATAGTTTACTTGAATGATAGTAACCTATTTGTAGGCAATACCCACCTGAGTCCTATGGAGCTCAAAGCAGAAGGAGGATCTTATCCAATCCTCATCAATTAGGCTTTTCTTGCAAACTTGGAGATCTATTTACTGAGAATCAAGCCAATATCCTTGTCAAGTTTGACCCACAAGAAAAACCCCTAATAGACTTGTGACTCTGCTGGGGAGTTGTAAGAAATATTTTCATAAGTTATAGGATTTAGTTGAGCTAGAGCTCCTACCCTATACAAACCAACTAGTTATCGTTGGTGTCTATATTTTAAAGAAAAATTCCCAAATTTTGTGTGGCGACTCTAACAATCTCTGCTGTAGTACTGGTCAAAAATTCATTCAAAAGATGAGTTATAGAGGTACTAGGTCTCAGAGAAATAAGCTTCCTGAGGAAAGACCAGAAGAAAGTCATCCAAGTACTTCTAGGCCTATACAAACAAAGAGAGGAAGAAAAAATAGGAATATGTTTCATACTTAGAAACATAAAGAGGATACAAGACAAGAGGAAAAAATCTAGCCTATTCAGATGAATCAAGAAGGAAACATCTCTAAATATGAGGAGGCTGTTGACTTGGGCTTGAACCAATATGAAGATGACGTTCAAGTAGGAGATGCTGAATCTGAGACCACTCTCCCTGAATCAAAAGAAATTTTTGAAGAAGTCTATGAGTTGGAAAGGAGAGTCCAAGAATAGATCCATTTAAGATAGAAAAGAGACAAGGAAAAAGAGGAAAGAATCAGACATGCCATGATTAGAGAAGAGCAATTAAAGAGACAATTGTTGGATCTTGAAGACATGAATTAGGATCATGTGATAGAACAAGTAGAAGATCAGCTTATTGTCTAGCAAGTTTATGAAGTGAGAAATCCTAGGGACAAAGGTAAACAAAAGGCTGTAGGAGTTTCAATAAATATATCAAATCATGCAAAGAAGTCCATGGATCAAGTAGCAAGATTAGATGCTGACATAGAAGAAGCAAGAAGAAAAAAAGAATTGTTGGCAAAGGAGTTAGAAAAGGTAGAGCTTGAAGCCACTGCTGCTGAGATGAAAAGGAAGATTGATTTCCTTAAGCAATCTTCTAGACCTACTAATACCCTTTCCACTTCTCAAGCACAAGGAGAAAATGTTTTCAACACTGCCAACACTTCAGGTATGCCTAAGACTCCTAATGTTTCTAATATTAACACATCCACATCTTTAGGTGGTGGTCCATCACAAGGAGGTCCTATTCATGAGAGGCATAAACAATTGGTGTTTATGGGAATTCTTGGTTATCCAAATCCCATCCCTGATGAAATTAGGAAGAAGCTCCCAAAATTTACTGCAAGCAATGCAGTTTCATGTGAAGAACATTTGAAAAGTTTCATTGATGTAATAGATGACTACAATATCAAACTTGATGATGTAATCATGAAGCTATTTATTCAGTCTCTGACTGAAGATGCTAGAGATTGGTTTAGAAATTTACCTCATGCTAGCATATGTTCATGGAATTAGTTTAGGCAGTCTTTCAAAGAATAGTATGGTGATAAAACCAATGAAGGCTTCATGCTTAATGAGTTTATCAACATCAAGAAGAATTCAAATGAGGGTGTTGTTGAGTTCAATTTATCAGCTTGGATGACAGAGTGTGTCTTGTTACATACTTGAATGCTTTTGGTTCAAAAATGGGATATCTCTTGAGAGATATGAATCCTAGGAATCTTGCAGAAGCTTATAAATTGGCTATTAATATAGAGAGTAATAGAAGGATATCAAGGAAGTTGGGAAGGAGAGAAGATTGTTAGTCATTAGCCTCAAACAGAAGAGAGCCAGGGAAACCTAATGCAAAGCCAAAAGATGATGATAGTTTGAAACAAATATTGAAAGCAATAAAGGATCTAAAACCTGGTGAGGCAAGAAATAGTAGAGTGCAAGGAAATGACAAGTCATCTTTCAATAGCTTTAATAAGTTACCAAGAATGCAGAACTATCCCTATAATACTCAGTGGAAGGATGGAGAGCCAAAGCTCCCTGAAAGGAAGGACAAACCAAATGACAAGACCCCTGACCCCTTGCACTGAAATACAGTAAATATGAATGATGATGTTCCCTGGTGTGTTGTCTGCCAGTCACCTCATGATCCCTATTATTGTGCTATTGCTCAAAGTGTTTTTGCAAATGAAGATCAAGGAAACAACAATGATGATACTTATGATGATCAAGTATGTGGTATGACTTCTTCATACATGTATGATGAGTTAGACTCTACATATGAAGATGAAAACCAAGATGCTGGTAGTTCCCAAGTTAGTAATGAGACTTATCATCAGCAAGTGTTTTCTAATGAAGAAGATGATCACTTGGATGAAATCCATTGCAACACTTTAAGACATGATGAATCAGTAGTGTTGAGGAGAGCTTCTGATGAAGAAATTGCACAAATTACAATAGACATGGTGTCTCAAGTTAAAAGCAATTACAAATTGAGAAATAGGGTGGTAGGTAGTCCAAGTGGTAGGCCTGCTGGAATTTTCATCAAGAAAATAGAAAGGGATGAAAAACAAACCTAAAATAAACCAAAGGCTTCAGAGATTGCTGACAAAACCAAGTTGAAGAAAAATGTCACCTTCACAAAGCCAATTATGAATTACAAGGTAAAAGCTAAACCTCTTGTGGATACTATTTTTCCTTTGCAAGAGAAAGAAAAAGGTCAGAACAAGGATAGCCCTAAATTGGTTGCACATGAAGAAAATGAGGAGGCTACTATCACTAAACAAGATGTAGTTGACCCCAAGTATGTTCCCATTGACATGAGCAAATTGTTGTCACAAATCATTGTCAAGGTCCCCTTATTAGAAATGATGAGGATAGAGGAGCATAAATTTAAGGCTTTGAGTTGGGTGAAAGGACCTTTTCTTTTTGATGCCCAAGGTTCCACCAAGGCTGATGGAATGGCTACTACAGGAAGTGATTCAATTGAGAACCAGTGTGGGGAAATCATCTCTGAGATTCCTCAAATTTATTTGGATACTAATGCAGCAAATGCTATGTTAGGAACAATTGATCCTTTCTTTTTGTCCTTAATAGTAAATGGAAATTTGTTAAGAAATTGTATGATTGATTCAGGAGCCTCTAATACTATTATGTCGACATAAATAATGAGATCCTTGGGTTTGAAAGTAGATACACCTCATGGAAGGTGTTAGGCTATGGATTCAAGAGAGGTCCCTATTATTGGTACTATAAAAGTGCTTCCTTATAGGTTGACAACCTTTCCTCACACGTTGCTAACAATGAGTGTTCTCATGGTTGATATTCCCCTTCATTATGGGATGTTACTGTCAAGGAAGTGGAGTGCTCAAATGGGAGGTAGTATCCAATGTGATTTTTCCTTTGGAACTTTCAATATTGATGGTGACAATGTGAAAGTATCTAGAGAAAGTAGAACTCCACATATGATTGAAATAAATGATGATCATTTAAATTTTTGTGTGGATGTTAACATGGAGAATTTAAAATTAGAAGAGATTGTCCCACCAGTGGAAGAGATAGATCCACTGGTTGCAGAATTAAAGAAATAGTAAGATGGACTGTGGCAGATGTATTTTGATGGAGCATGCTCAAAAGAAGGCTCAGGAGCTGGAGTCCTATTCATATCTCCATCAGGTACTACTTTTAAGTATTCATTCTCATTGACTTTTCAATGCACAAATAATACTGTTGAATATGAAGCATTGTCTTTGGGATTGAATATTGCTATCAAACATGGGATAAAATGTTTAAAGGTATTTGGTGATTCTGAACTTGTGGTAGCACAAGTTTGATCAAAATATGTTGTAAAAATGATAGATTAAAATTGTAGAAACATGTGATATGGGATCAAATTGAAATGTTTGATGCTTTCAATATATGTTGGGTAGAAAGATCAAATAACATAATGGCTGATTTTTTGGCCAATGTTGCCTTGAAAAGGGATGATTCAACTTTGTTTGGAGTATCAATTCTTGAAATAAAAAGTAGACCAGTTGTTGCAGACAACATTTACAATTGGCAGGTCTTTGAGGATGATCATGACATCCTGAGATTTATTGTTTGTCTTGATATATATGAGGATCAACCTATAGAATGCAACACTTTGGTTGAGGAAATTGAGGGTAAAGACATGGTCATGGGAAATGAAGTGATTCAACTGAATTCAAATAGTATTCCTAAAGGTTTAATTGAGTTAAAAGCATTGTATAGCAACCAAAATGATCATATGTCAAAAATAAGTAATGCCAATATAGAAGATCTGGAGGAAGTGAATTTGGGATCACATAATACACCTCAAATAGTCTATATTGGAAAATGATTAGCTCCTCAATTGAAAGATAATCTGATAAAGTTGTTGAGAAAGTACAAGTATGTATTTGCATGGTCCTATGATGACCTAAAGGCCTACAAAGAGGACCTTTTCCAACATGAAATCCCATTAAAGCAAGATGTCAAACCATTCAGATAGAAACAAAGGCCCATTAACCCATTGTTGGCTCCTGAGATGTAGCAGGAGCTAGTCAAGTTGAGTGATGCAGGAATAATTCAACCTATAAGGCATTCAACTTGGGTGTCTAATTTGGTCCCAGTTAGAAAGAAGAATGGTGACATTAGATTGTGTGTAGACTTCAAGAATTTGAATGTTGCATCATTGAAGGACAATTATTCATTGCCTAACATGGAGACAATGTTGCACAAGGTCACTGGTTGTGAGTTATTGTCTATGATGGATGGTTTCTCTGGGTATAACTAGGTGTTGGTCAAAGAGTCTGAACAATTCAAAACTGCATTCACAACACCTTGGGGAACTTATGTATATGTCAGAATGCCATTTGGTCTCAAAAATGTTGGAGCCACTTTTCAAAGAGCCTTGGATGTTGCTTTCAAATACTACATAGACTTGTTTATGGTTATGTATCAGGATGACCTAACTACTTATTCCAAGAAGGCTCACAACCATTGTTCACACCTAGAAATTTTTTTTGTCAAAGCTCTAGAGTATGGTGTGTCCCTAAATCCTAAAAAATGTAATTTTGCAGTCAAAGAGGGAAAGTTGCTAGGGCACATTGTATCAAAAGATGGAATAAGAATTGATCTAGAGAGAGTTGAAGCCATCAAGAAAGTGTCTACACCAAAAAATCTCAAGGGTGTGCAATCATTTTTAGGAAAGATCAATTTTGTTAGAAGATTCATTGCAAATTTTGCTGAAATTGTCAAGCCTATAGTAAATTTGTTGAAAAGGGATGTGAAGTTTCAATGGACTGTAGAGGCTCAGGCTGCATTTGAGAAAATTAAAGATATGGTCCAACAAGCACCTGTGCTTAGGTCCCCTGACTATACCAAGCCTTTTTCATTGTTCTCTTTTGCATCATTTCACACCATTGCTATTGTTTTGTTGCAAAAGGACAATGAGGGTTTTGAACATCCAATTGCATTTTTTAGCAAATCCTTGCAAGCTACTGAGTTGAACTATGAGATGATGGAGAAGTAGGCATATGCATTGGTAAAAGTAGTAAAGTCTTTCAGACCTTATCTGGTTGTGCAAAGGTTATTGCATATGTCCCACATGTAGCAGTTAAAGATGTCCTTACTCAATCTAAAGTTACTGGTAAAAGATACAAGTGGATTACTAGAATTAAGGAATTCAATTTGGAAATCCATATCACTAAGCTTGTGAGAGGACAAGGTCTGGCAAAATTGATGACTGAAGAAAACATGGACTTAGTCCAAGTAAATAATGAAGAAACTTCTGATATGACAATTACAAGTATTAAATTACAACCAAAATATGTTGATATTGTGTATTTCATAAAGAATGCTAGATGCCCAGAGCATATGACAAATAACCAAAAGAGGTCCTCGAAATTGCAAGCTCAGAAGTATACATTGATACAAGGGGACTTGTATTGGAAAAATAGAGATGGGGTCTTACTATTTTGTCTTGACAGATATCAGGCAGAGAAGGTTTTAAATGAAATGCATGCTGGTGTTTGTGGAGGTCATTTTTTAGCAAGGACTATTGCTCACAAGATTTTAAGGGCTGGCTATTTTTGGCCTACATTGTTTAAAGATTCATTTTAGTTTGTTAGGAAATGTGAAGCTTGTCAGAGGTTTGCTTCAAAATTAAAGTACTCAGGAGCACTGTCATTGAACCCAATAGCTGTTGAAGCACCATTCGCCATGTGGGGCATGGATTTCATAGGTGAGTTTGTTGAGAAGTCTAGTGGGGGACATAATTATATACTTGTTGCAACTGACTACTTCACTAAGTGGATAGAGGCTATTCCTACAAAAGGGGCAACAAGTAAAGTGGTGATTGATTTCTTACTTGACAATGTTTTGACCAGATTTGGTGTCCCTATGAAGTTGATCACAGATAATGCAATGTGTTTCAGATCAGATAAGTTTAAGGAGTTTTGTCATGAAAATGGAATCATCACATCCTACTCATCTCCTTATCATCCTCAAGAAAATGGACAGGCTGAGTCTAGCAATAAAAGTATCTTGACAATCCTGAAGAAGACACTTGAAAAGAATAAGAGAGCTTGTCATTCCAAGTTGAGATTGGCTTTATGGGTAGATAGGATTACAGTGAAAAGAGCCACTGGGAAGTCTCCCTTTGAGCTTGTGTATGGTTTACAGTCAAGGCTACCTATAAATAATCTAATTCTAGTTTATCATTTTATTTAGGATGAAGAATGGGATGTCACAGAGCCTATGCAGAATAGAATTATGTAGCTAGCAGAGTTGGATGAGCAGAGAAAAGAAGGTCAAAAGAATAATATCAAGTTGTAATAGAAGATGAAGTACTTATTTGACAAAAGAGAAACTACCAGGAAATTCAAAGCTGATGATTTGGTACTTCAATGGAATGTGAGGGCAGAGGATAAAGGGAAGCATAACAAATTTGAATCATTATGGCTTGGTCCTTTTGTGTTTCATGATAGTTTTGGAAAGGATTCCTACTTGCTGAAGAACATGGATGGTGAAGTGTTTGAATTGCCAGTGCATGGGAAATTCTTGAAGCCCTTCTTCAGTTAAGTTTTTGATTCTCATGCATGTGTAAATATTTTGTGAATCTTGTACAAGTTTGTTTCCCTTCAGGTTGTGTGTTTCCTTCCTTCTTTTAGGTTAGAAGCAGTTTTTGGTCTGCGTCCCAGAGTCCTGTGGTTCTTGTTAAATCTTGCATTTCAACATCCTCAAATAGAGCCACTATTGGCACCTAAAAATTTTCATGGTCATTTTCTTTTTCCTCTAGTCTCTGTAGTTGTTTTTCCCTATTTTTTGGCTAAACCCTAGGTGAAAATTTTGAAAAACTAGCCATTGTAGTGAAAAAAGCCCTAAAATGCCTTGGCCTTGTTCTAATTTTGAGTTATTTTATTCAGGCCACTTAAAAGTCCTATAACACATGTGCTAAAATTTTACCCCCTTTGTCACATGATTGCATGAACCTTTTTCATGTTATGCGATCTTCTGACTTAAGATTTTATGTCGACCCCCTTTAATATTTTTCCTAAGTTTTCATGCGCCTAGCGAAATATTTCCCTAGGTCGGTGGGCTTTAATTTTCCCTAAGTCTAGCTTTAATTTTTTCTAATGTTCTGGCTTAGTCTTCCTTGGGCCCGGTCTCTCTGACACCATCTAAATCTAATGGTTGTCCTTAAATCACAAGGGATTTGTCAGAGCTATGCACCTTCACGACTGTCGTTGATTCTCTTTATGACATAGCATTTTAGACAGGTGGATCCAAGTGACACGTAGGTACAGTTGGCAAACTGTGATTGATCCATGTATTAACATGGTGGTAGTTGTCAATGGGACCTAATTTTCTAAAGACTCAAAGGGTCTTGACATTGTCAGAAAATCGATGATGGGCATATGATCTTAAGGGATGTGTCAGAGGTTTAAGATCATGTGACAACTGTCAATTCTACCTTTTTTAGAGGGGATAAAGTGCGGTGGGTCCACATGCCAAGTGCTCTTATTTGGTAGTCTCTAATTGGTCAGTGCATTAGTGAGCTAGATGTGTTGTTAGGTGGGCCTGGTATCTCAATCAGAAGATTCATGATCGACGGTGGGTGCATGATCTCATGGAATCTTCCAAGCCTGTGAGATCATGTGACGTCTGTCCAATCTTCCAGGCAATATAATGGTATCAATGGGTCCATCTGCCAGATGTGCATAGTTTGCATTCTCTCATTGGTCCGCATGGTGATGAATTGGATTTTGTTAGTGAGGCAAATTATTTTGGAGGTTCAGTGGGTTCTGACACTTGCAGAGCATCGACGGTTGGCATGTTTTCTGATGGGTTTTTTCTAACACATGCAAACTTCAGAAGACCGTTGATTTCATATCCTGTTGGAGGGTTGTCAGAGTAAGGAAAGATTCTCAATTCGATGGTTGTCATGTGATCTGATGGAATCTTGGAGGTCTATGTGAAGATGAGACAACTGTCGATCTTCTTGATGCGTGCCCAGTAATTTTTCTCAATCTTTTTGGTGGTTTAGATAAAGTTCTGGTGGTTCTGACAAATGCTTGCTTTGTTCGCTGGTTCGCGTGATGTTTTAGCAAGGGGTCTAATGACTTAGCGATTTGGTGAACAGTGTTCACATAATAGCCAAATAGTTTAGCGGTGCTCTCAAGGTTCTCACGAATGGGCGAAGGTTTTTCTGTCGCGTATTTGCTAGATTCTTATAAAGTAAAAACATAACCCAGGAAAAAGTAAAAACATCTAATGGTCACGATATAAACCAAGTTCAAATTTGAATGTGGGCTGTTGATACATTGGCAAGTGCCATAAAGTAGCTATTCTTTGCAGATTTGAAAATTTGAATGGTTTCTAGCGACAGAAGCACTGAAAATTGATTGTTTTAGTGGTAAGATTTGATGGAGTTGTTGTGCTAACTATTGCAAGATGATCCAAAGGGTTTGATGATTGATCACAGGTGCCTGTACTATCATGAAATGAACATAAGTAAAGCTTGAGGCTTGTTGTAGGTGTACAATTGGATTGATAAGCATGGTGTTTGTGTGATCTTCGGTATAAATCAAGAGATTTTCATTAATGAAGATCAGTTCTCAGATTTGATTGTTTAGGGTTGCTTGGTTTTCCCTCTAGTGTATTAATTTCTAATCTATTTGAATTTTTTGGTGGGTGGAAACCCTAACCCTTACCTTGGTTATCCATAGCTTATCGCATCCTAACTTGTGTAGGATTTCAAGGGAACCAGGGGTATATAGTGTTGAATTTTTTATTTTATAAGGGTTCCAAGATTTTTTGGTCTTCTGAGCTTTGTGGTTTTCTAGTCTTTTGGTTCCTGGTTCTAGTCTTTGGCAATCCAAGGGATTCTATTCTCTGGTTCCATATTCTTGATGACTGAATGCTGATAATACAAACTTTGCAGAGCAAATTATTGATTCTATGATTTTGAGTAAAGAGTTTACTTGTATGTATTGATACACTTCCATGAAATACAATACAATTTCTACCTTGGTTCTGTTATTGTCTCTTTGCTTTGTGTTTATTCTTGTATGTCTCTATTTGTAAGGCATTTAGAACATGCTAGTTGTAAGGCAGCTATCTAATTGTTGCATGAGTTTCTTTCAAGGAAAGAATTAAATTCTTATGTGCAATTTTAGGGAATGAATACATTTGTGGAAGATCTTAATGGTATCAAACCTAGATTGAGAAGATAGTTTGTAAGGCACTCTATCCAAATTGTATGTGGTTTGTAAGGCATCCCATTGTATTTTTTTAGAGATCCTCCTATTGATTTATGTTATACTCTTTGCCCAAAGGATTAGACACTGATCTGATCTCTATCATTCAAGAACCTTTTAGTCATCAAACACAAAATTCATCATTACCGATACCATTTCATTTCATGTTCATGTAACTAAAAATAGGACTGTCCCTGATGATTTACAGTCCATAGTTGTTGATTCCTTGAAGAGTGAATCAAAGGTTAGCCTTCCTTGAGTGTTACTCATAAAAAGGACTCATCACCCTTATGCCATTGTTCATGTTATCATACTAGGAGTTTCATTAGTCACATTATGAAACAGGTTGTTCTCAGCTATCTTCAGAATTATCTTCCATAAAAGTACCTCTAATGAACTAAATAGCGTGACAATGAAGACCTAATCCACCAATCCATAGTTTAGTTGAATGATAGTAACCTATTTGTAGGCAATACTCACCTGAGTCCTATGGAGCTCAAAGTAGAAGGAGGATCTTATCTAATCCTCATCAATTAGGCTTTTCTTGCAAACTTGGAGATCTATTTACTAAGAATCAAGCCAATATCCTTGCCAAGTTTGACCCACAAGAAAAACCCCTAAGGAGTAGCCATTACTTACTTGTATATCACTTTCCAAAATATCTCAAAGACTTTTGAATCAACGCAACAGATTAGGTCTTTCACAACCGATCAAATGCACTCGCTAAACACTGGTGAATCAATCTACAATCCTTCACACTCAAATGCTAGGACTCCTCTACTCTCCAATTGCTTTGAATTCTAATGCAATGAGCGATCTAAAATCTTATGTTTACTTTAAATTAAAAATTCCACCATTAATGCTTGTCATGTAAACCAGACTTTCATTGAAAATCTCCAACTTTTGTTCTGCTATCAATAAGGAAGTGCGCTCTTGCACACAGCCTATATTATTCTCCAAAAGGTTAAATCCAAAGGCACATACTCTGAAGGTGAGTATATCGGCCATGAAAGGGTCTAGAGGTAAATTACCTCCCCCTATGACCCTGAGGGCCATTCATCCAGATGTAGAGGGTGCATCCACTATGGATGCATCCAATACATTCTCATCAACCTTATGCTTCTTCACCTTAGACCAAATCAAGCTTGCACCTTCTGAACCTTTCAAAAACTTGACTTCTCCTTCAGTATCTAGTATTGATTCTTCTAGCTTTTTAGGGATTTTCTAACTTTGCGTATCTATAGAACTTTGAGATGTGTCTAGCCTTGTTACATGAGTGACAAATAGTTACATATCTAACATGTAACATTCTGAAAACTTCTTACATTTGGCTGATACTGATTTCTTTGATTATGTTGAGTCTTGTTCTTCTGACTTGTCTTACAATTCATAGCTCTATGAACAAATTTATTGCATGGATAATAGTAACCATTGAAGGGTCTTACCTCTGTATAGTTCCTTTCTATATGTCCATGCTTGTTACATGCATAAAAATTTCAATCTACTAGCTTGTGCTCATTCTTGGATGGTTCAATATGATCTTTAGTCTGACTTCTAGTCTCCTTAGCATTTGTGGTGTCTTCTAGTGCTTTCATTCTTGCTCACATGTCATCAATCTGATTTTGTGCTTCATTGAATCTAATGCCATTAGTATCTCCTTTAAGCTTCCAAGCATATAAATGAGATTCTACCAGATCCTTTCTTGTGCGTAATTTATCAATGTGATTATTGGCTTCTTTCAATTCAGATTCCAAGTTCTCTTTGTTATTTCTTAGCTCCAAGATTTCCATGTTTGCTTGTCTCAATTCTTCATTTAGTTGAAGGTTCTCCTTGATCTGTTCTTCATAGACATCTTGATTGTTCATTAGCTTATCATCCAATTCTTCAATCTATTCTTTCAAGGATGAATTTTCTTCATTCAGCTTCTTGATCATTATCCCTAAATCACTGGTAGAGTATTCTTTTAAATCTTTTCTTATTCTTTTTATGACTGCTTGAGCATCACTGACTTTTTCTTTCAGTTCTTCAATTTCTTTTTCAAATTTGTCCAGGTCTTCAAGAGAAGCCTTAAGATTTATTTTCAAATTTTTTATTTCTTCTTTGTCCATGATCTCTTCAAGTGGTTAAACTTATTTGCTGAGGACCAGAGCTTTGATACCAATTGTTAGGAATGGGAACACTAAGGGGGGGGTGAATCAGTATTCACTGTATTTAATATTTTTACTTTGCTCTTTAAAATTAACTTTAATGCTTAAGTACTAAAATGAACATCAATGTAAATAAGAAACATGAACACAACACATAACACCAATGTGGTTATGGGGAAACCCAAATAGGTAAAAACCTCGGTGGGAATTGACACCCACTAATAATCTATACTAGTGTTTTATGATCCTTGTTAGAAGATCCTTAACCCTGTTAGAAGTTGCTTTACAATATATTTAGTACAGTGACCTAGTCAAGGGTCAGACCCTATTAGGAGTCTTTTACAATAACCCTGTTAGGGGTGTGGACTCACTATCCTAGAGCTCATTGGTCAAGTGGTAAAGGCTACAACCATATGATCTTAGATAGACACTATATATGACGAATGAACTGGCACTGTGACACTTCTAGTCTGATTAGTTCCTTTGATGTGTTGATTCTTTGACCTCTTGTAAAGCTCTAATACATCTTATTAACTCTTCACATACTTCTTCTCTTATTTTCTTGACTCTATATCAACTATCATACCTAATTACAATGACGCATCTAATATTTATATGTGCATACAAAACAATTAACTAGGTCATCCCTTTAACTAATTACATACAATGCTTCCAATTGAATTGGCTCAAGCATGTTTACAAACAAAGTTAATTACATGTCTATAACCTAATTAAAATAGGCGCATAGCCCTTACACAAAAACAATATAACCACTAACCAAAATACCAACAGTCAGCTTCTTGCTCTATTCTTTTTTGGCATTCATTGTCTGTCCAACTTGAACTCTTTGTATCTTCCTCATACTGAATCTTCTAATCATGCACTCTTAGACTTATCCTGAATATGGTCTTACCAACTTAACTTCTAGGGCACATACCATAATTCTATCATATGTACGTGCGCTGATGCCTTGACCTTCAGGTACTCTGTATACTATCAAGTCTTCAACACTTTGCCAATTTTTTATCTTCTTATCATGAGCCCTGACTCCAAAACATCATATGACTTTGTTTCCATAATGAAAACACTATATTAAGTCATATACACTAGTATAGTCAACTTGCCAACACTAGTTTGATCTTTTAGACATTTTAAGACCTAGATTGTTGATTAGCGAACTCTGAACTTATTTATCATAAGATTTTGGCTTGATCTTTTTGATATAGAAACCTGAATTTAAATTAGAATGATATGTTTCAAAATTTGAAATTTGTAATGGTTTTTGACTATTAGTGGCAGTGAGTAATGAGGTTTTTGAGTTTCTTTTGTGTTGAATATAAGTCTAAAAGGAATAGAACCAACTGAACAACTATTAAGGTGACAAGGATCCTTTTGTGAGTCAAGGTCTAGGGGAACATCAAGTCATTAAGGACAATAATCCTTGTGATCAATAAACTGAGTGTAAACAGTCTCAGATCATACTATGACTCTTTTCAATATTCCTTCAATTAAATTTATGATGGTTGTCCACTGCATAAGACATGTCCATAGAAAAATACTTGACAAAATGTTTGACAAAATGCGTAATGCAAATGTGGTTTCATAGAATGCCATGATTACTAGATATGCACAAAGTGGTGATGTTGATGAGGCTTTAAATTTTTTTGAAGAAATGCCTCAAGTAAATGTTGTGTCATGGAATACCATGATTGTAGGATGTGTGCAGAATGGGCTAATTGATAAAGCATTGGAGTTTTTTAACCAAATGCAATCAACTGGTGTGAAGCCAAACTCAACAACTTTGACCAGCATCCTCCTAGCCTGTGCCAAAATGGGAGCTTTGGAACAAGGTATGTATGTACATGAAACAGTGATGAAAAGTGAATTTTTGTCAGATATTGTAGTTGTGACTACGTTGATTGACATATACACAAAATGTGGGAGCATCCATAAGGCGCAGGAATTTATTGACAAAATGCCTCAATAGGATTATGCCTCATGGAATGCGATGATTTTTAGATATGCACAAAATGGGCTAGTTAATAATGCTTTCAAAATTTTTAAGAAAATGTAATTGGCAGAGATTAAAACTAGACTTGTTAGCCTTTTTTGGCATCCTTCCAACTTGTGCCGAACTTGGATCTTTGAATTAGGGGATGGAAATCCATAGAAAAATAATTGAAAGTGGATGTATATCTAACGTGATTATGATTGCACATATAGACATGTATGAAAAATGTGGTCCAGTATACATAAGGTATGTTATTTGTTTTAAAAAACACTTGCACGAGATGTACCCTCATTGAATGCAATGATATTAGGGTATGCACAAAATGGGCTTGCCAATAAAGCCCTAGAGATTCTTAAGGAAATGCACTTGGCAGGTTTGAAACTAGACTCTTTAACCTTCACTAGTATTATTCTTGCTTGTGCCAAGCTTGAAGCACTAGAACAGGGTATGGAAATCCATCAAAAAATAGTTAAACAAAAATTATTGTTTGATCTTGTAGTTACATCTGCCTTGATAGATATGTATGCAAAATGTGGAAACATGTGGAAGGCATAGACTTTGTTCAAAAAAATGCCTCAATAAGGTGCAGTCTCATGGAATGCAATGATTGTAGGGTATTCCCAAAATGACCATTTTGATGAAGTCTTGTAGAACTAAATTTAACACTTTAAAAAATGATTAAAAACATGGCTTAGACCGATTTGTGTAGCAACTTAAATTAGTACTAATTCATGAAATTCAATATAGTTCATTGTACAAGAGATACAAGATCATGAAATTAAATATAGTTCATTGTACATAAAAAACTAAAACAACATCATGTATACCTTAAAACACTCACTCAAACAAGATCACTAAAAAATTCATCAAGAGCTACCCTATGAGCGTTGTTGCTTGCTCTGTTCTTTTCCATGTTTTCTTGTCTCAATTCTTCATTCAGTTGAAGGTTATCCTTGATCTGTTCTTCATTGACATCTTGATTGTTAGTTAGCTTATCATCCAATTCTTCAATCTTTTCTTTCAAGGAGGAATTTTCTTCATTCACCTTCTTGATCATTATCCCTAAATCATTGGTAGAGTATTCTTTTAAATCTTTTCTTAGCCTTTTTATGACTACTTGAGAATCACTGACTTTTTCTTTTAGTTCTTCAATTTATTTTTCAGATTTGTCCAAGTCTTCAAGAGTAGCTTCAAGATTTCTTTTCAAATGTTTCATTTCTTCTTTGTCCATGATCTCCTCAAGTAGTTAAACTTCTTTACTAAGGACCAGAGCTCTGATACCAATTGTTAGGAATGGGAATACTAAGAGGGGGGGTGAATCAATGTTCACTATATTTAATATTTTTACTTTGTTCTTTAAACTTAACTTGAATGCTTAAGTACTGAAATAAACATCAACATAAATAAGAAACATGAACACCACATAACACCAATGTGGTTACAGGGAAACCCAAATAGGTAAAAACACTGGTGGGAATTGACACCCACTAATAATCTGCACTAGTGTTTTATGATCCTTGTTAGAAGATCCTTAACCCTGTTAGGAGTTGCTTTACAATATATTTAGTACAGTGACCTGGTCAAGGGTCAGACCCTATTAGGAGTCTTTTACAATAACCCTATTAGGGGTGTGGACTCATTTTCCTTGAGCTCACTGCTCAAGTGGTGAAGGCTACAACCTTCTGATCTCAGATACACACTATATCTGCTAGATGAACTGGTACTATGACACTGCTTGTCTGATCAGTTCCTTTCATGCATTGATGCTTTGACCTCTTGAAAAGCTCTAATACATCTTATTAACTCTTTGCACACTGCTGCTCTAATTTTCTTGACTCTATATCAACTCTCATACCTAGTTACAGTGGTGCATCTAATATTTATATGTGCATACAAAATAATTAACTAGGTCGGCCCTTTAACCAATTACATACAACACTTCCAATTGAATTGGATCAAGCGTGTTTTAAAAAAAAGTTAATTACATGTGTATAACCTAATTACAATAGGCACATAGCCCTTACACAACAATAATATAACCACTAACCAAAATACCAACAGCCGGCTACTTTCTCTATTCTTTTTTGGCATTCACTGTCTGTTTAACTTGAACTCTCTATATCTTCCTCATACTGAATCTTCTGATCATGCGCTCTTAGACTTAGCATGAATATGGTCTTACCAACTTAACTTCTAGGGCACATACCATAATTCTATCATATGTATGTGTGCTGATGCTCTGACCTTCAGGTACTTTGTATATTGTTAAGTCTTCAACACTTAGCCAATTTCTGATCTTCTTATCATGAGCGCTGACTCCAAAACATCATATGAAATTGTTTGCATAATGAAAACACTATATTAAGTCATATGCACCAGTATAGTCAACTTTCCAACACTAGTTTGATCATTTAGATATTTTAAGACCTAGACCGCTGATTAGCAAACTCTAAACTTATCTATCATGAGATTCTGGCTTGATCTTTTTGATACAGAAACCTAAATTTAAATTAGAATGATATGTTTCAAAATTTGGAATCTGTAATGGTTTTTGACTATTAGTGGTAGTGAGTAACAAGGTTTTTGAGTTTCTTTTGTGTTGAATCTATGTCTAAAAAGAATGGAACTAACTGAACAACTATTAAGGTGACAAGGATCCTTTTGTGAGTCAAGGTCTAGGGGAACATCAAGTCATTAAGGACTACAATCCTTGTGATTAGTAAACTGAGTGTAGATAGTCTTAGATCATACTATGACTCTTTTGAAGATTCCTTCAATTAAATTTAGGATGGTTGTCCACTGCATAAGGCATTTCCATAACAAAATACTTAACAAAATGTGTACTGCAAATGTGGTTTCATAGAATGCCATGATTACTGGATATGCACAAAGTGGTGATGCTGATGAGGCTTTAAATTTTTTTGAAGAAATGCCTCAAGTAAATGTTGTGTCATGGAATACCATGATTGTAGGATGTGCGTATAATGGGCTAATTGATAAAGCATTGGAGTTTTTTAACCAAATACAATCAACTGGTGTGAAGCCAAACTCAACAACTTTTTCCAGCATCCTCCCAACTTGTGCCAAAATGGGAGCTTTGGAATAGGGTATGTATGGACATGAAACAGTGATGAAAAGTAAATTTTTGTCAGATATTATAGTTGTGACTATGTTGATTGACATATACACAAAATGTGGGAGCATCCATAAGGCGTGGGAATTGTTTGACAAAATACCTCAACAGGATTATGCCTCATGGAATGAAATGATTGTTGAATATGCACAAAATGGGCTGGTTAATAATGCTTTCAAAATTTTTAAGCAAATGCAATTAGCAGAGATTAAAACCAGACTCGTTAGCCTTTGCTGGCATCCTTCCAACTTGTGTCAAACTTGGATCTTTGAATCAAGGGATGGAAATCCATAGAAAACTAATTGAAAGTGGATGTATAATTGATGTGATTATGATTGCACTTATAGATATGTATGCAAAATGTGGGAGTATACATAAGGCACGTTATTTGTTTAACAAAACACTTCCAGAAGATGTAGCCTTATTGAATGCAATAATAGTAGGGTATGTACAAAATGGGCTTGCCAATAAAGCCCTGGAGATTCTTAAGGAAATGCACTTGGCAGGTTTGAAACTAGACTCTTTAACCTTCGCTAGCATTCTTCCTGCTTGTGCCAAGCTTGAAGCATTAGAATAGGGTATAGAAATCCATCAAAAAATAGTTAAAAATAGATTGTTGTCTGATGTAGTAGTTACAACTGCCCTGATAGACATGTATGCAAAATGTTGAAACATGTGGAAGGCAGACTTTGTTCAAAAAAATGCCTCAATAAGATGTAGTCTCATGGAATGCAATGATTGTAGGTTATTCCCAAAATGACCATTTTGATGAAGTCTTGCAGAACTAAATTTAACACTTTCAAAAATGATAAAAAACTTGGCTTAGACCAATTTGTGTAACAACTTAAATTAGTACTAATTCATGAAATTAAATATAGTTCATTGTAAAAGAGATAAAACATCATGAAATTAAATATAGTTCATTGTACATAAAAAACTAAAACAACATCATGTATACCTTAAAACACTCACTCGAACAAGATCACTAAAAAATTCATCAAGAGCTACCCTATGAGCATTAATGGCATACAACTTCACCTTCTGCACAATATGAACCCAACACCTATCCTTCAATCTTCCACACACATGATTTACTACCAAGTCAATCTCATTTAAACAAAATTCCCTTTCACAATCCTCAATCTCTTTGCAACCATCTTCTGCAGTCACATTTAGGTCAGTATGGCTCATGAAAGCAAGAATGCGTGTAGTTCACAACACCTTTTTTAATCTAAAAGGGATTGGATTACATTTGCAACCATCATTTCAAATCACAATGCATAAGAAAAAGGAAGGGTAAAATATAATAGTTGTGCTTTTATTTTCAACAATCATGAAAGGGAATTCAAACCAGCCACATTGTTAAACTTTTGACATGAAAATCAACTTTTTTGCCACCAACCTGTTAAACCTTCAATTTGAGCAAGTTTTACTAGGCTTGTAACAAAACTTGCATTGCATGTGAGCAATCAATAGCTAGAGTAAAAGCACAATTTTTGTAAACCATATAGATGTCATTTTGCACCTTACATTTTTAATTGTTATTTCCATTATTTGTAGCTGAAATTCTTGTTCACTTCATTATTTCCTTAGCAATTATTGTTTCCTGAATCAAGTAAAGCTAATAACTAAACAAGCTTTGTATTGTGGATGTTATTAGAGGAAGTATTAGGTTCTTGTGCACAATCCTTCATACTTCATAGTTCTTTATTTTCAATCAATCCAATCCTATTTCACTTCTGATATTCAATATTTGGGTTAAATTAAAAATTGTAGGCATCATTTAAGTAATGTAGAATCCTTTATTGTAGTAGATAGCTTTTATATACATAATCTCTTGTCTAGTGTAAAAATGTTGAACCGCCTTGTGCCCTAGAGTAAAAAACAAAAGAAAAAGGTTTTAATTCCCATTTGTTTGTTGTACTGCATAGTTGAAAAGAGAGATTCCCCTAATTATTTGAAGAAGAAAAAATTACTTTTTTCTTTTTTTGATTTAAGGTGTAATTTGAAGAACAATTACTTTACAAACTATTTTGACTTGTGTCGCACTTAAAGGTGTAAATTTAAACAGTAGAAAAATGTGATGTTGAAATTAGATATTTGTACAACAATAATTGAAACATGACAGCTAACAGTACATACAAAAAATTAACAAAAGAAGCTAGCTCCATGAAAAATATGAAAATGTGCCTTGTTAGCCAGTAGCTAATGATGAAGGCAAAAATTACCCATGATTAATTGAAAATTGTGACAAACATTTGAGAATTATTGCATACTGAATGAAAGCTGATAGACAAAATATACCACCTATGAATCATTAGAGCCTTATATTATTTAAAGATGATATCTTAAATAAGTTTTACCTAGCAACCAGTGTATTATACCACTTCTACCACATAAAATGCTATACCTTAAATATTAGTTTAAGATTAAAGTACCTTTTCATTTTCATGCCTAGATTCTGCAACATAAAGCTTTCCTTCCTCGTCCTTCAAGAAAACTAAAGTGTGCCCCACATATGCCCCAGTTACCCATTTCTCTAGAGTCTCAAAACCTCCCCAATGACCACAAATCTTTGACAAGGCTAGGAAATCTCCAGAATGAATATCATCTATACTAATATTTGCAATCCAAGGTTGAGGACATTGATCAAATGATGCTCACATGTGCTTCTTAAGAAACACAATATTTTCACTCTAACCCCAACTAGTGTTTGAGAATAAAGGAAAGACATCCCACAGAGCTAATAATGTCCCCAGCATTCCAGAGGGCATGAGGAATATGGAAATTCCATTCTTCTTTACCTATAATACACAACAATCCCAATGTCAAATATTAACCTTAGAAAAAAACACAGCTATGGATTCGAATTACAAATACATAATAGATACATACATATTCAAGTTCTTACAGTCCTTCCCACACTTCAATAGTTAAGGTATGTAGAAATTCAACATTGTTTACTCGTGGCCTCAGAGAAATTCCAAGAGGGAAAACACATCAAATCCCTTTTGCAGGAAGTTGCTGGAAGTTTTTATGAGAATAGAAATCCACTCAATGGTTTATGTGACCTGTGACCTAACTGGATGGACCCAAATGAGAGATCTAAATGCAATCCCTAAAATTTATTCTCAAATCCCCTTATTTTTCTCTGAAAATTTCCACCATCCTCTATCTCCCGTGATTTTTATCTGAAAATTTCCACCGTCCTCTATCTCCCACCATCCTCTGCCTCTTGTTGCCTAAATGAACCACCTAAATGAAAATGAATGAGCATTTGACATAAGTTTTAATTTAATACAATAATAATATTTTCCATTTCACTTATAATAATTAAAATAAATTAAATATTTAAGATGAAATTTTAATTTTGTCTAAAAATATATCTTAAAATACACCTTTTTATAGTAGTGAATAATGTACGACATCTTCTCAACATAATAAAGCATTTGAATGTTTCAATATTGTTAAGTAGATTCACTTAATATTTTTTAATTATCAATTACTTTTTAAAATATATGTGTAGAGCCTAGATTATCTTTATGTTTTGAGCATCAGTCTTTTGTGATAAATTGATTAAAATAACTTCATCTAAATCTAGAGACTTTGTTTCCCAAGTGGATATATATAAACACTGATCTACTCCTTTCTTTCTCCCTAACAGTCGTAAGCACACGAATCCATCAAATTTCACACCTTTCAATTCTAGTAGTTTAGTGTTTTTTGGTGTCATCGTATGAGTTGGATTAAATCATAAATGGGGCTATCAAAATGCATTCAATCTATTTATTAAAAGTTTAGTATCTCAGACACCCCCTTAGTCTTGAAAAATCAGATGTGAAAAATTCTTTCCTACCTTAGTTATTGGTCGTTAGCTACCCAGCCTCAAGATAAGTGTGTGGATCTTTCTTTGGATTTGACACTTCTAGTACTAGAGATATTACCAAGCATTAGGGATTTGGAACCCACGTCTCAAATTAACAATAGGCTTGAAAATAAGCAATTCTACATTGCCAACACTTTTTAATCGATCCACAATATTTTTTCCCCTCTTTTAACATTTTCTTTTCAATTTTATAGTTTGTTAAGTGACATGTTTATTTTCCTTAACAAATATTAATATAAAAATATATTATTATTTTGTATCTTTTGTATAAATTCATTTATTTATTTAATATTTTTTATATAATGTTATTATAAATCATGTAATAGATATTAAACTAATTAAATGAAAATTGATAGATACAAAGGTCAATGTGGAGTTTTTTAGAGCATGAGAAACCACTTCAAAATAGTACACCATGACTAGAAATTAGTTTGATAGTAACTAAATTATAAATAATCTATTTAGGGTGATGTGCAGAACTAGCTCTCAAATTTTTTGGTCTTTATTTTTTAATTTAAGATAATTAAAATAATTTTAATTATAAATTTTAATTTGATATATTTAAAATAATAATTTATGTTTTAAGGACAAAATGTTAATTTTGTTGTAAATATCTTAATTAATTAGATTTCAAAATAATTTTAAACACTTATATATACATTATATGCACCTCCATAATTTTAATTGAAAAAGGTTATTTATATTGATGCAAAGCATCCCACAACCAATAAGTCAAAATGCCTTTCCAAAAGGACAAAACAATGATTTCCAAAAGAGGTTCCAAAACCAATATCCCAAGATGACTTAGGCTTGCAATCACTTTGACTAAAAACTAATTATTTAGTAATTTTAGTTATGATTTTACCTGATGACCAAATTGGTCATTTATTTAGTCATTTATATTTGTATAACATGATCAGTTTTAGTCACGTGACTAAAAAAATGGTAGGACATGATCAGTTTTAGTCGTGTGACTAAAATTTTTAGTCACGTGACTAAAATTTTGTCACCTGGTCATTTATTTGCCAAATTCTACTAGTGTCCTCTAATGGTATTTGTAGGCAGAAAATTGTACCAAGGACTCCACAAGAAAATGGAGTGGCTAGATGCATGAACAGGACAATAATGGAACATGCAAGGAGTATGATTTTGCATGCTAGGCTTCCCATAAACATATGGGAAAAGGCTATAAACACTAATGTTTATTTAATCAATAGAGGTCCCTCTACTCCTTTGGACTGTGGTATTCTAGAGGAAGCATGGAGTGGTAAGAAGGTGAGTTATTCTTTTCTCAAAACCTTCAGTTGTGAAGCTTTTGCACTTATAGATTTTGAAAATAGAACCAAGCTAGAAGCTAAGTCAAATAAATGTGTATTTTTTGGATATGGCATTGATGAATTTGGTTATAGGCTTTGGGATTTTGAAAATCATAAAATAGTAAGAAGCAGGAATTTCATATTCAATGAGAAAGTGTTGTACAAAGATCTATTGCAGCAGCATGAGAAGAAAGAAAATGACTATGTAGTACTGGATGATACTCCAAAAGATGATGTTCCAGTAGTTCCTTATGCTCTGCAAAAACAACAACAACAAATATCACACACCCCAGTGAATGTTAGATGGTCAACAAGGCTAAGTAGACCTCCAGAAAGATTTTCTCCCTCTTTATATTCTATTTTGTTAATAGATGCTGGTGAACATGAATGTTATAATGAAGTTGTGCAGGTGGATACAAAGATTCAGTGGGAGTGTGCAATGATAGAGGAAATGGACTCCTTTCTGAAAAATCAAACTTGGGATTTATGCAAGTTACCTGCAGGTAAAAGGGCTTTACAGAATAAATGGGTTTATAGGCTGAAAAAAGAGGATGGAGGTAAGAAAATATTTAAAGATAGGTTAGTTGTAGAAGGATTTGCATAGAAAAAGGGCATTGATTTTGATGAGATATTTTCTCTAGTTGTTAAAATGACTTCTATTCGTATTGTTTTAAGTATTGTGGCTGCTGAAGATTTGCATTTAAAGAAGCTTGATGTTAAAAAAACTTTTCTTCATGGTGATTTGGATGAAAAAATATATATGGTACAACCACAAGGATTTGAGGTCAAGGGTAAGGAGAATTTGGTGTGCAGAATGCAGAAAAGTTTATATGGCTTGAAGAAAGCACCTCAGCAATGGTATATTAAATTTGACACTTTTATGAATGAGCATGGATACACTCGGTGTCATTCTAACCATTGTGTTTACTTTAAGAGGTTGAATGATTATATCTACATTATTTTATGCTTATATGTTGATGATATGCTTGTAGTTGGCTCTAACATGAATCACATTAAGGGATTGAAACAATAGTTAGCACATTCATTTGCTATGAAGGATTTGGGGGTAGAAAAACAAATCCTTGGTATGAAAATTTGCAGAGATAAGAAAAATAGGAAGTTGACTTTATCGCAGGCTGGGGTGTTGCAACATTTCTCTATGGAGAATTCCAAAGCTATCAGCACACCTTTGCCTGGTCATTTGAAATTGACGAAGGAGATGTGTCCTAAGATATCAGAAGAGAAAGCTAAAATGTGTAAGGTACCTTATGCTTAAGCTATAGGGAGCTTAATGTATGCTATGGTATGTACTAGGCTAGATATTGCACATGTAGTGGGAGTCGTTAGCTGATATATGAGTCACCCTAGTATTGATCATTGGAATGTAGTCAAATGGATTCTCAGATATTTGAGAGGTACATCTAGTAAGTGTTTACACTTTGGGGGATCTACTACTACTATACAAGGCTATGTTGACTGAGATTTGGTAGGAGATATAGATAGCAGGTGGAGTACTATAGGCTATGTATTTACTATTGGTGGGACAATAGTGAGTTGGATTTCTCAACTACAAAAGGTGGTTTCTTTATCCACTATAGAGGTAGAGTATGTTGCTACTACAAAGGTAGCCAAGGAGATGATATAGCTTCAATTCTTCATGGAAGAATTGGGACATCCACAGATGGATAACTTTCTACATATAGAGAGCCAAAGTTCCATTCATCTTGCAAAGAATTCTACTTTGCACTCAAAGACAAAACACATATAATAGTGGTACCATTTCATTCAGTTAGTTTTGGATGATGGGCAGTTAAAGCTAGAAAAGATACATACATATGAAAATCCAACAGATATGTTTACAAAGGCAGTAACAAGGGAGAAGTTGAACTCATGTTCAGCTTCAGTTGGTCTTCTAGACTGAATAGAATAAAGGAACATCTGAGTCTAGGGTGGTTTGATCTAGTGGGAGCCTCATATGGTAGCAGTATTGCTATAGGATCAGTCTCCAAGTGGGAGGTTTTCTTAGTGGTAGAAAAATATTGTATAATATGGCTTAGGGTTAGGGATTTCATTAATGTATGGTTTTAGTACTTGCGGTAGAATTGAGCTATAAGGGATTATAGATTGTAATCATGTTGTAATCACTGGATAATAATAATATTGGACTCATTGTTGGTGGACATAGCCCAGGGATTGGGTGAACCACATTAAATCTTTGTGTCTTATGTTCTCTTCTGTGTGGTTTATGTTTTTCTGATAATTGGTTATATTTGCATGTAGCTGTTATTTCTTCCTTGTTAATCCTAACATTGAATATGCCCAATGGATAAGGGACTGGTCATGGACATTTTGTCAAAATAGATTTTCTTGCTTATCTAACAATTCTCCCCCTAAACAACAAATCAAATTCTAAATCTTTACGATAATAGTTGTGGACTTAATAGCTAAAGCCCCTGCTTTATTTGTGAGTAATTGGATAATGTGTTTAGCTTCACATCCTTTCCTCTTATTATCAAAGATAATAAGTATTATGGGCACATATATTTTTTGTGAGGATTAGTGAAAAAGGGAAAATTAAGTGATCCTAATCCTGGGTAAACTCCCCTAAATTCTGTAGAGTTCAAAGTGTAGAAAGCCTTTTTGCTTTGTCCATTGGTCCTTGTTCTTGTATGAATGTACTGGTTATGGAAAGTAAGCTACCCCATAGGTATATCTCTGCATTTACTAAGGTTGTTAAAATCTTACTATACCAAGAGCCAACACCTAGTGTGCCAGTGACCCTTGACACTACACTAGATGAGAGTGACCCATTTCAAGGAAACTTGGATAGTGTGGTAATAGAAGAAGAAGAAGAAGAAGCAAAGAAAGAAGAAGATTATAAAGAAGAAGAATAGAAAGAAGAAGAATAGAAAGAAGAAGAACAGAAAGAACAAAGACAAGAAAAGGAAGGACAATGAGAGGAAGAACAAAGAGAAGAGTCAGGGATAGATAAAGGAGAAGAGATAAGAGTAGAGGTCAAGCAAGAACCTAATACTTCCTCCACTTTATTATTGGAAAGAATGGAAAATCCTGTGAGCACTAATGTAGAAAATATAGATGGGGATGAATTGATGAAATTATCCTTCATGGCATTTGCTAAGGAAAAAGAGAGATCAGAACAAAAAGGAGATAAAAAGGTTAAGGTGATTACTAGGGTAGTAGATATAGTGAATAAAATATTCCATATACCTCTTGTATTTCAAGGAAAAGATCATGCTTAGAACCTTAACATGGAACTAGACAACTTTGATCATCACTATGAGTCTCTGATGAAGATCACAGGAGAGAAGGCAATGAAGAGATACCTAGAGAAGAAGTTGAAGGAAGTTTGCAAGTCTATTTCATGGGACTTAGGCATTCTGAGAACAACTACTTCTAAGGCCAAAAGTTGTGTTGCACAAGGAAGGAAGTTTTATAGCTATTGCATTAACCCTCTCATACATATTAAGAATATTAATGATATAATAGCTAAGGACATGGCTACCTTGGATAGTATGATGGAAAATTGTGAGACTTCCTCTCAAATTGTATTAGAGATGGACAAGAAGACATCCAAAATATTGGATAAGGTGAATGTCTTGGATATAGAGAAAGGGAGAGTAATGACAAGATTTGATTTGTTGAAGAGTTTAAACACTCCTAAGCTATCAATTCTTGAAGCACATCTCACTAAGATGGAGAAGATTAGTGATTCAATGACCAACTCTATACCAATAGAATTGAAGGTAGAAGAGACTGCATCCTATGCACTGAATGGCCTAATTCATGTTAGTGAACTATTGATCAAGTCATGGAATGATGAAGTGAAGAACTTGGAAGATTCCTTCCAAGTTATTCTAAAATTGGTGAGTAACCACTAAGTCCTACATTTTTAAAATTTTTAAAATTTTTAGTATACCTTTGCCATTGATGTCAAAGGGGGAGAAGAAGAAAAAAAGTATATAAGAAAAATTAAATTGTAAATAATAAAAAAAGAGAAGAATATGTATATGTATATAGAAAAGAAAAAGAAGAAGGAAGAGTACAGATAGTGTTTTGGACACTTAGTCATTTTTTGCTAAGTGTTGCCATTAATGTCAAAGGGAGACATTGTTGGAAAGTGATGTTTTGAGAGCATTATGGATCACTTGACAGTTGTCATTTATGGAAACACATATGGTATGGTGATCACATGAAGAAAGTATGAGTGTTGAAGACACAGTCATAAAAATGACTATGTATAAAATCGGATTTACAGAGTACTGCAAAACTATTTTGGATAGCAAAGAAATTATATAACCGATAATGACTTGCAAGCTTAAAGGAAGACATTTTGGGTTGTATATGACCTTTAGTTAAGATCACATGTGTTTTGGTATTGATATCAGCAAGTTATAGTGATATGAAGGCATGTGAGGACAGAGGAACAATGAAACATGACACATGAACAGTCACGATGATTAAGGGAATGTAAGATGGAATGGTAACGTGCTATATAAGATCATCAACTTAGTATTTATTATTTTCATTATTTATTATTATGTTTTATATTGTATTTGGAAGCTGAATGGATGACATAATGCATATAAATGAAGAGTGTTTTGTGAAAGCAAAAAATGTAAATAATATGGATGTGAGTTTGGGATATCAGTGATGGTTGATAGTAGATGTGAGATCATAGATTGATAGAGGCTATTGAGAACTATAACTAGAACTATCAAAGCATAGTAGATACTTGTATTGTTCACTCTTGAAAATACTTTTGAAATTGAATTATTGATTGTAAGAGTTGTAAGCTCAGTATACCTTTAACAGGGTTTTGTATACCTTTAATAGGGTTGATATTCCTCTAACAAGGAAATGTATAATGTAATACTCAACTCCTAACATGGACAGGTCTCCTAATAGGGACATTATACTTTAGTGCATATGTGTGGGTACCTTCCCCACTGGGGTTTTCCCTTGGCCATGGTTTCCTTGAAAACAAATAATGGTGTTATGAGTTGTGTGTTATTTGTTTATGTTATTTCCATTTCAAAAATCATATGGTTTATTTAGAATTGGTTTTAAGTTTACTTTACAGGTGTTGTAATACTGATTCACCCCCCCTCTCAGTATTACTCAATCCTAACACACATGTGTAAGAAACACTAGGGAAGTGTGTTAGGGGACAAGGGTGGAAGAAGAGAGACGGGCTCTCATTAATAAGGTTGTAAGATCCATTAATGAGGGTTTAAGAGGTCATTAATGAGTTTGTAAGGCTCATTAGTGAGGGTGTTGACTTTGGGTTAAAGGGAGAGGGTTAAGCTAAGAGGGTTAGGAATCACCCTTTAAGAAGGATTAGGGAGTGATTTAGGGATGAGAGGATATGTTTAGGACATTCTAGAAGATATCTAGGATTTAGGGTTTTTAAATAAATAATAAATTTATTTAAAGAGGGTTTAGGTTGTGTTAGGAGTAGTAAAAGAATGAAAATAAGTTCCTGAAATAATCCAAGAAAGTTAAGTGCAAGAAGGAATTTACCATAAGCCAAATATGAGATAAAATTTCAAGATCAATCACCAAAAAATGAGAATACTCCAAGAATCCCAACAAAGAGCCAAGAGATTTTTGTAAGGGAAAAAGAAAAGAAAAAACCCTTTGTGTATTATGAATGAGGCATGAAAAGCCTAAAGAGAGAGATAGAATATGAGCAAGATGCTCAATACAATAATGATAGAACTAATATGTGAAAAAGAGAGAAAATTGTGTGAAGGAATGTGAAAAATTGTGTGAGAAAAGATTATCTCAAGTGTGTGGTGTCATGCCCCGCAAGGGAATTGGGGAAGAAAACAAAGATTCTCTTAGAAAAGAAAACCTAAGTAATGAATTATGAAAAATTTTGAACTTTTAAAATTTTTATATGAACAATACATAAAAAAAGTTAATTTAGATTCCTCCCAAGGTTCCCTACTAGAATATGATCATTCCCTTTAAGTTTATCAAATGTACTAACAATAAGATTAACCCTTAAAGCAACTACATCATATCATTTGAAGATCCTTTAAAAATAAATACAAATGCTTCCTTTTCAATTTGACATTTTAAATCCATCTATATTCCTAAGTATCCTTTATGAACAATATAAAATTTAATGCATTCATACCACATAATAGAATTATCTAAGAACTTGAACCATTACATATACGAAATAATTACATTTGATTCACTAGCTTTTCTTAAACAACAATAATGAGAAACATGCCACTTTTCTTGAAAACTTAAGAAATTCCTTTTTCTTTTTCAACAAACATGATTTACATAAAGTTCACATTTTTCCTTTTCTATTTCCTAAATATACCCATTCCAAGACACATCAATTTGAAATGCAATGATGATAATATTACATTCATCTCCTCTTAGGTGGTTACAATAACTTTTCATTTAATTGAATATAATGAAAGATAGGTACAAAGTCTTCTTTCTTCAAAACTGGAATAATGAGCAAGTAAGAATCCTTAAGAACTGCAACTGCAAAAAGGTACCTTGATAAAAATATTTACCACCAAACCACATGGATACCAAAAGGCCCACTCCCCCGTGCTAGGAGATAAACACCAAGGTCCACAAAAGAAGTGATAACTAGGCCATACCTAGGGTTGGGGTAACCTTTTCCCAATAACAACTAAAAAGAAAATAAAAGTACAAATCCTTTCCCAAAAGGGTTTCAAGACTAGGTAGAAACTCTAAGTGACAACCTAGGTGAGTGTCATCGCATAGCCCTCACCCCTCAGATTGTCTTGGTACTAGCCACTCTTGGCCCTGGCCCCCAAGTAGGCACATGTAGAATCAAATGCCTTTCACATAGATAAGCAACATACAGTCGTACCTATGCATAGGTACCTTATCCCACTCCCATCCATAGCCTTTATTAGCACTAATGGCATGGGTGAGGCATACATTATTCTTTTTTAGTGTTTTTTCCCATCCCCATAAGTTTTCATTAAGTTATCACTTGTTAAAACAACTCATCAATGGGTTATCCTAGTTCTAGCCACTTAGGGCTCTGACCCCACACTGAGAACCACTCACCTAGTGTTCTTAGGTTTCCCACCCTTGCCCAAAACATCATAAAAACACAATACATGAAGTAAAACAAGTCATAACTGTAATACCCCAAAAATGGGTTATAAGTTCATTAACCTCCTACATCGACAAATCGAACAAAATCGACATCTAAGTCCTAATCTAAGGCACATCTGAACATCATCAAATCTAATTGATTATCTTAAATTCTGCATCAGGGAATATTCCTAGCAATATTCCTAATCATCATAATTATCTTTAATTTTATAATTATTTGGCAATAAATCACATTTATCCTAAAATTTGATTAATTGAATATTTTCATATTTAATTAATTAGATTTAATATTTGCCACTTAATTGTGTAATTAAATTTAATTATATCTATTATTAATTGTATTATTTAATTGTGACAATAAATCAAAATTCCTATGAATAATTGATTAAATTCTTATTTAATTAATTAAAGCAAGTTGTCATTATTTAATAATATAGTTTTTAATAAAAGTTTGATTAAATAATTGATTAACCCATAAATCAATTGTTTTATTTTTAAAAGTAGTTAAGTTGAGCATAAATCACTTTATTATTAAATTAATTCATAAATAAAACATGCACAATCATAAAAGCAGACAACTATCAATTATCAATTAAAGCTAAACTCTATTTTGAGTTAAAACTTAGCTTTTGCATGTTTTTGTGAGTTAATTCTCCTTTATTTAAAAATAACTCAAAAATCAACTTGAGTTATTTGAGTGATTTATGGCTTTTTTTCATGCACCTTCAAAGCCCTGGATTTCTATAAAAATAAGGCTCAGCTCTTCATAATTCACCTCTCAATCATCTCGCAAATTGCAAACTTACTCTACAGGAATCATAGCATATCAGATTTGGAGAATTTGCACAGTTGGAGCTTGAAAGAATCAACTTGTGAATTCAAAGCTTTGTGAGATCAATTTCAATTGCATATTTTTCATATCATAGTTTATAATTTCATAGCTTTGCATATCATTGTTAGATAGATCAATTCATAGCATATCAATTTCATCTAGCATAGATTCATATCGGTTTTTATCATTCTTATTGCATAGAAAATATCAAAAATATAGATTAATTGCATTCAATTTCATATCCATCTTTTGCATTCAAATCCTTCATTTAGGTGTTGTCTAGGTCACTGATCTCGATTACAATCTGAGAACATTAATCTCGCACCTATTAGAAGGTAGTAAATCGCTTGGTTATATAGCTTTCAATTTTACACGATTTTGATTATCACTAACCTCTAATGTTTTACTGAGTTTTGTGTCTATAGATCAGGCACAATTTTCACACACACCATTTCTGGTGCCCACCGTGGGGCAACCCACCTTTGCATGCTGATTTTGATTCTTGGAGCTAAAACCCTAAAGTTTCAAAGATTTAATTTTATCTTCCAAACGGCTTGGATTTTTTGTCTGAAATTTTTTTGGCAGCTTGGAGACATATTAGGAAACCTTTGAAAAAAAATTCAGAATTTTTTGAATTATTTTGAATTTTGAATTATTTTTTTTTATTTTTCATAAAAAAATTAATATCTAACGTAAATCAACATATTTTTCTAAAATTTTTACATTTTCGGAAATCTCTTCAAATTATACAGGGGTCTATTATTTTTTTTAAAATTTGGATGCAATTTAATAGCTCAAATAGTCAATTTTCAAAAATTGGTCTATTTTGATAAAATAGGTCTCTAGGGCACAAATGAAGAGATTTTTCTAAAATTTTTGCATTTTTGGAAAGCTCTCTATTTTTTAGTAGGGGTATCTATTCTGAATTTCTATTTTTGTGGCCAAAATCATATCAAAAAAATTAGATCTTGTTGACTAGGTCAAATGTAGTGCAAAAAAATTAAAATTTTATGATGGGTATGCACTTATTTTTCATATGATTCAATGCATGATATGAGTTGTCATTTGAATTAATTTATGGTTATTATTGCTAAAAATTAGGTAGAATCTACTAAGTGCGTTGTGAGGATCACGAGGTATTCTCTTTGTTCTGAAAACATTTTGATTTGGACTTAAAATAAATCTCTTATGTGTCAAGCTTGTGTGCATCTTTTCATGCTTTTGATCTATTTCTACACACTTGCATAATTTGATACTAGGTTGTGATCCCTTAAGGATTCATTAAGTAGTCTTAGAATACTTGTGATTGATCTTGATTGCTATCTTGGGTTATTGGACTTGCTAATCCGTCGGCCCCTCATTTCTGCCCTGTGGTTGCAATCTCAGCGCCATAAAGGGGAGGGGTCAATAGGACAGAAGCGTTAAGTGTTCCACTTGGCAACCCTTTTGTGCTTTTAGGAACTCACTTGTTTTCTAAGTTGTGGACTCATTTTCAGCTTGTGTGAGGTGTTAAGTGTTCCACCTTGTGGACTCATCTCATATTTGCTTTATGCGTTAAGTGTTCCTCTTTCTACTTTTTGGATGCTTTTGGTAGATTTACTTTCAGGAATATATCTATGCTCACATAGTAATTAGGCCCTATGAACACTATTCGTGATTCTTGAGAGATTGGATTCCTAGTGAAATCCTTCCTTGATGATGGAATCCTTGTAGGTAGGGAGGATACTTAGTGCATTTCACATTCAACTTGGTTAGTGAGTCTTCTTTTATTGATCGACACATTCTCTCTCCGGAGAGATTGATAGATCACGTGGGGTTGATATCATGAGCTTTGGTGAATCAAAATTGGTTAGTGCATCTTCTCTTATTGATTGATACATTCTCTCCCTAGAGAGGTTGATAGATCACATGGAGTTGATATCATAGACCTTGGTGGAACAAAACTTTGTCTTAGCATGTTGGATTAATCTGCTTGCTTTGTTTGGGTTAAAAGTGAAGAGGTGTCAAAACCTTGAATCTGGAGCCAAGTCCCCTTGTGGTATAAATCTGTGAGTCACCTTTAGAGAGGGTTAACCATAGCGGACAATCCCTTCACAGGGCAAACTGCGTTGATGGAACCTCAAGCGGTAATAGCCATTTTTGCCATGGTAGTGACAGCCGCTATATAAATGTCCTTGTGGAAGAAATCTCCACGGGTATGGTTCATTGTTGGGTTGTTAGATCTCCCTAGCAGCTCTTGAAGATTAAGTTCTTGGACTGTGTCAAAACCCTGGTGCGCCAGGATTGGAGTTCACCCCTTTGAATCATAAAAGTTGTAGAGTCAAACCATTACTTAAAACCCTAGAGAGGCCAATTTTTCACTTTCAGGTATATGTGTGTTATTGCAAAACTTTTTAGAACATACACAATTAGTACTCTCAGGGATTAACACACTTTGGTCACTTGATTGTTCATGCGCAAGGTTGCTTTTTCCCTTGTTCATTATTTTCAGACATGCTTGGAATCACTTGCTTGCTATTCTGCGTGCTTATTTATCTACTTGACTATTAAAAATGATCAAATCTGGTATAACCTTCAAAATCTGGACAGTACAATTTGCAAACAATCCAGAACTGAAGACCTTAAATTTTGCAAAAAATGACGTAAATTCTTCCTGGAGTCAAAAGTCATTTTAGAAAGTCAAAATTCGTATGAGTTTTG
Source organism: Chamaecyparis obtusa (assembly GCA_027943335.1). Classification (NCBI taxonomy): domain Eukaryota; kingdom Viridiplantae; phylum Streptophyta; class Pinopsida; order Cupressales; family Cupressaceae; genus Chamaecyparis; species Chamaecyparis obtusa. Next base: position 4,977,107 of record BSBK01002231.1, read on the forward strand.
TCAAGTGTCATTTCAGTATTGCCCATCTTTCGTACGATTGAGAACCCAGTGTCGTACGAGTTTTCAAACCAGCAAATTCAAGAAAGTCAAAATCCTGTTAGCAACTATCATATGATCTTTACAACTGTCATTTCATTGCTACCCAACTATCATACGAGTTTTACAACTGTCGTTTCATTTCTACCCAACTGTCGTACGAGTTTAGCAACTATCATTTCATAGACTACCCAGTGTCGTACGAGTCTGTAGAGTGTCGTTTGGAAAAATTTGAGAGAGTTGTCAGAAATTGTCAAATTGCAAGATATCCAATGTTTCCAGCCTAGTTCCATAATTTGTCAAAAATATCATTGTGTCAGGAATAGAGTAGTAGCTATTGAGCATTCTACCATTTTCTGAGTTTGATCTTTTGAATCTGATCTAGTCTTTTGTTTGATCAATTTGAGTCCTTTTTATCTCATGTCAAAACCTTGTCATAACTATCAATCTTCAATCAATCTTCAAAAATAGACTAAGTGCTGAGAACTCGTGTCTGCTATCTTTTGGGCGATCTATCCCATACATCCAGGGCATAGTTTCCTTCACCCACATCTCATCAGATCTTCAAAACTATCATAATCTTGACAAGGTTGTGTCATCTGATTTTCTCGAATCAAATTGTTCTTCAGTTATCTTCATCCTTTTCTTCTATTTCATTCAAAGTTAATGGTGGAGACCAGAGCTTCTTCACACAAGAAATCAGAAGAAACATCTCAGAACTTACTTTTGACCAATACCCCAGGTCCAACTCTTGAACAACTCATCAAGTCAGGTATCTACCAAGATGACGATCTTGGTAACTTTCGATTGAAAACTGGTTACATACCTCCTTTATCAACTCACAGAGGTAATTAGCAAACTCCTCCTCAATCTATTCCAGGGAGCCCAAAAACTCCTACCATGTCTCAAGCAGGGACAAACCATGGTTCTCTAGGAGGAGGGTCCCAAGGACACCATTCTCAACATAATGCTGACCAAGAACCTACCCCCTCTGAAATCCATCAATGTCAGAATGATGATGAATTCAAGAGAATGATGAGGCATTTCTTGAAAGTGGATAGAGAGCCATACTTTTTACAATTATCCCAAGAAGGGGCTAAGCTTCCTCCCAACTTTAACGTTGATAATATAATCACATATGAGGAAGAAACTCCACTCACAGCTATGACAAAATAGATGCCTGCTATACAAGTCAAATTTAACAATCTTAAGAAGGAGAAGGAACCCAAGGAGTTCTCCATGGAGGCCCTATGTCCTTTCCTGTTTGACAAAAACTTGTATATGCCACCATTCCCAAAAAGAGTGGAGATACCAAAGTATGACAAATATGATGGACACTCTGATCCTCAAGATCATGTCAGAGAGTTCTATACGCAATCCATGGAATTCATGCATGAACTGACTTATCTAATGCATCTTTTTCCTAGATCCTTGGGAGGAGCATCCATTCAGTGGTTTTCAAGATTACCTTCTACGATCAAAACTTTTGAGGAATTGATTAAATTGTTTTATCAACAATATTCCTACAATATTCAACATCCAGTCACCATGATCGATATCTGTAACCTCAAGCAATATCCAGGGGAATCATTCCTAACTTTCCTCAAGAGGTGGAGAAAGAAGTTCTCTCTATATGCTAGACAAATTCCCGAAATGGAGAAACTTGAAATCTTTATCAATAACCTTGTTCTAGAGCTCAATTATCCATTACAAATGCAAGATCATGTATCTTTTGATAAAATGGTGGATAATGTAATCAAGATTGAGAAAGTACTTGTCAAGAAAGGAGAAATCACACTTCAAAAGGACAAGCCTGAATCTGGATCTAGCTCAAAAGATAAAAACAAGAGCTGGAATAGAAACAAAGGTATCGTCTCTGATGGTGGTTTTGACACTATCCACACCCCATCAAAGGCACCGGCCTACAATCTCACCCTTGCCACCAAAGCCATTGAAGCTTCAGAGAAAAAATCTGCTGAACCATCTCTAAAGAAGCCATTCAAACGATGGGATAATAAATGAGAGTTTACTCCCCTGGGAGAATCTTTGGAATCTTCCCTAAGAACCCTGATAGCTGATAACATGATCTCTTTACCACCAATCTGAAACCCTGATCCGGATCCAAAACCATATTGGTGGAAAGATAATGCATTCTGTGCTTTCCATCGGACTAAAGGCCACAGAACTAATGGATGCTTCCACTTGAAGCATACCATTCAAGACTTGATAGATCAAGGGGACATCACAATCAATAATCCTACCAGCAATAATGATCACACAGCATTTATAGAACCATTTCCACAACATGGCAAGGGAGTTTTCACTTCTCAGCCTAACATGGGGGCAAAAGTCAACTATGCCTACCCTAGAAATAATGCTGTCATCAATATGGTTGAACCATGTCTCTCTAAGAGCTGCAATGTCATCATGATTGTATGAAGAGACAAAAATCATTCCTCAGCTAATGCGGTTACCAGATCACAAGCTCAGGCTCATCTGAAAGGACAAACACCAAGTTCATCTAATGTCCCTAAGATACCTTTCAATCTCACATCTGCTTTTAAACAGAAGGTTGCCTTAAAATCTTCCAATCCAAAGGATACAAAACCTACATCTTACAGCATCATCCAAAAACTCCAGCATACCAATACCAAAATCTCTATGTTTGAGTTACTTCGAATATCTCCAGCTCATAGAGATATCCTAGACAAAGCTTTTCTCAGCTCTAATGTTCCTGATGATCTAGATCTAGACAGGTTCCAGACTATGGTTGGTCATCTAACGTCTCTGCAATATATCTCCTTTTCAGAGGAAGATGACAACTCTTTGAGTCACCCACATAATCAGCCCTTGCACATAGAAGTCTTGATCCAGAACTGTCGAGTCAAACGTGTGTTGATAGATGGGGGCACAGGCCTCAACATTTGTTCTTACAACTTAATCACACAGTTGGGATTCTCAGAGATGGCTATTGATCCTCGAAAGAAGATCACCATAAAAGCCTATGACGAACAAGAAAGAGCTTCTAAAGGCACCATTGTCTTACCCATCTGAGTGGGTCCGGTCATCAAAGATACCACATGTTAGGTGCTTGATCTACCATTGGCTTACAATATCCTTCTAGGGAGACCCTGGATCCATGAAATGCAAGCCATCCCTTCTACGTACCATCAATGCTTGAAATTTCCCTATGAAGGGGTAGAAGTTACTATCCTAGCAGATCTGAGTACAACTTGCAATACATTGAAGAAAAGTGCCGATAAGCTTGTACCTAATAATAGCCAGGAACTTCAATGCTTAAAGGATTCTTCAAATTGCATCTTCAAATCTAACAAGAGCTGAATCTCACATGAAGGTTCCTCCAATGAAACAACAAGTAGAATCCTTTTTCGGGATCAAAATTCAAATCTGAGATCATTCATATTATTCACTGCTTGCATAATCAACCTTCAATTATCACAAAAATCTAGTATTCAACTTAACTGATTAGCTTTCACCAAACTATCAAAATTTCAAATTGGTCAACCATGGTCAACTTACAGTTTCACCTAGTCAAATTCGGTCTCCAGGACCTCCAAATGATGCAGAATGCATTCTCGGACGTGTTTAACCACACTTCTCAAATCAATTAACATGCTTCTAAACTATCAACACTGACTTTTCTTGTCAGATTTCAATTTTAATCCCGAAGGGGGCATGGTATTGCACATCATTCAAAGTCTGTAAATCAAATTCTATCGATCAAGTCTATCAATATCTTTCATCAGTGATCAAGACAAACAATCACGTCTAGTTACTGATTCATCAAAAGTCCTCATCGCTCGGGGAAAATTTATCATCACTTGGGGCATATCAGATTCATCAAGATCCATATCAATATGGTATTCTCCTAATCTTGTAAACTGTATCAGTTTTTGCAACCATTGGATCATAGTGTTCTTTCCTTGGTTCTTCGGCAACTGAAGGATTCGGATGTGATACCTGCTAGTTCTGCTAAGACAATCAAGTCTAGAATGGGTCACTCACTTCTTATCAATCCTAACGTTCAAAATCAGGTATTTTGACATTTTTTCACAATCATCGGTTCATTGCTGCTATAGTAAACATTATCTCTGGTCATTCAGGACCTCCTATCTCAATATCTTTCAATCGGTTTCTATCTTGAGATCGGTTTATCTTTTGAATCAGTTTCATATTTTTATCAAACACAGACTATCTTTGAACCACTGCGCTTCGCACAGTACTTCAAAGAGGGGCAAAATGTAATACCCCAAAAATGGGCTATAAGTTCATTAACCTCCTACATCGACAAATCGACATCTAAGTCCTAATCTAAGGCACATCTGAACATCATCAAATCTAATTGATTATCTTAAATTCTGCATCAGGGAATATTCTTAGCAATATTCCTAATCATCATAATTATCTTTAATTTTATAATTATTTGGCAATAAATCACATTTATCCTAAAGTTTGATTAATTGAATATTTTCATATTTAATTAATTAGATTTAATATTTGCCACTTAATTATGTAATTAAATTTAATTATATCTATTATTAATTGTATTATTTAATTTTGACAATAAATCAAAATTCCTATGAATAATTGATTAAATTCTTATTTAATTAATTAAAGCAAGTTGTCATTATTTAATAATATAGTTTTTAATAAAAGTTTGATTAAATAATTGATTAACCCATAAATCAATTGTTTTATTTTTAAAAGTAGTTAAGTTGAGCATAAATCACTTTATTATTAAATTAATTCATAAATAAAACATGCACAATCATAAAAGCAGACAACTATTAATTATCAATTAAAGCTAAACTCTATTTTGAGTGAAAACTTAGCTTTTGCATGTTTTTGTGAGTTAATTATCCTTTATTTAAAAATAACTCAAAAATCAACCTGAGTTATTTGAGTGATTTATGGCTTTTTTTCATGCACCTCCAAAGCCCTGGATTTCTATAAAAACAAGACTCAGCTCTTCATAATTCATCTCTCAATCATCTCGCAAATTGCAAACTTACTCTACAGGAATCATAGCATATCAGATTTGGAGAATTTGCACAATTGGAGCTTGAAAGAATCAACTTGCGAATTCAAAGCTTTGTGAGATCAATTTCAATTACATATTTTTCATATCATAGCATAGAATTTCATAGCTTTGCATATCATTGTTAGATAGATCAATTCATAGCATATCAATTTCATCTAGCATAGATTCATATCGGTTTTTATCATTCTTATCGCATAGAAAATATCAAAAATATAGATTAATTGCATTCAATTTCATATCCATCTTTTGCATTCAAATCCTTCATTTAGGTGTCATCTAGGTCACTGATCTCGATTACAATCTGAGAACATTAATCTCACACCTATTAGAAGGCAGTAAATTGCTTGGTTAGATAGCTTTCAATTTTGCACGATTTTGCTTATCACTAACCTCTAATGTTTTACTGAGTGTTGTGTCTATAGATCAGGTACAATTTTCACACATAATAACAACATTTAAGAACTTACATTTATGAATAGGAAAGATAATGAACATTTAGGAATGATTAAGAAGGATTAGGAAGCCATAGGATAGCCCTAGTCCACTAGACAACCCTAAACCCTAATCTTGATTGCTAAACACATCATGGAACTTAACAAGGGAACTAAATGTACCATACAACATACACATGAAAGAAAAATGCCACAAAATGTTCGAAAGACACTTAGGGTTAGCCCCATATCACTTGGGGACCCAATAACCTCAAAACTGACCTAATCCCAAGCCTAGCATCAAACTACGTAGCTGGTAGGAGAAGCTATGTAGTTGGGCCATAAAAATAGCTAGTTGGGGCCTCAAGTTGCGTTGTTGGTCATGGGAATTGCATAGTTGGTCATCAACTATGTTTTTTCAAAAATACAACCTATAGGCTTGACTTCTGGGTAAAACTGAGCCAAATGGCAGCAATGGATGAATATTCTGGGCAAGACCCATTTGAGATCTCCCAGTTTCCCTACAAAAATGGCCCTTAAAGACATTCTATCTGCAACCTAACCCTACTCTAGATCTAGGAATAGGAAATAGGCTCCTAGTATAGAATGCAACCAATGAAGGAAACTAGAAGTTCCTATGGTCTGGGAGTTCCTACAGACCCCTAAGACATATTAGAAGATGTAAAAAGGATCCTAGGGAGTCTCCAAACTCTATCAAATGCCCAAAATGAAATCAAATAAAATCTAAGAGGATTATACAATCATTTGAGAAAACTATGCATCTAAAAAATATCCATTTCCTAAACTATCTCATTCCACAAAGTAAACACGATACAGTAGCATAATCATACTTTAAATTACAGTGGACTTCCTTAATCCAGCAACTAGAAAATCAATATAACATCAAAACACCAATGAAAATACATTTATTTATGCAATAACATATCATAACTATCCTTTCTCCCAAGTCCATTTCACATAAGAATACATACGTGATATAATACAATAGTCTTTTATTTACATTGCAAACTCATAGGAGACTACATGAATATAGATAAAAAGGCAATCAAACAATCAAATAAGAAGGAGCATCTTCCAGGATAGCTCCTACATGGATTATGATAGAGAAAACCATTAAGGAAGGAGAATCTATCAATCTTAGTCTACTTCCAACACTCCACCAATTTCCTTTTGAATGCAGACACCACCCTCTTCCTAAATACTCTAAGAATCCATAATATATCCTATCTAAAACTATGATCAAATCTATCAGAGAATTATTCCAGCCAACACCCATTCTTCCAAAGCCTCTTCCCATAAATAGGTTGAAGGATTAGCTGCATGAGAAATCTAACCAGTACAACCATCCCAACCAAAAGTTGGTTTATAGTTTAGGCTTAATTAAATTTATTAATGCCATTCTCAAGAAGGGAGTTAGCATACTAATATATTAATCTATTAATAATAATAATCAGATGTGAGTTTCCTTTATTTAAGGAAAGGAAATAATAACTATTACTATTATTATTATTACCTTAGTTCTTAGGCTATGGTAAAAGATTTTACCATATAATAATTAGTCCCTCAAGTAAATAATTTACTTATTAATATTATTTTAAAACATAATTACTTATATATATGTGTGTGTGTGTGTGTGTGTGTAACCATAGGCATACATGTGCACCCGTATGCTTATGCGTACATATATCATAATGAAGACACATTATTATTAATATCATAAACATCTATTTATGATGAATATTATTGTTTAATCAAATACTTTAGAAATGTAAGAAACAAGCAACAAGATCCACATAATCCAACAAACTGAGACATATAACAATAATGCATCATCAACACAAAGGACTGACCTAGGAACTCCTCACCTAAGGATTAAAAGGGTCAAAGGTAGAGTTCCTTCTCATGGAACCTTGGTGATATCTCCATAACAACAAAAACAATTGATATCTCCATAACACACACATATATATATATATATATATACATATATATATATATATACATACATATATATAGATATATAGATATATATATATATATATATATATATATATATATATATATATATATATATATATATATATATATATATATATGTATATGTATATGTATATGTATATGTATATGTATGTATATATATATATATATATACATATATATATATATATATATATATACATATACATATATATATATATATATATATATATATATATATATATATATATATATACATATATATATATATATATATATATATATATATACACACACACACACACACACACACACACACCCAATCAGACATATGCAAACAAATGACCAGGATCGATACATCATGTGGCCCTCAGCTAAGTGATGAGTAACTATGACTTTGTCCTGAGTCATGAAAACACATCAGACATGAAAACATGAGACATCATGGATAATAATGGTTAGATACAAGTCCTTGGGTTAGTTCTATAAAACATATAAATAGAGATAATTTCCAATTTCATAAACATAAAATGATAATCATAAAAGAGTGTATCTAAACATCTGATAAGCATATCATTATCTAAATAAGAATAACTATAAACATACAGTTCTAACCATCATAATAAAAATGTCTAAATCAAAGATTCCAAGTATCACCATAGGAGAGGGTATTACATCCTTCCCCCTAGAGTTAGGCTTACTCCTAGAAGCCTATAAATATATAAGGATAAGCATCTCTAAGTCTTAAAAGATCCTCCCAAGTGGCTAAGGAATCATCATTGGGGTCCCATTGGACCCTTGCCTGATCTATGGTGTGACCCCTGAGGATCAGTGTCGACTGCTACAAAATGTGTACTAGCTCTAAAGCTAGCTGCCCATCCACTACCTATAATGCATTCCAATTCAAAACAAGAGTCACATTAGGAATATATTTTCTAAGAACTGAAACATGAAATACATTGTGAATATGAGAAAGGCTAGATGACAAGGAAAGTTGATAAGCTATTGGTCCTATCCTCTCTAGGACTTCAAAAGGGCCAACAAATTAGGGTGCCAACTTGGAGCCTTTTTCATAATAGATTGGACTCTTTCGTGGGTGCACCCTAAGAAAACTCTATCTCCAAGAGTGAAGTGTACATCAGTCTTGTGAGCATTTTCATATTTCTTATGTCTATCCTGGGCTGTCAAAATATGCTCTCTAATACACTTAACATGCTGCTCCATATCCTATAATATCTCAAGACCTAGAAGTACCCTATCCTCCAAATGGTCCCAACTCAAAGGAGTGTGACACAGATGACCATACAAAGCCTAAAAAGGAGTCATGCCTATGGAACTGTGATAACCATTATTATATGAAAAGTCCACCAAATATAAATACTCCTCCCAAAGGGTCTGTCTATCCATAACATACATTCTGAGCATATCCTCAAGAACCTGATATACTCGCTCTATCCGCCCATTTGTCTCAAGATGATAGGGTGAACTAAAATTGAGTTGCATCCCTAAAGTGTGCTAAAGTAAAGTCCAAAGAGTAGATGTAAATATTGGATCATGATCAGATATGATCTTCCTAGGAATTATGTAGAGTCTCACTATGTCCTTCATAAAAACCCTGGCTCTTGATGCTACGAAATAGGAAGACTGCATGGGAGAGAAATGAGCTACCTTGGTAAGACTATCAACTATTACCATGATAGTTTCATGTCTTTGAGGGGTAACTGGAAGTCCCACAATAAAATCCATGGAAATGATGTCACATTTCCATTCTAGCACAAGTTGCTATTGTAAAAGACCTTCTCGATGTTGATGCTCTTCTTTCACTCTCTGACATTCCAAACATCTTGCCACAAAGTCTTCTATATCTCTCTTCATTATTGACCAATAGTACAATTATTGTAGGTCACCATACATTTTATTTACCCTTGGATATGCCAAATAGGGAGCCTTGTGGATTTTTGAAAGCATAAGCACAAGAAGATATCCTGACATGGGCACATAAATTCTATCTTGTTGTCACAACAACCCTCGAGTATCCAAGGAATATCCCAAAAAATGACCCTCTAAGGGTCTTCCCGACTCTATTTTTGCCTTAACTTCCTAATACCAAGAATCAAATGTGATAACCTCTCTGATTCATTCCTTCAAATCTGTATGTAGAGAAAGTGCCGACAATCCATGTCTACATCTTCTCAAAGCATCTACCACCACATTGATCTTCCCTTGGATATACTTAACTTCAAAATAATATTCACACAAGAATTCCATCCATTTGCATTGTCTAGCATTGAGGTTAGGTTGAGAGAAGATATACTGAAGGCTTCGATGATCTATTTGGAGTTAAAATTTATGACCCAACAGAAATTACCTCCACTTGACTAAGGCATGAACTACTATAGCCAGCTCTAGATTATGGGTGGGGTAGTTGAGCTCATGATCTTTAAGCTTTCTAGACTCATATGTGGCAACTTTCTCTTCCTACATAAGGAATGCCCCAATCCCATCTAGTGACACATCAGTATAGACTACAAAGTTCCCTGATGGTTCAGGGACCACCAATACTAGAGCACTGGTTAATCTTTCCTTCAAACACTAGAAAGTGGCTTCACACTTTTTGGACCATACAAATTTCTTACCTTTCCTTTGCAAGGAAGTAATGGGATGAGCTATCCAAGAGAACTCCCTAAAAAATTGTCTATAATAACTAGCTAGCCCCATAAAGTTGCAAACTTTAGGGACGTTAGTCGGAGTTGGCCACTCCACTATGGCTTAAATTTTTCTTGGATTGATAGTGATGCCATCTCCTAAGATGACATGTCCAAGATACTTAACCTCTATCTGAAAGAATTCACACTTCTTTGCATTGGCATAGAATTTGTTTTCTCTAAGGCACTGCAATACTTGGCAAAGATGATTCTAATGTTCTTCAGGAGGTTTAGAGAACACTAAGATATCATCCAAGAACACTATCACAAGCCTGTCCAAATAAGTTCTGAAAACCCCATTCACTAAACTCATAAATATAGAGGGATCATTTGTTAGCCCAAATGGTAACACGGTGAACTCATAGTGGCCATATCTAGTGTGAAAAGTTGTTTGATGAATATCGGCTTCCCGAATTCTGTGTTGATGATACCTTAACTTGAGATCAATCTTTGAAAATATCTTGGCCCCTTTCATTTGATCAAATAGATCATTGATGCGGGGTAAAGGATATTGATTATTTATTGTGACTTTGTTGAGTTGACGATAGTTGATGCACAATTAGAGAGAGCCATCTTTCTTCTTCACAAATATTACCGGTGCACCTTGTTGGCTCTTGGTTTAGCAAGATTTTAACAACCTTGGAAATGTAGAGATGCACCTATGGGTTATCTTACTTACCATAATTAGTACATTCATACAAGAACAAGGACCAATGAACAAGCACAAAGGCTTTCTACACTTTGAACTTTGCAGAATTCAGGCGGGTGTACCTAGGATTAGGATCACTTAATTTTCCCCTTTTTCACTAATCCTCACAAAGCATATATGTGCCCATAATTCTTCTTATTATCTGTGACATAAGAGGAAAGGATGTGAAGCTAAACACACTATCCAATTACTCACAAATAAAGCATGGGCTTTTTCTATTAAGTCCATAATTACTGACTTAAAGATTTAGAATTTGATTTGTTTTTTTAGGGGTAGAATTTTTAGAAAAGAAAGAACATCTATTTTGACAAAATGTCTGTGATCAGTCCCTTATCCATTGGGCATATTAAAAAAAAATCCTCACTATGTTTTTTGATTCTTATCATTCACCTTGCATTAAATGAACATCAAATGAGAATCTCACTACTTACAAATGTCCTCCTTAACACCTTGCTATTCTGTTAGGTTATATTAAGCATTTACTTAACTTTTCAAGTTAACAACAAAACATATCAAAACATACAGACTATGTCTAAAGCTATTGATCTTGAGTTCATCAACTCACAAGATAATAGGAAATAACAAACCATTAAATAGGAGACATGATTCAAAGGAATTCTTAAAATCCTTATATAAGTTTCCACAAACTAATATAGGAGTGATTTATCGAGCATAGAATATTCCACAAAATAAATAAGAAAACTGTAGATTCATTAAGATCTTTATAAAATACAGAGGTTGTAGACCTCTTCTACAAATCCTTGGATGCAAGCCTATAGAATTGAGTCTATCTTTGGTCTCTTGCAAACGATCCTTTTTCTCAACCCCAAAAAAGAACTCCTTCTAAATGACCTTGGGAATCCTTTTATTTGAACAAGGATTGCTACAAGCTTAGGGTCATTTAGGGAAACATTGTCACTTCAACAACATGAAATCAAGAAATAATTTATTACATAAGTGACAAGGAAGAAACCCAAAATTAATCCAAGAATATCAGAGACAAATTTGATATCTTTTTACATTGTGGAAACCCTAGCAGTCAAACTGTAATTTAGGGCACGATTCTTTAATCCCTTCGGTAAGCATCTTAAAATAAAAATCTCATCTACCACAGCACACTAAGGACATAGAAGTTTTGACAATTTGGCCCAAACATAACTGCTGCATCTAGAAGCAACCACCTGTAAACAATAAATTTAGGGTGGAAAGAAAATTTGATCTGATCACAATCGGTCGAACCACTACTAAGCTCATTCAATTTCTCAATTGAAAATTTATCATTTATGGATTAAGAATAAAATAATCTTATTGTTTCTTGTTTTGGCATACAGTCATTTCTATTTTCTGCAAACCCTAGCTCAGAAAATTCAAATATATGACCGATAATGGTTAATTTATCAATTTTAAAACATGATCGTCGATCATGATCTTTTCTGAGCACATCAAATGGTTCTTATAAATTTACAACAATCAGTCAATCTTTTGAAATTTATCAGACACATCATCTATTAGAAACCAATCGGGAGTGAATACATCAGCATACCTAGCAACTGTCTCGATCTTAACCCTAAGTCATCTAGTGAACTGGCGATTAGACTTCACTAGGTAGCGGCACATTATTCTTAACCTGGGTCTAATTTGGAGATCACACAACCAAAGACATTTGTGTGATCTCTGAACATTTCATCTGATATAGGGGATCAGATCAGAGACCTTATACAACTACAACCACCACCCTTTTTAGGATCCACAGGTGGGATAGAGGCTGAGGCTTAGCTTTTGAGTCTTGAGCATTGTTTTGGGTTGCATCCTTATGAGAGAAAACTTAAGGCATGATTTGCAGTACACATGTTGAGAGGGATTGCCTCTACTTGGTGGAGGTAGGAGGAGTATAAGATCCATCTAGTCATAGACACACTCACATGGGAGACCTTCCTAGAGAGATTCTGAGCCTGATATATGTTGGAGCACTATAGACAGTGTTGCATCGATGAGTTTCATGAATTACAGAAGATAGATCTATAAGTAGCATAGTATGAGAGTAAGTTTCTTGAGCTCCTTCCTTATGTGGATTACATGAAGGATGAGAAACTTAAGGTCAACCACTTTATTAAGGGGTTGAACTATACTATAGCTGATAGGGTGTGGATGGTACCTCTAAGAGATTTATGCAATACCATAGAGAGGGCCATGATCACTGAGGAGATCCATAATAGGTCTCACGATGCATGAGATAGGTCACATAATCATAATTTTGAACCACAGTCTTCTGGTTTCCATAAATCCCACTGGAAGGGAAATCAAAAGAACTCCTCAGGGTCTTCTAGAGCACCTCAGTAGTAGCAACAGCAAACTCAATAGAGTCCCCGACATGACCAGCAAGCTCAAACACATTTATCTAGAGGTGGCTTTAGTGGCTCTGGTATGACAGGTGGGTAGCATTAGTCTAGAACTAAGGGGAGTCATATTCAGGTTAGAGGTCCATGTTATACATGTGGTGCCATGGGGAACATTGTGAGAGATTTTCCTACCAGATGTCCATCTAGAAGTTAGATGGTGATAGCTTCAGAGCCTACCGTAGGAGACATGGGTAGATCCCATCGAGTATTTGCAGCGGTCAATAACTATCAGGCTGAGCATCAGGCCATGATTATTAAGAGCCCAGGTGGAGTCAGATGTGAAGTTGGCTTTGGAGCCCATTCATATAATGGCACACAGGATCCCGACCCTTTGAGGCTGAGAGCTAGACCAGGTTAGTGTTCAATGGGATTGTTATGATTAGGTCATAGCATTTTTGGAAGACACAACATAGATGAGAGCTCAGTATCCCCATCTATTTGATGATCTCTAAGAGGAAGTTCATGCCTAGGGGGGAGAATGTGAGGTCCTACCCCAACCCATCTTAGCTTGACTATTTTTTTTACACATGGACTATCTAGATGATACACTATTTTGTGATATTAGACCTATTTTGATTATGACTTTTTATCATTAGACATTACATGATGATTTTACATGTTAATATGGATGATCATGTTAGACGTACCTTTACATGCTTATGTTAGATTCATCCTGACTTTATGATATAGAAAGATATTTGAATTCTACATTTTGCATTTGGTTTATGTTATCATATAGAATAGGAAATTGAGATAGTTGTGATGTTGGTTTCCAAGTGAAATGGTTCTGCACTTGACATAAGGTTACTTGTTTAAGTAAAATTGAGCTCACATGTGATGCTTACTCTAATAGGATACAATATGGTTTATGTTTATGTTAAAATCATGAAATGTAGTTTCTCAATGTATTCATATTTGAATGTTATTAAAGATCCTATTTCTCTTTTGATATGTTTATATATGTGATGATTTCATGTGGTACTGGTATCTGAATCAAGTGTGTAGGATTATGACCATGGTTTTAAATGTAGGGAAACAAGGATGGATCAATATGAAAATAGTATAAGGCCAAGGTCAACTCTAGGAAGAGAACAACCTCATTGTTATGTGTTTTTAATTCATAAATGTGAGGCATGAGTGAATGTTATTTGTAAATTTTTTTAAGTTCATAATTGGATGTAAATTAAATATATAAATGTAAATATGATTATCCATTAGGCATGCCATGTGTGTTATTTAGTGGTGTGATGTGTACCTTTTTGTTGTGTCATTTTGACACTAGTGCTTATGTGTTGGCATGCCTAAGTGGAATGTTTGACCATACCTTACCCTTAGGTCACCTTGTGAGTCCCTAAGTGTAGTTAGTGGGTTAGGGAACCAAGACATAAGTCACATCACTTCCTATTTTTGTGAGTTAACTTCACATGGATTTTTGAGGGGTTGAATTGAGCCCTAGGGAGTGGCTAGGGTTAGTTTTAGGTACCTCAATGCATATACATAGATTTTAGGGTCAATTTTTAACTTTTTCATAACCCAAAGCTTCCAAATGGCCTCTCAAAGAGAGCCTTCTTTGAGAGTGACAAAATTTTGGTATGCTTTCAAGGTTATTTCACTCCCCCATGTTTTGTTTTCCTCTCATTCTTTAGTTAAGGGCATGTGACAAGAAAACTATAACCAAAGAATCTACTTCACCTTGGGATGAGGGTAGAGAGGAAGCAATGTGTTTGCTAATAGGAAAATGAGACTAGAGAGAGAAACACTTCTACTACTTGGATTTTTTTTTTAAGGAGAATTTCATCTTGGTAGATCTAGAGGCTTAGAGAAGGAGAAAAAAAAAAGCTAGGAAAGGGAAAATTGAGCTCTCCATCAAAATTCACATTGCCATATTCTTGAAGAAAGGTAGGTGCATCTATCATGAAAGACTTGTTTATGTAAATGTATAGTTTTGTTGAATTATATTTTGAGAATGTTGTATTGTGCTTTCAAATTGATTTCATGTAGTCTTTGCCTTTCTTTATTTTTGATTTTGAATGTTTTGGGAGTGCAAGACTACACTCATTCTTGGGAGGATTTGAGAGAGTCTTAGGGTGAAGGGATTAGTTGGGAAAATCTATTGTGTAGAGCATGGATGTATGAGAATCCATGTAGCCTACTTGTATTACAAATTGGAGGCCATAAGGAAAATTGATTTGTGCTCAATGAGATGAGAAAGTTTTTGAGTTGAGCCTTGTGAAGGCATGTTTTGTAACAGAAGGAAATGACTCATTGTTGTTTTGAGTATGGCCTCTCCAAAGATTATTTTCACCTTCACCCATTGTAGGATTCAAATGTGATCCTTTGTGCAATCCTTGGGATTGGGAGTATATGTTGTAAATTCATATGTTCATGTTTATTTTATGTGTGTATGATTGTATGATTTTCACCCATTCTACTTGTTTCCCCTAGCTCGGGGGTGGCCTTGTAAAGGCCTTGGTTGGGAGGTGAGCCTCCATGGTCATGCCATTAAATGTCTATGTTTGCAGGTTTTGAATGGATGATAAAGAGAATTTTTTTTTAAATTTTGAAGTTAAGATTTTCTTTTGGAGAAGACTTGTGAAAGTTTGACCAAAATAGATTTAAGTTGTTTTACCCTATCCTTTGTATAGAATTCTTGGATATGTATTAATCTTTGTAGAAACTCCTTATTTTCATTGCATAACATTAAAAGAAGAATTTGTATCATTTATGGTGAAATGTACTATGTTGTGAATAGTTGTGAAGGACAATGTAATTTTATGAATTTGATGTAATAGGTTGAGTTAAATTTTAATTTTTGGGAGCTAATATGTTGTTGGTTGTACTTTATATATATATATATATATATATATATATATATATATATATATATATATATATATATATATATATATATATATATATATATATATATATTCTAACGATTGCATGTAATGTTATCTAATTAAGATTTAAAAGAAGATCAATGATAACTGTGTTGCTAGTTAAATAGAATTAAATCTGTTATTTATCCTACGCACTAAATAGGGAAAGATTCCTTCCAAATATTATATTTTTTTTGCATATAGATACCCAAGGAAATAAAGACAATATTTACCAGCATGATAAACTTAAACAATATAAATAAATTATATTCATTTGAGTATATAGATATATATTTTTAGTATGCAGTCTTTAAAAAATAAAATTGTTGGTATATTTTTATGTCCTAGATTTAGGGTATTACATTCTGGTATCAGAACACGGTTTTCAACATTGGAACCTTAAACCCACTATGTTTCATAAATTTTAAAACATATTGTGACCACATAAGCAACCTCCTTCAAAAAAATGAATCTATATGTATATATAATGATATATATACATATCCATATAGATACTCATGATAATAACATAAAAATATGTTATTTCATTTCTATTGCAAAAATATATATCTACATCAAACATCTGATTTCATAAATTTTTAGCTAAGTATACTCCATATATATATATATATATATATATATATATATATATAGTTGTATATATATATATATTTTAATTTATTTCAAACTTCATATTCTATCCAAAAATCTTATTAATAAACTATATACTAACTTAAACCTTAACACATAAACTATACAAAATAAAATATATATTAAATGTTGTGACTTTAAAAAATAATAAAACATATATTTTATGTTGTGGTTGTCGCGCCCTGCGCGTGCGGAAGGGGCACAATCATGCTCCCCCTCCCTATACGTAAATTTGCCTGGTGCGGGGGCCGGTCTGCGCGAGCAACCGGCTATCCCCAAATTTTTTTTGAAAAAGAAATAAAAACATAAAAAAAGAAAGTTACAATAGTTTAAAAACTAAAATATTTTTTAAAAAGGAAAGAGCACAAAAAGAAAAGAAGCTACGAGTCAGCCTAATGTAGGGAAGAAATTTTAATAATTACAACTCATTTTTTTTTTTATAGTAGAACAGTGCTGATAAAACTATGGCAGTTTGCAAACACCATTAGTATATTCAGAAATAAATCTGACAATGAGCTGCATAAAGCCTCAGGAAATGCAAGATATCATTTGGGCATAAGTAGAATGCAAGAATGATATTTTGGGCATTTTTATGTTTACTGAATAAAGAATGCAAAATCTGAAAATGTAGTATTTCTAGAAACTCAATAAAAATTTGAAGCTTTTTAAACAAAAAATTTTCTTCTCTATGAATTTGTATGTGGGTTTGTTGAAAACCCTAGTGTAAACCTTTTGGGTTGAATGCAACCCTCTACAATCTTGAGACATATATACACAAGTGTATATGTGTGTATATACACACCCTAGGTGTGTATATGCACACATATATACATGTGTATACAAAAACTTGGAATTTTTCCTTCACCCTTATCTCTGGCTCAAACCCGCATCAAACAAATGGAGAAATTAGGGTTAGAAAAGACTTTTATCTTTGGGCCTAACCCTAATTTTGAATTAGAGTTAGGGCTAGACCTTTTGGTCATCCCCATTACCATTTGATTAAATTTTAAAATTTAAAAAAAGTCTTTTACCTCATAAAGGTTATTTAAATAATACATTTTTAGTGGGATTTTTTTTAGATGTCTTTTGTGGGATTTTTCTATTTTTTTAAAAATTGTCTTTGCCTTTTAATGAGATTTGAGTTTTTTTTAAAAGTTAAGTGATTTATTTATTCTCTTGGTCATTTCTTTTAGATTGGAGGAAAATTTGTATTTATTGATTTAATTATTATTTTATTTAATTTTCTTATTGGAATTATGTAATGGAGATTTTTAAATTAATGAGTGGGATTATTTTCTTAATAATGGTTATTAGATGCAATTTTAAAATGATCTAAAGTTGTAAATGTTGGAATATTTATTTAATGAATCTTTATATTATTTTGAGATTTGTGATTTATAAATTAATATATTCAATGTCTTATTAAAGTTTTGGAAAATTATTTGATTATTATTATTTTAATGACCTTAACTATTTTTCACTTAATAATTGGACTATTAAAAAAAATTAATTTTATAAACCCTAGGAGGGACCTAGGTGAATTAATTGTCCCCAATATAATATTATATTTATATTTTGAATAGTAATTATGTTTTTTTATCAATTTAAATCCCTTAGTGGAAATATTAATAATGTTTAATGAATCTTAGATAAAATTATAGTTTAATCAAGGGTTATAATCAATGTGATTTAAAATTTATCAATAGATAATGTTTGTCATCTGGTAATAGTTTTATAACCCTAGTATTGAGATAGGATGATATTCTTAACTACTTAATTAAAATTTGAATCAAGATTAATCCATTTAGAATTATTTACGTTAATCTAGTTAGAGATCTTTAGTGACTAATGTAATATGTCATATAATGCTATAATGCTATATTAATAAAAGAAAATACTTGCCTAAAATCTTCTACAAGATTAGAATTTAACTAATTTGGTTAATTATAACAATCTAAAATTTCCTGACAAAACATTTGATTTCATTCGTCTTAAAGAGAAATCAACTCACCGCTAAATTTTTCCAACTAATATTAATTTGAAGATGGTAATAAAAAATATTTTTATTACAAGTAAGAGAAAACTAAATCATCTGAATATCTATAAGATAATAATAATAATAATAATAATGTAATAAACCAATAGATTAAGATATATATATATATATATATATATATATATATATATATATATATATATATATATATATATATAAGTAAATTATTATTATTATTACTTTTACCAACTTGTGCAGGCACTATGGAAATATCAAATTAAACCCCTTCATGGGTCACTTTGGTAGTTTAGGATTTATCGAATTAAGATTAATATGGAATAAAAGTTTAATTTAAGTTTTTAGTTAAAAACTAGTTCATTAATTTAAAACTTGATAATGTTATTTTTATGAGGCCAATATATGTGGCCAGTATACTGGCCATCGTAAAAATAGCATTATAGCTTAACCTAAATTATGTTGAAATATTTAGTACTCTTGGAGATTAATGAATTATTTATATAAACATTAGAGTTCCTTTTAATTAAATCTTAATAAAGGAGTATAGACTCTTTCTCATCTTCAAACTCTATTAATATATATTAAACCATGCTTGGAGATCTCATTTATTGTCTTTTCTAAGATGTCCATCCTTTCAGGGAAAACCTTAGTAAAGCAAAGTTGGTAGTAGGATGCCTCCAGTCACACAAAATGCTCATTGACGTGGATAAAGAGCCAGGAGTGGCCACGTGAAAGTTGAGGGCATAGAGAAGGTAGCTGAGGGAGTAGGTGGTGAGCAGGGGCCCCCTCCTGTCCCACCACCACATCCCAACTAGGAAATTCTCAATGCACTTTAGAATTTAGCCGACATCATTATGGATAGACTACCTCTAGGAGGTCAGTAGGCTGGGGCCTAGGAGCAGAGTAGGAGTCCTTATAAACAAGTTGAGGACTAGGCAGATCATGATGATGAGTTAGTTCACATGCTAGAGCCACCACCAGTGATAGTGTCAAGAGCACCCCATGATACAAGGGATCAGATTAGAGGCCTTATACAACTACAACCACCACCCATTTTAGGATCCATAAGTGGGATAGAGGTTGAGGCATAGCTTTTGAGCCTCGAGCATTGCTTTGGTTACATCCTTATGAGAGAAACCTTAAGGCACAATTTGTGGTACACATGTTGAGAGGGACCACCTCTACTTGGTGGAGGTAGGAGGAGTATAAGAGCCATCTAGTCATAGACACCCTCACATGGGAGACCTTCCTAGAGAGATTCTGAGCGTGATATATGTCAGAGAACTATAGACATCATCACATCGATGAGTTTCATGACTTACAATTAAGAGGTCTATTAGTAGCATAATATGAGAGTAAGTTTCTTGAGCTCCTTCCTTATGTGGATTACATGAAGGATGAGAAACTTTAGGTCAACCACTTTATTAAGGGGTTGAACTATGCTATAGCTGATAGGGTGTGGATGGTACCTTCAAGAGATTTATGCAATACCATAGAGAGGGCCATGATCACTGAGGAGATCCATAATAGGTCTCATGATGCATGAGATAGGTCACTGAATCATAATTCGGCACCATAGTCTTTTGGTTTCTAGAAATCCCACTAGAAGGGAAATCAGAATAACTCCTCAGGGTCTTCTAGAGCACCTCATCAGCAACAGCAGACTCAATAGAGTCCCCGACATGACCAGGGAGCTCAGACACAGTTATCTAGAGGTGGCTTCAGTGGATCCAATATGATAGGTGGGTAGCATCAATATAGAACTTAGGGGAGTCAGATTCAAGCTAGAGGTCCATGTTATACATGTGGTGCCATGGGGCACATTGTGAGAGATTGTCCTATGAGATGTCTAGTCGATAGTCAGAGGGTGAAAGCTTCAGAGCCTACCGTAGGAGACATGGGTAGATCCTATCGAGTATTTGTAGTGGTCGATAACCTCCAGACTGAGCATCGGGCCATGATTATTGAGAGCGCAGGTGGAGTCAGATGGGAAGCTAGCTTTGGAGCCCATTCATATACTAGCACGTAGGAGCCTGGCCCTTCAAGGCTGAGAGCTGGACTAGGTTAGGGTTCAGTGGGATTTCTATGATGAGGTCACATCATCTTGGGAGGACACAACACATATGAGAGCTCAGTATCCCCATCTATTTGATGAACTCTAGGAGGAATTTCATGCCTAGAGGGGGAGGATGTGAGGTCCTACCCTGACCCATCTTAGCTTGAATGATGTTTTTACACATGGACTATCTAGATGATATACTATTTTGTGATATTAGACCTATTTTGATTATTACTTTTTATCATTAGACATTACATGATGATTTTATAAGTTTATATGGATGATGATGTTAGACGTACCTTTACATGCTTATGTTAGATTCATCACAACTTTATGATATAGAAAGATATTTGAATTTTTCATTCGGTCTATGTTATCATATGGAATAAGAAATTGAGATAGTTGTGATGTTGGTTTCCTAGTGAAATGGTTCTGCACATGACTTAGGGAAAAGTAAAATTGAACTCATATGTGATGCTTACTATAATAGGATACAATATAGTTTATGTTTATGTTAAAATCATGAAATGCAGTTTCTCAATGTATTCGTATTTGAATTTTATTATAGATCCTATTTCTCTTTTGATATGCATATATATGTGATGATTTCATGTGGTACTGATATCTGAATCAAGTGTGCAGGATTATGACCATTGTTCTAAATGTGGAGAAACAAGGATGGATCAATGTGAAAATAGTATAAGGCCAAGGTCACCTCTAGGAAGAGAATGACCTCATTGTTATGTGTTTTTAATTCTTAAATGTGATGCATGAGTGAATGTTATTTGTAAATTTTTTAAAGTGCATAATTGTATGTAAATTAAATATATAAATGTAAATGTGATTATCCATTAGGCATGCCATGTGTGTAATTTAGTGGTGTGATGTGTACCTTTTTGTTGTGTCACTTGACACTAGTGCTTATGTTTTGACATGCCTAAGTGGAATGTTTGACCTTACCTTACCATTAGGTCACCTTCTGAGTCCCTATGTGTAGTTAGTGGGTTAGGGAACCAAGACATGAGTCACATCACTTCCTATTTTCGTGAGTTAACTTCACATGGATTTTTGAGGGGTTAAATTGAGCCCTAGGGAGTGGCTAGGGTTAGTTTTAGGTACCCCAATGCATATACATAGGTTTGGGGGTCAATTTTTACCTTTTTCATAACCTAAAGCTTCCAAATGGCCTCTCAAAGAGAGCGTTCTTTGAGACTAATGAAATTTGGGTATGCTTTCAAGGTTAGTTCACTCCCCCATTTTTTATTTTCCTCCCATTCTTTAGTTAAGGGCATGTGGAAAGAAAACTAGAACCAAGACATCTACTTCACCTTGCGATGAGGGTAGAGAGGAAGGAATGTTTTTTCTAATAGGAAAATTAGACTAGAGAGAGAAACACTTCTACTACTTGGATTTTGTTTTTTTTAGTCAAATTTAATCTTGGTAGATCTAGAGGCTTAGAGAAGGAGAAAAAGAAGTTAGGAAAGGGAAAATTGAGCTCTCCATCAAAATTCACATTGCCATATTCTTGAAGAAAGGTAGGTGTATCTATCATGAAAGAATTGTTTATGTAAATGTATAGTTTTGTTGAATTATGTTATGAGAATGTTGTATTGTGCTTTCAAATTGATTTCATGTAGTCTTTTCCTTTCTTTGTTTTTATTTTTGAATATTTTGGGAGTGCAAGACTACACTCATCCTTGGGAGGATTTGACAGAGTCTTGGGGTGAAGTTATTGGGTGGGAAATTCTATTGTGTAGAGCATGGATGTATGGGCATCCATGTAGCCTACTTGTGTTGCAAATTGGGGTCCATAAGGGAAATTGATTTGTGCTCAATGAGATGAGCAAGTTGTTGAGTTGATCCTTGTGAAGGAATGTTTTGTAAGAGAAGTGGTGTAGGAGAACCCACAATAAACTCAAAAAATAATGATCATCAAAGTCCTAAGGACATCTAGCTTAGGTTAGACCTACTATCTAGGCATCTAGACCAAGTTGTAAGACCTAGTTCCAAGATTGGCATAATTATAAGCCCTTGGTCAACTATTGTCAAAAGTGGTAAAAAATCCTAGAATCTTAGGATTTTTTTTATTTTCATGCTTTTAATGCTTTAGATCCATGTTGGATCACTAGATTAGGTCTAGACCAAGTTTGGTCACCTAGGATGCAAAAATTGCAAAAATGTTGTAAAAGTTGCTTAACAACTTTGACAACTTTTGCCAAAAGTGGTAAACAAAGCCCCCAATGGTCATATGGTTTGAAATTAGGTTTTACCAGATGGGGGAAGCTTTCATAATCCCTTTCAGGCAGGTGGAAAGTAACAATGTGTAATTTGACAATTTGAATCAATAAAATATAAACATTTCTCTGCAATTCCTGAGGAGAACTGAAGTATAAAGATGGGTATGGACATGAGGGAATGAAAATTTGAAACAAAAAGTTTGATCCTTGAATATAATTTTATTTTCAATTGGTCTCATGTTCTAATCTATCCTAGTTTGTGAGTTATCTAGTTTTTAGTGGGACTGCTTGGATTGAAGGCCTAAAACCAGGGTTCCCAATAGGGCTTGATTGTTTGGACCAATTCCACCATGGGAAATTGATGCCCCTTCATGGAATTCAACCTTTTTCAATTTATTTTCATATTTTATAGGTTAAAAGTGTTGATTTGTAGGGGAGTGGATTTTCCAGAATGCCCTAGGTGTACATCTCTATGTGTGCACCAGTCAGTGACTTAGAATAGTCACCATAACTCTCAGTTGGGGACTTACCAAGACTCTAAAATATGGATTATGAGTCCTTTTATATGCCATCACATGCTCCCATAATTATTTTGTGCATTATCTTGGAGGGAAGAGCACTTGTAGTGCATTTGGAGACCTAATTAGGCCTATTAACCCAGTCTAGTTTTGTTGTTTTAGCATCCTCCATTCAAATTCATATCTTGGTGATTGGATGTGTTCCATAAAGCCAAAAATGGTGTCAAAATATCCAACCTATTTCATATCTCATGTGGAAGTATTTTGAATTATGTTCAAAATTCCTTCTAGGAAAGGCTATAAGCCTAGTCATTGGTTTGTGAAGCAACTAGTATGTGTGGGTTTCTTGTAAGTGAAAGAACCATTGGAACTAAAGAAATAGGACCTAAATAGGCTAGAGTAGTGATTTTAGGCCACCCCTGGTCTTGTGAGCTATTTCATGGGGTTTGGTTTCTTATTGGGTTAAGGGAACACCTTAGCAAGTCTTGGTCATTGGTGCTTGGAACCTTGTGGAACCTAGTGATTAGGCTATCATTGAGATTTTTGGTTGTGATAACCTCATTCCTTGTTCACTATACACTTGGGATAAGTATAGGGCACTTGACCTTCATAGTTTGGTGTATTGAGTACCCCAATTCTTACCAATTACTCACTATTTAAGGCTTTCAACTGCCCATTTTGCATCAAATGGTATCAGAGCTATGTCTTCTCTTGAGGATGGAGAGATCCTTTCAAGGGTCAAAAATAGTGAGTTAGAAAAGATGGTGAGAGAACAAAGGGCTGAAAACATAGCCTTAACTAAGAGACTTTAAGAACTTGAAAAGAAGCTAGACAAGGATAAAGAAGATGGGTCTGAAAATGAAGAAGGGAGTGAAGAGGAGGAAGATAATCCTGATCAGCACATCCCTATAGATGAAAGGCCCCTCATTGATGCCTTAAAGTCCATGGGGAGAAGAACCATGGAGGAAAAGATAGACTTGTCGGTCTTCAATGGCAAGATGAATGCAAATTTAGCCTTGGATTGGGTAGAGGCTTTGACAACATTATTTGAATGTGAAGACATCCCTAAAAAGAAAAGGGTAAAGATAGCAAGATCCAAGTTGAAGGGAGTAGCCCTAACTTGGTGGAACTTCATCCAAATAGAAAGGGTGAAGAATGGAAGGAGCATGATCAATTCATGCAACAAGATGATAGCATTGATTAAGGAGACATATGTTCTTGAATACTATGGGGTACAACTCCATAGGAGGAAGAAAATATTGAAACAAAAAGACATGGATGTAGGCTCATACGCTGAGGAGTTCCTAAAATTATGTATGAAGACTAATGTGGTATAAAATGAGGAAGAAAAATTGGTAAGATACATGAATGGTTTGAAGGTATCCATTCAAGAGGAACTTAGCCTACACTGCCCTACCATAGTCAATAAGTGCTATCAAATGACACTCAAGGTAGAGGAGAAATGGAAAAGAAAATAGGAGTTTGGAAAAGGGAAGAGTAATGAAAATGGGAAGAACTTTAGAGGGAAAGAAAACTCTTGGAACAAGGGATAGAATAGTGGTAGTAGCAACAGGACCCTTGACCAAGGAGATAAAGAAAATAGTGACTCGAGTTCAAGAGGAAACTATAGAATAAGGAGGCCCTTTAATAGAGGAAGAATGAACTTTGGAAGAGGTAATGGACCATTGAAATGTTTATATTGCAATCAGATAGGATATCATGTAGGAAGGCTCCCTAAGAAGAGGAATAACAATCAAGGTGAGAGGAGAGCACAACTCATCCAAGAAGATAAACAATAATACAATACTAACACTAGAGACTTGGAGCCAGAAGAAGGAGTATGTTTGATGATGATACAAGTCTTCCTTCAAGTGCCACAAAACCAAGAGCCTCCACAAAGGAAGAACCTCTTCAGGACAAAGATCAAATGTCATGGAAAGGTATGTAATCTACTTATAGATTCTAGTTCAATTGAAAATTTAGTATCTTGTGAAATGGTTCAAAAGTAAAACCTCCCTAAGAAGCCACACCCTTTCCCCTATCATGTCTCATGGCTAAAAAAAGGCCAACAAACTCTAGTAACAAAACAAGTATGGATAGAGTTCTCAATTGCAAACTTTAAGGACAAATTTCTTTGTGATGTGGTTGAAATGGATGCCTCACACATCCTTCTAGGTAGGCCTTGACAATTTGATGTAGATGTCATACACCATTGTAGGAAGAACACCTACTCCATCACCAAGGATGGAAATTTTTTTACCATGAAGCCCCTACTTGATAGAAAGTCTGAAAAAGAACCTACTATCATAATTATGGGAGAGAAAGAAATGTTAAAAAAATTGAAGGAACCTGATATTGAAGCCTTTTTCCTAATCTCCAAACCCAAAGACAACATAAGTTCTTACCAAAAATATCCTATACCAAGAGAAGCTAAGGAACTAGTGGAAAAATACAAAGATGTCACTACTAGTGACCTACCCACAAGCCTCCCTCCCTTAAGAGATATCAGTCATCAAATTGACTTGATACCTAGTTCCTCTCTACCTAACAAGGCCCCATATAAAATGACACCACTATAGAATTCAAAGATTGCAAAACAAGTTGGTGAATTACTAGAAAGAGGGCTCATTCAAAAGAGTCTTAGTCCATGTGCAATGCCATCAGTCTTAGCCCCTAAAAAGGATGGAAAATGGAGGTTATGCACTGACACCAGGGCCATCAATAAGATCACCATAAGGTATAGATTCCCCATGCCAAGGATTGAGGATCTATTGGATCAACTAGGAGGTGCTTTCTACTTCACCAAGATAGACTTAACTTTTGGATACCATCAAATCAAGATCAAACGTAGAGATGAATGGAAAACAACATTCAAGAATACTAAAGGTTTGTTTGAATGGTTAGTAATTCCCTTTGGCTTAAGCAATGCCCCTAGAACTTTTATGAGACTTATGAATGAGATATTCATTGATTTCATTGGAAAATTTATTGTTGTTTACCTTGATGACATACTAATATTCAGTCATAGCAAGGAGGACCATCTTGATCATGTGGAACAAGTACTAAGAAGACTTCATCAACACAAGTTGGTAATCAACTTGGAAAAGTGCATGTTTATGAGGAAGGAACTTGTGTTCCTAGGATTTGTGATCTCACAAGGTACCCTCAAGATGGACCCTGAGAAGGTAGAAGCAATCATCAACTAGCCTCCACCAAAGAACCAAGGTGATGTAAGAAGCTTCCTTGGACTTGCAACTTTCTATAGAAAGTTTATCAAAAATTTTAGCCATGTGTGTGCACCAATGCTTGAAACCATCAAAGGAGGAAAGAAGAATAAGTTTATGTGGACAAAAGAAGCAACTGATGCATTCAAATACTTGAAGAATAGGGTCTCCCAATATCCTATCTTGGTCCTCCCTAATTTCAAAAAAGTCTTCACTATGGAGACAAACGCAAGCAACTTGGCTATAGGTGCAGTCCTAAGTTAGGAAGGTAAGGCAGTTGCCTTTTTCTCAAAGACCCAAAAGAAAATACTCTACATATGACCTATAACTCTATGCCATGGTCCAAGCCCTTAAGAAATGGAGGCACTATTTGATCCCAGAGGAATTTTTGGTATATACTGACAACCATGCATTAAGTTTCCTTAATTCACAAGAAAAACTCTCTGTCAGACATTTGAAATGGGTAGAATAGTTGCAGGCCTACACCTTCAACATTAAGCATAAGAAGGGTGTAACAAACAAAGTTGTTGATTCCCTTAGCAAGAGGGTTGGTCTGATTGAAGAAATACAACTTCAAATTTCAGGAGTTGAGTCCCTCAAACACCTATACCCTGATGACCTTGAATTTGCAGAGATATATCAAATTTGCACAAAGATGGTTGGAAGATACCATACTGATTTTTCTAAATATCTGATTTAGAATGGACTCCTATTCAAAGGAGCTCAAATATGCATCCCAAAAGGTTCAATGAGGATAAACATAATAAGGGAGAAGCACTATGGTGGCCTAGGAGGTCACTTTGGCATTGATAAGACAACAAACATGGTAAGGAGAAGTTATTTTTTGGCCTAAGATGAACAATGATGTTAAGAAGTTCATAGAAAATTGCACCATATGTCAGCAAGCTAAAGGTGTGTCAACCAATCAAGGACTATATCAACCCTTACCAATTCCTTCTAGACCATGGGATTCCATCTCAATGGATTTTGTAATGGGGTTGCCTAAAACAAAGCAAGGCTTTGATAGTGTTTTTGTAATAGTGGATAGGTTTAGTAAAATGGTCCATTTTGTACCATGTAAAAGCACAAATGATGCTTCAAACATTGAACATCTTTTCTTCAAGGAGGTAGTCAGGATCCATGGTCTACCTCAAAAAATTGTATCTGACAGGGATGTGAAGTTCCAAGGCCACTTTTGGAGGACACTCTTCAAGAAATTGGGAACTAATCTCACCTATAGCTCTACCTATCACCCACAAATAGATGGGTATACTGAGGTAGTAAAAATATCCTTAGGCAATCTCCTAAGATGCCTAACCAAACAATATGCTTAGAGTTGGGATACACTCCTACCCCAGGAAGAGTTTGCATTTAATGATTCCATGAATAGGTCAACCGACAAAACATGATTTCAAGAAGTATATGGCCTTCATCCCAAAGGACCATTAGACCTAATAGAACTACTATCTAACTTCAAAGTCAGTGCTCAAGGCCAAGAACTAGTAGAAATCATCACAAAGGTGCATCATGAGGTCAAAGAAGCATTGCAAAGATCTAGTTTGAGGTACAAGGAACATGCTTATAAGAGAAGAAGGGAAATCCACTTCAAAGTGGGAGACAAGGTTTGGGCATTTATGAGGAAAGAGAGACTACCTAAGGGTAGATACTCCAAACTTCACATGAAGAAAGTAGGACCATGCAGTATATTTAATAAAATGGGTGAGAATGCCTATGAGATTTCTCTCCCCCCAACCTTGCAAATCTCTCCAATGTTCAATGTTGCAGACCTCACCCCCTACAAAGCTATAACCGATTCAATAAGTGAGAAAGGTGAGGAAACAACTATCAATGATGAAGACTATGTCACTAATCTTCCTCAAAGAAAACTAGTAGAGTTGGAAGAAATATTGGACACCAAGCTGCTGAAGAAAACCAGAACCAAGAAGTATATGCAGTACTTAGTCAAATGGAAAGGGCTCCCCAACATAGATGCAACTTGGCTGACTGAAGACCAAATCAAGCAACATGGGACTTTGGTGGAATAGTTAACCTCAAGTAGGAACTTGAGTTTTAAACTCAAGGGGATTATGGTGTAGGAGAACCCATAATAAACTCAACAAATAATGATCATCAAAGTCCTAAGGACATCTAGCTTAGGTTAGACCTACTATTTAGGCATCTAGACCAAGTTGTAAGACCTAGTTCCAAGATTGGCATAATTATAAGCCCTTGGTCAACTATGGTCAAAAGTGGTAAAAAAGACTAGAATCTTAGGATTTTTTTTTATTTTCATGCTTTTAATACTTTAGATCCATGTTGGATCACTAGATTAGGTCTAGACCAAGTTTGGTAAACTAGAATGCAAAAATTGCAAAAATGTTGTAAAAGTTGCTTAACAACTTTGACAACTTTTTCCAAAAGTGGTAAACAAAGGCCCCAATGGTCATATGGTTTGAAATTCAGTTGTAACCAATGGGAGAAGCCTTCAAAATCCCTTTTAGGTGGGTGGAAGGTAAACATGTGTAATTTGAAAATTTGAATCAATAAAATATCAACATTTCTCTATAATTCTCAAGGAGAACTGAAGTGTATAGATAGGTACAAACAAAAGGGAATGAAACTTTGATACCAAAAGTTGGATCCTTGAATCTTATTTCATTTTCAATTGGTGTCTTTTTCTAATCTATCCTAGTTTGTGAGTTATCTAGTTTTTAGTGGGACTGCCTCGATTGAAGGCCTAAAACATGGGTTCCCAATAGGGCTTGATTGTTTGGACCAATTCCACCATGGGAAATTGATTTCCCTTGGTGGAATTCAAAATTTTTTAGTTTATTTTCATATTTTTCAGGTTAGAAGTGTGGATTTGTAGGGGAGTGGATTTTTCATAATGCCCTAGGTGTACATCTCCATGTGTACACCAGTCAGTGACTTAGAACAGTCACCATAACTCTCAGTTGGGGATTCACCAAGACTCTAAAATCTGGATTCTGAGTCCTTTTATATGCCATCACATTCTCCCATAATTATTTTTTTCATTGGCTTGGAGGGAAGAGCACTTGTAGTGCAATTGGAGACCCAATTAGGTCTATTAATCCGGTCTAGTTTTTTTGTTTCAGCATCCTCCATTCAACTTCATATCATGGTGATTGGATATGTTCCATAAAGCCCAAAAGGGTGTCAAAATATCCAACCTATTTCATATCTCATGTGGAAGTATTTTGACTTATGTTCAAAATTCCTTCTACTAAAGGCTACAAGCCTAGTCATTGGTTTGTGAAGCAACTAGTATGTGTGGGTTTCTTGTAAGTGAAAGAACCATTGGAACTAAACAAATAGGACCTAAATAGGCCAAAGCAGTGATTGTAGGCCACCCCTAGTCTTGTGAGTCATTTCATGGGGTTTGGTTTCTTATTGGGTTAAGGGAACACCTTAGCAAGTCTTGGTCATTGGTGCTTGGAACCTTATGGAACCT